>VWYI01006649.1:1252-33515 GCA_013399455.1 Anthoscopus minutus | reverse complement strand
TCTGTGTTACATTTTTGAGAATATTTAGCTTCTTTAAGTTAAAACAGGCAATTAATATACTTTTTTGATAGCTTTGTATGAAAAGACATTAACAACAAAAGATCATCAGGATTTACCTTGATGTGTTAAGTTGAAAAGGTTTTATGTAGTTGAAGGAAAAAAAAATTAAAATCTACTTCTTGAAATAGTTTATGAATAATCTTATGAATTATTACATTGTCTTATCTTTATCTTAAGATTTAAATATAGAAGAAAAAGAAAGCAAGGGAAATAATGCCTGAAATGTCTTGATGGAAAAATAATGTGGATTAACTTTTTACCAGTAAACCTTTTCCTAAACATGAAAACATGGCTGAAGATTCATTTTGTTGGCAATTTTCTATATCCACAGTAGTTTAGAACTATTTTTCTAGGCATAAATGTTATTTTTCTACATGACTATAATTTCTTTTTTTTTTTATTCATATCTGANTTCTACATGACTATAATTTCTTTTTTTTTATTCATATAAGAATACAGGGTAGTGGAAATGTAGAAAAAAATTTTATTTTAAAGGATTTATGTACATTTCTGTCTTTAGAATGAAACAATGTTTGTTTTAATATCTTGTAATTGCAGAATTTAAGTAATATATCCACTATCTGCTGGATTGTATCTTTTCCACTATTAAACACTTAGGATTTTCTTATTTGTCCACTGTAGTGTGTAATAGGTGTGTTAGGGGTGCTACACATATTTATGACTGAATTTTCTAAAACTTTCCTCTGCAAAGGAATGTTAGGGAAATATGCTCTTTATTTTGAACACATTAATATATAAAAGATCTTAAAACAGTTGGGTTTTTAATTTTTTTTTCAAAGCAGTTTAACCAGATATATACAGCACCATTATTTTTCAAGGATTGCTTTTGAAATAGACAACTACAAGTCATGTCTTAACCTTTGCTGTCACCTTGAACATATAAATAAATAAGCATTGTCTGTGTTCAAAAGTCATATCTTATTCCAATAATGATGATTCTTATCATTCACCTTCTTCATGTTTATCTTTTAAATATCAGTTACAGAAACTAAAAATAGTACTTTTTTTTTTTTNGTTAAAAAAACTAAAAATTGTTCTTTTTTTTTTTTTTTACATACATAGTCGTGATCTGCTTATTTCTGTGGAAATTTTCTAGTTTCTATTGTTAATCATAATCTTGTCTTCTGATTTGAGCTATGCCATCCCTAGGAACTTAAGGCATTTCTCAGGTATAAGAGATGAGATAACAGTATAGCAAAATTTGAGAAAATACAAATGATCAAAGCATTTATTAAGACTATTAATGAATACGAAATTGCTTTCTTTACCTCACAGATCAGACCAGTCTACATGAATAAAGAAGGAATCACAAATGTTAAGTTAGATGCATTTTTTGCAAGCTGTTAAGTAATAGCTTAAATATACCTGAAAGACAAGCACCCCTCTCACCAAGGCCCAGTTTTCTAATTATCTTTGACAAGCAGAATTACTGCAAAGGGTTTTATAATACTTGATATCGATGTAAGTGGTTTATTGTGTCTTTGTAGATACAATGAACACAAGTATATTTGATAGGATGCCAACACTGATGGTACAAGTCCACTAACAGCCCACCTGCAAGTGAGTTAGGTGTGGCAGCCAAGGCAAAGCATGGTTTTAAGTGAAACAGCTCAAAACTGTGGGAGACCAAGTGGTCTAGTGAAATATTTCTTTAGAAATAAGAGAGCCTTTTTTCTTATCATTAAATCATTTCTTTCATCCAAGAAGAAACTGATGTGTTAATAACACTACTCTCTTAAATATCTGAGCTATGCTTAAGATATTAATGCTGTACTGGTTCTGTCCATTTTTTACTAAAGGGAGAAAAATATGGCTAATGACCAGAAAGACAAGACACTACAGTGTGGAGAAGGAATTGCTTAAAGATAAAACTGTAGTGGGCTGAGATTAAAGAGGCAAGAGGAGAAGAACATGCCCTAGGAGAAAAGAATAAAGTGTAGTGCAAAGACGTGATGCAAATCTGAAATGTGAAACAATAAAAATGAAAGTGGTAATCCTTTTAAAACAATGAAGGAAAACATCTTTTTAGAAAATTCTACTGTTCAATTATCTCTTAACTTTTACAACAACACTCGGCTTATTTCAAGCATCCCAGATGGTACAGCAGTATTCCACATAACAGCTATCTGATGGGGAGGGTAGTGTGTGTGTATGTGTGGTGTTTGATATCAATACAGCCTCTTTGCCTCCCAGACAGTGAAGAATAGCTATGTTTATTGGGACTCTGGAAACGTATCTAGAGTCAGCAAAATCCTACTCAAGTCAAAATGAAGTGGGATTCTGTTAAAATTATGTTGCATTTTAAGTACATTCTTGGTAAAATCTTATTTAGGATGTGGTAAATGAACCTTTTTTGCTTTATTTTACAATATTTCACCTAAATCATGTTTAGGAATGAGAGAGATTGTACTGAAAGAGTTTGGTAAGCAGTGCCCTCCTTGCCAAGGTGACATATGCCGTAATGTCTAGTAAGTGATCTTTTTCCAGAGCACATATGTTAGGTACATATGGATACCAGTAACCAGCAAGATGCCATTAGAAATACTTTTGAGGATTTTATCCTAAATATTCATAAATATTGATGACTTTGGATCTAAACCTAGTTGCAGCATTTTGTAATCATCATCATCATCATCACAATTTTAATACTAATAAAAACAGCAGTATAAACAGCAACTAATACTAATAATTCCTTTTCAAAGTTTCCAAACCCCAGTTTAATTTTCTTGTCTTAACATTGTATGGAATTATGAAATGGCACTTTTTCATCATGTTTACTCCTGCCATCCCTAATGCATTACCAGGTGTGAGATTAATGAGTGGAGCACGTGAGACCTGCCACAGTTAATCACATTTGTAACCTTTCAGATACACAGCAGAATACTTCTTGCTGTGAAACATCCTTTACCTTTTAATCTCTGCTGAGCATAGTGCTAACTCAACACTGTAAGTTTTTTCAAAAGTATTTCAACTTCAGTCATCAAATTATTATTCCTCTTTTATATTTTCTTATCAAAGAACTGTTTGTATTCTAAGGAAATATTGAAGTAGTCAGAGAGTGATAAGCATAATAGTATACTTTTCTGGAACTAAAGAAACATGTAAATAGATGTAAAATTTATTTTACATAGTATAGTATATTTGTAATATTCAAAAATAGTACTTTTGCTATCATACATCATAATATTTACAGATAACTTATATAATTTGTAAAATAAGTTTTAGTTCAGAAGTTTACACTTGATTTTCAACTTTGTGTGAAGTGTCAAAATGATCACATTCAATGAATGACAAAGTTAATTCAAAGGAACTGCACATACAATGAGGCCATTTATGTGCTCATATATGTCACGGAATATAGGCAGAAATATGTAAAGCTTGAAAATTCCAAATTAATATTTTTACTTCTAGAACTATGTGTAAAGTCTCCATGTGAATACATGTATATATTTGTTCATAGGTATTTTTAATTGTAAACTTAGGATGGAAGTCTAAATTATTAGGGTTATTAATAATTCTTTGGGGAGTTTAGCATAGATTTAAACAATGCTCAGAATCATAACATCACAGAATAGTATGGGGTAGAAGGGATTTTAAAAGTAATTAAGTTCCAGCTACTTTGTAATGGGCATAGACACCTTCCACTACACCAGATTGCTCAAGACCATCCAGCTTGGCCTTGAACACTCCTAGGGAGAATTCACAACTTTGGGCAACCAGTTGGCCTCACCAACCTTAGAGTAAAGAACTTCTTTATATTTGATCTAAATTTACCCTCTTTCAATTAAAAGCCATTCCCTCTTGTCCTATCACTACATACCTTTGTAAAATGTCCCTCTCCAGCCTTCTTGTAGCTCTTGTAGCTCAGGAGACTGATACAGTCTCCCTAGAGAATTCTCTTTTCCAAGAAAACAGTCGTAATTCTCTTAGTCTACCTTCCTAGGTGAGGTGCTCCAGTCCTCTGATCATCTTTATGTCCTCTGGACTTTTTTCAGCAGGTCTATTTCCTTTTTATGTTGAGGTTTGCAAAGCACCATTCCAGGTGGGGTCTCATGGGAGTGGAGCAGAGGAGGAAGAATCACCTCTCGACCTGCTGGTTACACTTCTCTTGTTGCAGCTCAGGATACATTTGGCTTTTTGGCCTGCAAATGCACATTGTTGGGTCATGGTGAGTTTCTGGCCAGCCACCATCCCCAAGTCCTTTTGCTCAGGGCTGCTCTCAATCCATTCTCTGCAATGTGCACTCGCAGCCCAGGACAAGTGAAAGTGCCTTGGGTCACAGTAATTTTAAGCATAAATACAGACTATGTCAAATTCCACAAAGTCCACATAGGCCCACCTGTCAAGCCTGGCAAGGTCCCTCTGGATGGCATCACTTCCACCCAGCAGGCCAAGTGCACCACGCAGCTCAGCATTTGCAGACTTGCAGAAGTCGCACTCAACCCAATGATGGATCCCGTCAGGTCCTATGGACTTGTGCACCTACCGGTTCTCCAGATGTTCTTGACCCTGGTCTTTTCCTCTGGTGGGTGTAGGTAAAGCAAGCAGTATAAGTGAGTTTCTTCTTACTTATTTGCTATTACAGGAAAAACCCACTCAAAGAATGCAAATCAAGCTATTACTTCTTTAGCTCACTTTGTCTGGCCCTGACATTACTAAGAAAAGGTATTTTCCTTGACCTTGCAATGCAAGGATCCAACATCCTGCCTCATCTTGTTTTGGTTAAAGCTGATTTTAGCTTGTTTTGGCTATGATAACTATTGTCTAGCAGTCATGTCACTGACACCTAAATTTAGTTCTTTGTTTGATAAACATTGTTTATCTTTGTGCAGTTGCATAGTGTAGTGCTAGTTAATAGACAATCATTCTGAGGAGAATGAAAATGTGGTGTAGAAGCAGAGAGGCCTGGTACTACAGACAGCAGCCCTAGGTAGTGAACACTCACCTTGACATTCAGCTGGTATGAGTGATGAGTTATAACAGTGGAGGGTGTGAATGGCAGGGTTCTGACTGCACCAGGACCTGCTTAGAAGGACAAACACTGCCTGGAACTAGGAACTTTTATCTCAGGGGCAACACGACATGAATACCCAACCTAAACAGGCTCCCACTGAGTGACAAGACCTATAACAACAATTAAATGATAGGATAGGAGATTTTTCCCTAATAAATCAGGCATGCAAGGGTGACCAGAATGACAACTGCCTAGAATCTGCCTACTCCTTATGCACAGGAGATGTGCTTACAATAGCAAAAATATTTTTGGCTACCAAAATTAATTCCTTGTACGAAATATATATTTTATATCTACATACAGATTAAAAAAATATATTTACAATATGAAAATTCATAGAAAGAAAAATCACAAAAACTATTGTAAATGTAATGGTAAATTCTCAGGGTTCCCTGTGGCCAAGATGACCCTGAGATGTGTAAAAAGTCTCTGCTCTCCAATCCAGCTGTCCAAGAATGAGTCTGAAGTCTTCGGCTTTCAGTTTCAAGGTTGTTTATTGTTGGTTATCAGAAAATGTTTTCAGCCTGGCCAGCGGAGGTCTGTTCAGCAGAGCAGACCAAGGCACTCTGTCCTCCCATGGGGCTTGTGCTCTCTTTTACACTATAAACTATGTATACTTTATTTATAGTTACTTTCCAATAGCTATCACCTATGTGATAGGGACTGTGTCCCTTTACCTTACACCAATGCCAAAGTGCCACCATCAGCCAAAAGATGGAGGCTGGGAAGAAGAAGGAAGGAGGACAGGACAACGCCCAGTTTCCTCCATCTTGCTCCCCAGCTCACCATAGTAAGAATTCTAACTCTACACTTTTGTGGCCTTTACTTCTTCATACAGTGATGGTAAGTTGCTCCATGGCTCAAGCTCAAAGTCACAGGGATCTCTGGCTGCATGCCAGGGTCTCTGACCCCCCTGCCAAGGCTCTAGACCCCCCTGGCCTGGGCTCAGATCACCCAGGACAGTCAGGGTGATGTCCTTGGTTCCCACAGTAAATAATATGTATCATTGACTGCAGATAGTTTTTAATACTTAAATCCTTTCTTTTGGTTTAGAAATCTAGATTTTAACATGATCTGTCTAGAAACTTTCAGGCAGCAATAATGCTGCAGTACCCTGTACACTCTTAATGCTATAATTTTATTCAGACTTGTAAATCTAATTTCACAGAAATTTCCTATCTAGAAAGACAACAAGAAAAAAAACCAAAACAACAAAACCAAATGAAAGTAAAAATAGTGCTTATTTTTGCAAAGTACATGAAAGTTTAGGAACTGAAGTATAATATTTTTTAAAGAAATTACTATTACCTGTATTTTTTCTTTTATCAAATCAATTACTTTTCAAAAGGGAGAATAATAAGAAAACCTGCCTTTAATTAAATGAATAGAACAAGCTACATTTTATGAACTTAATTCTATCATATATGTACTACAAGGGCATTTAAAACCACCTTTGTTTCTCTAAATGCTACCACTATCATCAATACCTTAAAAAGCACACATACTTATCTTTACAGATGTATGTTTCCAACATTTGTTTTATACTATTGATCCCATACAAACCAGAAACAAATTTTGCATTAATCTTACTCAAACCTCTATCACATCTTGAATATTTTTACTGTTGTATTTTTTCTTTAAAGTTTACTGTTCACATACTTTTGGTGAGTTAATATCTGGTTCCTCTGTCCTTATCTGTTACATTTTATAAAGACCCCACAGACTGAACATTCCATAATATCTAAAGCCATTAAGTACTCAACAAATTTTTCATTATTACTATTCCCTATTTGCCTCAATTTCTAAGTCTGAGTAGGATCTGAAACGTGTCTCATCTCATCAAAGCTGAGAGGCTTCAGAGCTGTGTTATATATGTCCTATCAAGATTCACAAACTATGCATTCCTTCATCTGCTTCCCCTGAGGGACCCCAGGCATCTGATCATACCTACCAGATGGCTTGGTCTTTATGAAACAAGGCAAACACAACTGCTTTCAGTAAAAACACAGATAGGAAAAAACGAATGCTGCATCCTCCCCTCGGCTTTCTAGCCTGCAAGTCAAAATTACTACACAGTATGGAAAACCTGGATTCAGTGCCCTTCACAGCCATTCTACCATCTTCTGTCTTAACATCAAGATATAGACTAATCTCCAATGTGAAAAAGGATTTATATACCACTGACAAGAAAAGAGGCAAAATAAAAATAGATTTCAAGTTACTGTAAAGCACTCACGTGGAATGCAGGAGAATTAATTCTTCTCTTTCTTGAAGAATTATCACTATTAAGCACTCAGTCTGTGGAGCATATACCTCACTAGAAGTCATGCTTCATCACAGTGACTCCAGGAAATCCATGAGAGAGTTGCTCACTGATTTTTTCTTGTTTATTTCATGTATTTTGATTCCTTTGATTAATTTCAATTGCATCAGATGATTGATGATTTTACTTGTTAATGGTATTACCTCCTTCTGAAGCAACCTAGAAGGACCTGTCTTATCACATAAATGTCTTAAGGAACTTTATGTTATTCATTTATTATTGAAATATATAGGTATTTAGGAGTTGAATTATAATTGAGAATCTAAACAAACTTGAATTTGGAAACATCCATAAAGATATATACTGAAATACATAGTCTGTACCTATAAATTTGTGAGAGTTCACTCCATTTAGACTACCATTTAACACTTTGTGCTGGTTTTAGCTGGGGTTTAATAAACCTCATTTAATAAAGTGGGAGGAAGGAGGAGAAAGAGGGAAACAGTGTGGTGGTGTGGTGGTGCTTGTGCTCCCAAGTAACTGTACTGTGTGAGGGGCCCTCCTTTTCTGGTGATGGCTGAACACCTGTCTGCTCATGGGAAGCCGTGAATGAACTTTTGTTTGCTTTGTTGGAGTGTGTGGCTTTTGCTTTTCCTAAGAAACTCTCTATCTCAACACACAAATTCTCTAGCTTTTATGCTTCCAATTTTCTCCCTGATTCATCTGGTGAAAGAGTGAATGTCTGCATGGTACTTGATTGCTGGCTGGGGTTAAACCACAACCCATTTTGGAGTGATATTTATAGATTTTAGAATGATTTAGTGTGGAAAAGACCTATAAGATCGTTGACTCCAAATGTTAACCAAGTCCACCACTCAACTACATCCCTAAGTGCCATATTTATATGTCTTTTAAATACCTCCAAGGATGTGACTCAACCATTTACCTGAGCAGCCTGTACCAATGTAGCCTCTGTGAAGAAATTTTTCCTACCTTCAACGATAAATTATGGAAAGGGGCTAGGGGAGCACTCTCAGCAGCTCACTCAGTATCCCTAGGAGGATCCCATCCAGCCCCATAGAATTGTGTGCATCTAAGCAGGATAGCAGATTGCTGACCATTCTTTCTATGAGGGCTTCATTCTCCCTCCCATCCCTCAGTCCTTAGCTCAGGGGGCTGTGTACTTACAGAACAACTGCTCTTACTATTAAAGTCTGAGGCAAAGAAAATATTAAGTATCTCTGTTTTCCTCAGGTCTTGTCACTAAAAGTCGGACTCAGTGCATGGAATAGGGCACTATATTAACTAATCAGAAGAAAATCAGGAGAAAAATAAGAATCTGAAAGAATACAAAGTCCGTCAGGTACAAAAATATCTCAATCAGATCTTTTGCTTTGAAGGTTTTGTTTTAAGATATGGTCAATTATTAGCATGGGAATTAAAAACACAGAAATGGTAACATCTAGTTTTCCCACACTTGTCTCACTAAGGGATGAAAACCAGTTGTTTTCTCCCAAGTTATGAAAGGAAATTAGCAATATCACCATGTATTGTTCAATACAGGCAATCTTACATTCCTATTCTCAGTTTGTAGCTAAGAATGCAACATTTCAATGTGTGACTAGGCCATTAAATCTGCAGTTTCAAGTACAGTCCTATATATTGCTTTGCACTTTCACTTGCATACTGAGTCCTCCCAAACTAGCTCATTAGCTTCAGCCCCAATTACTTTCCATCAAAGTAAAATTTCCCTAAAGTTCTATCCCACCTTTCTTTAAAATCTGCTGTCTCATTCATCTCTGTCCTTTTTCCCTTATCTGGAGAGAGCTCTTGATGCTGCCTCTAGTGCTGTGTAGCATGATCCACTGCAGGAGCAGTGCTGTGGGATGAAATAATGTTGTTGGCCCTGGAACAGTGCAGGAGGTCAAGCAAGTGCATTGCAGACTCAGGGTTCCCATTCACTGTATCCTATAGAGAAGGAGATATAATTGTCATCTAATTAGATTGAATGATGAAGATGAAGAAGTATCAAGAAGATAATAAGCCTCATCATGGCATAAGGATTATCCTTGTGACAAGTAAAAATCGGCTTATTTGCTACAAACTAGACAAATCCATGTCTAGATAACAATCCCTACATTTTCTGAATGTTCTTCCTCTAGTAGCTAGAAATGAAGGGACACTAACACTGCAAAAAGGTGTCAGGACAGCCTCAAAGAGGTTTGTCTGTGATTGTCTAATATGTAGAATTTGATTTGGTAGTGTTTGATTTAATAGTGTAAGCATGCTTTCAGATCACTTACAGATCTAAACATTTTTTTGCAAAGAATACATCTTCTGAAAGACTTGCTGGAAGCCCAGTAGGTGTAAATTAGCACTTCCCATGTCTTGGTAGCCACAAGCCTTTGCAGATCTTCACACATCAGCTGGTGGAAATGTAGACTCCTGTGGAGTTAACAGGCAGCTCAGCAGGGTTTTGGAGAAGCTAGGGTGACATATTGGAGTATAGATTTATAAACAGGATAAGATGTATTGTCAATTTATGTTAAGTCAGATGAAGCATGGAATGTATGAGCTAGTATCAGATACTTTGGGAGAGAAGATTCTACACTTTACTACAAGATAATAGTAGGCATATGGGCAATTACTGCAAGCCCTAAGGTCACACAGGAAATCCTAAGCAAAGATTTTTAAATCCAGGTTGACATTTGGATGCATAGCATCATCTCTCTTTGCTTCTTTTGTTCTTTTTATTTAATTGTGAATGTTTCAGAAAGGTTATTCTGTTCTGCATTAATCAAGCAGAATGTTTCAGCAAGTCTTGTAGGATTTGCACAAAGTGTGAGGTTACAGAGATTATCAGTATTTCCTACACCTTGTCTGCAAAGCAAGTCTTAATAGCAGGAAAACACAGCTTGGAGTCAGCTACAGTTGATTTTAGTGGGAATTGCTCAGCCCCTTTCTCCATTTCAATGGGAGACAGCATGGGCTATCTGCACAAGATGAATTCTCTGTCAGCTTCTAAATGGATGACTTGTAAGAATGGAGTCAAAGCATTTCTTTGACCTTCTGCAAGTGTGTATTTCTCTCTCTTTTTCCTTCCCCCCCCTTTTTTCTTTTAATTTGCCAATGTTTTCCCCTTATATTTTTCTAATGAAACTGGCTGCAGTTCAAGAGAAAAACATCCCAGTCTGTGCATCACTGGCGTTTACAATAGCAAAAATCGTTGGTGATTGTGGTAAAAATATATCATTGCAGGTGAGTGTGGTAAGAATATAGCAACCTCTTCTGTGTTTTTTAGTAGACTGTAGTAAAACTTTGTTTCTAGTTATGTGATTAAACCAAAATACCATTTTAGGTTTGTTTTAAAGAAAGCTAAAATTTAGTGCCTTAAATACACAATTAGCCCTCTTAAAGAAGTAAAATAATTTTAAAAATAAAATTTTCAAAGCTTTTCCTCTGTCTTTCATAAATAATGCTACATGCCTGAACTTCATTCAGAGTGTCAATGAACTGTGAATAAATTCATGTCTGTTTCACTTCCATCCCCCACTTCATATCTGATTAGATATATGCTACTTTACCAATAGATACAAATTATCTGGGAGGAAATGTATCACTGACATTATTATGTTTTTACCACCATTGGGAGGATTGTGTGGCGTCTTAAAACTGGAGTGAAGAGTGCTTTAGATTTCCACAGCCAGAGTTCTGTGAGGTGGATTCCCAACAGAAAGCCAGGAGTGTTTCTT
The DNA here is from genome assembly GCA_013399455.1 of Anthoscopus minutus. Taxonomy (NCBI): domain Eukaryota; kingdom Metazoa; phylum Chordata; class Aves; order Passeriformes; family Paridae; genus Anthoscopus; species Anthoscopus minutus. The sequence continues at coordinate 22,405 of VWYI01006649.1, read as the reverse complement.
TATTGCATCCTCACTCCAAGGTAGTAGCAAATTCCCATGGATTTGTGGGAAGCAAAACATGAAAATTTCATATCTCTTCGACTAGTACCAGTTTAATGCTGGATTTCAAATGCAGTCACATTAAAAGATTATTTGTTCATTAATTTTCTCCCATGAAGGGGCTACCTCCTGTAACCCTAGCACTTCATTGTTTCACTGAAATTGTCTCCCCAGAACACGTCTTCGCATTTTAAAAATCTGACCTTGCTTTATTCTTTTCATAATCTTACCCAGTGGCTTTTTTATATTGTGATTCCTAACGTTGATACTGAGACAAATTTGGCTGCATATATTTCTGCATATGGATGTGAAAAAGGCTACATCCCAGGTCTACTTCAATTTGCTCACTATTCTCATTACTTAAGAGCATAGGAAAGCCCATAAATATCTAAACTTACTGTTCTGGTCAGTAGCCTGCCTCTGATGGCCATGATTTAGGGAAATGGAGATCTTTACCATGTTACTTCCTCAGACATACCCTCGAAATGCTTCCAGTCTGAATCAGGGATATTTTTCTTTTGTTCTGAGGGATGACCTCATGCAAAGCAGCTCTGCTGAGAAGGACCTCGGAGTTCTGGGGGACAACAAGCTGTCCATGAGCTGTAGTGAGTCCTTGTGGCCAAGAAAGTCAATGATATCCTGGGCTGCATTAGGAAGAGCACTGCCAGCAGGTCAAAGGAAATGATCCTGCTCCCTACACTGTCCTGGTGAGGCACATCTGGAGTTCCATGTCCAGTTCTGGGCCCCTCAGGACAACAGAGGTATGGAGCTCTTGGAGCAGGTTGATGACCAAAGGGCTGGATCATCTCTCTTACGAAGAAAGGCTGAAGCATTTGGGCCTGTTCTGCCTTGAGAAGTCAGAGAGGGGCCCTCATCAATGTATACACGTACCTGAAGGGAGGATGTCAGAAAGACAGATCCAGGCTCTGCTCAGTGGTACCAAGCAGCAGGACAAGAGGCAACAGGCAGAAACTGATGCACAGGAGGTTCCACCTGAACAAGAAGAAGAACTTGACATTGTGGGTGACTGTGCACTGGAACAGGTTGCCCAGACTGGGTATGGAGTCTTCCTCACTGGAGATATTCAAGAACTGTCTGGAGACAATCCTGTGCAATGTGCTTTAGGAGGCCCCTGAATGAACAATGAAGTTCACCAGATGAGTCACTGTAGTCTCTTCCCATTCTATGATTCTGTCATTAGGACGTTTTTACCTTTAATAATCCTTGATGAACCCGTTTTTCATGTTTTGAATTCATTTATCAACTTTATTTTTAGAAATCATGAACACTTGGATTCTATCTTACCTCATGTTACCATTTTTAAAGATCTAATTTTGGAAAGCTGCTTTTCTTTCATGCCAATTCATTGAGAAGATAAATAAAAAAAGGAAACCTGAGTTCCACATAGCAGTCAAGATGTCAATTCACTATGCATTTAACCAGGAGTATATTGACATATTGCATTTTGCTCTTTTCTTCCTTTTTTAATAGTTCTTATGATCTTGCTTACCTTTTTTTGACACCTATTTAAACCCTATGGATGATCCATAGTGCCATCCAAATAGTCTAAACTTCTTGAATGGCAGCAGCTGGTTTAGAGATTCTAAAATGATAGATGAAATTCATAGTTAATAAGAATGTAAAAGTCTTTTTTTTCCCTGGATATAAATAAAGGTATTGCTAGTATTTTGGCTACAGATTACTTCATTTTATTCTACACATTTTATAAATTAATTAAGTTGGAACTGATATTCAACCAATATAATTTTTTTATATAATCTTGGCTGAAATATTTCTTAATTTTTCCAGAGAATCTTGGATATAAATCTCCCCCTAAGAAATCTGTGATTCTTATTTTGATTTGAAATCTGTAAATAGCTCATTACATTTGCAGATTAAATTTGTCATCTGTTGCCAAAATTGAAGCAAGTGGTATAAATCAGCTAACAATTACTGTGTAGAACTTCTGATGTACTTCAGGTGTTGTTCATATGAAGCGGTGACTGTTCACACGTTTTACTCTTTCATAGGCATTCTCAACCTGCAAATATTTGTCTTTGTCCTTATGTCTTGAAATTTAGTCTGTTTTTGAACTCACACATTTCATTCCATATTTGACAACTCCCTATATTAACATTGTTAGTATATTTAACTTACTTCACCATAGATAAATTCCACATTTTCCACTTGTCTGAGTATTCAGTGTAGAGATATATTAACATTTGTTGAAGAAAAATCTGAATGAGAGAGAATGGGTCTCTATACAACAGCTGTACTGTCTCTGAAATGAAGAAAAGAAACCAAACTGAAAATACATTATTTTTCTATGTCTTCCTTTTCCAACTACTTAGTCCAGATTATGTGGCAAGGTATTGTTCATGTACTTCTTTTATGACTCTAATTCTTCTTTAAAAAGTTAGAATTTAGCCTATTGAAACTGCCAGAAGCCACTCTTAGGTACAGGGATGTGTGTTAATGACATGATTGTGTAGCAACCCAGATATTTTATTTTGATTAAATATCACATTGCCTATAAAATGCAGTTGTTGTCCTGTTGAAATTAATGATTTTCTCATCAACCTCTAGTTTTGCAGGCTATTGTACATCTTGTTTTCACATGGTCTCCATACAGGTGAATGGTCCCTTAAGATTCTGCTTCAGATGAAATAAACAACTGCATTTCAGCAACCTTAGTGTCTCATAGAAATTTTCATCAGGTTTAACTGTGTTGGTTTCAAGATGCTTAATCCCAAATTGATTTTTTTTAATGAAAATCATAACTGTTATGAGGATGCAAAATGTATAGTAAATATAAACAAAAGTCTAAAAAAGACCCATTCTCTAACAAATTCACCTAAGGTTTATTTGTGATTAAAGATTTTGATACTTTTTTCCTGTATCATTAATGCTTTTGTGTTTATGCATATGTATGTGTATGTCTGTGTGTTAGGATCTCAATAATTTTTAGTTGAAATACAACAAAGAATCTTGACAACAGTTAACAGAGCACAAACAGCAAGATTAATAGATCTGGACTCATGCAAGAAATTCAATTCCTGAAAACCACAGTGTTGTAGTGTAAGACAATTTAAAATAACAAATGAATGGGCAGTACTTGGAAAAAATCTGCAAATAAGATGGCGAAGTGTGATTGTCCTGAGGAGCAACAGTGTGAAAACATCACAACTTTTTTCCATTTCACCACCTTCAGTCATTTGCATGGGATTACTTTCTGCACTCAGTTGCCCCAGAACTCTGTTGGATAACAATACGATTTCTTTCAGCGTGTTGCTGTTGCTTTGGGTTTGGGTGCTCTGAGGGGAAGGCACACAGCAGGCTCCGGGCAGAGCCCAGGAAGAGGAGTGGCTGAACCATCAGCAAGAGGCCTGTTGTGTGCTGACTCTGACCTGCAGGCGGAAACCAACTGCAGTATCGTGCATTTGTTCAACCTTCACAAGCATTCAAAAGAGCACTCATTTTTATCTGATCAGAAACACAATATACTTTGTTTCAAAGGGATGCTACCTCCTTTGCCTGAAATATATCTTTCCATTCTGGAGTAGGGAAGTCAAGGAAATGCTAAATATCAAGGACAAAGGATACAAATCAGAACAATTTCAGATAAGAGGTAAGTTGTTACAAAGACAGATGTAAAGCAATTTATATATTTAAGGGAATTTGTAAACAAAGGAGTTGATCCTGGAAGATTTAACAACATAGAGTTGCTAAATTTTAGGCCGTCCTAGAGCATTCTCTACTAAATTTGAAAGTAACACCTTAAGAAATCAATAATTTCTAATCAATCAATATACATATGTACACATGTGCAGGGGTACACACACAGAGACATGCCTTTTGCACTGTAGTATGCATGCTTTCTGTCAAAAAAGTGAAACAAAAACCAGTCTTTTAATGGACATTTCAGGACTGAGTTTGTCATGGTCTTGATGCCTCTCAGTCAAAGGCATTTTTCTGTCTCTTTTGACTAAATGCTATCTTAATGAATTACATTTTTGGTCCCGTGTGAATAAAACACTTTTCAGTTAGTGCTCCCTTTGTGGCAAACCATACCTAGTCACAAAGATATGTCATATTATGTAATGAAATATGTGCAACTTACATTCCGTAATACCAGTGCAACTTTGCATTGTTCATCATCCCAGGGAAAAAAAATCAGGCTGGTAAAATCCAAAATACATCCACCTTGGGGTGTGTAAGTAACTGTTAACAGGAAAAGGATTAGAGATTAGTGTTTATCAAGTAATTCTTCATTAGGAATTTAGGTATGATACCCAGTTCCCAGCATACTCCTTGGGAACATGATGAAAATAATTTGAACAGGCTATCACAAAATATTTCCAGAAGTTCCAGAGTTCTTCCTAAAGTCATGTTTCATATAATTAAGCAAATAGAATTCCTATATTCTTAACCTGTCTCTAGTGAAAATAAGCATCAACAGCTTGTTTTTAATTATCCACATTACTCTACTGTTTTTAAGATCTGTACATAGACCATAGATATGGTACAGGAAAAAGACCTAACCTTTCTCAAAAACTCCTGGGATTATCTGCAGTGCGTCCCTTTCAACTCAGCATATTCCATGATTCGGTGATTCTATATTAGCTGGGTAGCAATGTGCCTTCGTATTTTGATCAAAGCTATCAGTTTTGACCAAAATCATTCTCTTCAGGGATAAATATTGACATTAACATTGTTTAATATTTTCTTCTATGCTCTGGACCTTGAGAAAGGATGTGCCCTTAGCAAGTCTGTGGGTTAAACCAAATTACTGCCTTACAGAGGGATGTTAACATGAAGAAGAAAATGCTTAGGGAGTTCAGTAAAATCCTGTGCTTGAAGGAGAATGACCCCATGAAATTGCACAGCCTGAGCAACATCTCTGCAGAGACAGAACCTTGGTGTTGTGTGAGCAACAAATTAAATATGGATCAACAGTGTGTTTCTTCATGATGGTGAATCCTAACCAGCTGCAGCATGAGAAGTACTGCTAGCAGGTTGAGGGAAGCTATTACATCTCCTGTATGGCTCTGCATCAAGAATGGTTCACTTTTGAAACAGAAATATCAGCAAATATAGATGACCGTCAAAATGCCACTAAGATGTCTGGGAAATAGAACAGAAGGCATACAAGTTCTACTTGAGGAATATGGTTTGTTCAACACAGTAAGAAATGTATCAAAGCATCTAATAATCTTCAGATATCTATTAGTGGGAGGTTAAAAATTGGATGTTGACAGGCTGATCTTGAAAGTACACAATGACAACAAAGCTGAATGGTGCTGTTAACACATCCTAAAGGATGGGATGCTGTCCAGAGGGACAGAGACAGGCTAAAGTGTATACATGGAAATCTCATACAGTTTAACAAGACCAAGTACAAGGTCCTGCACCTGGGCTGGGGCAACACCGTGTATCAATACAGGCTGGAGGATGAATAGATTTTAAGTCTGAGGAGGACTTGGGGTGCAGGTGAATGAGACTGGGCATGACCAGCAATGTGAACTTGCAGCACAGAAAGCCAAGTGTGTCCTGGGCTGTATCCAAAGCAGCGTGGCCAGCAGGGTAAGGAAAGTGACTCTGTCCCTCTGCTCTGGTGACACCCACCTGCAGTGCTGCATCCCACTCTGGGATCCCCAGCACAGGACATGGACCTGTTGGAAGGAATCCAGAGGAAGCCACCAAGCTGATCAAAGGGATGGAGCACCTCTCCTATAAGGAAAGTCTGAGAGAATTTGTTTTGTTCAGTCTGGAGAAGAGAAGCCTTCAGAGTGGCCTAGTTGCAGCCTTCCAGTATTGGAAGGGAACTTGCAAGAAAGATGAGGCAAGAGCATGTAGTGACAGGAAAAAGGGGAATGAGTTCAAATTGAAAGAGTAGGTTTAGATGAGATATTAGGAAAAAAATTCTTTACTGTGAGGGTGATGGAGAGCTGGAATAGGTTATCCAGTGTAGTTGTGGACGCCCTGTCCCTGAAGATGTTCAAGACCAGGTTAGATGTGGCTCAGAGCAACCAGGTCTAGTTGAAGGTGTGCCTCCAGGAACAATCCCCATGAAGTGGGCTGGAACTAGGTGATCTTCAAGGTCCCATTCCAAACCAAACCTGTTCTATGATTCAAATAAAACTTATTCTATGATTCAAACAAAAACAATGGTCACAACCTGTAACTGAGAAATTTTAACAGTGTTTGAAGAAAAAACATTTTCATGAGACTGTTATAACACAAGAACAGGGATGCTGTGGAATTTTAATATAAGAGATTTCCCTAATTTGTCTGAATTGTTGAAACTAGTCCTCCACTAGGCAGGTTGTCATACTTATGACACCAGAAGTTCTTTCCAACCAAATTTTTGATGATGCTGTGACTTTTTTCCCTAAATCTGGGATACATTTTGTTCTTAAATTTGAAATTTTTAGGTTAACAGAAGTCATCAGGTTTGCTAGAAGATTCCTGAATAATTTTTTCATGGCTGATGATACAAAGGAGATCATCCTGTCAGTGGTTATCTGCTCTGGACTAAGTTTTGGAACAGTGTCAAGGGCAGTGAATATACGAGACCTACCAGTGTCTGCTATTATCATGTGGAAAAATATGGTGTAGAAATAATCAGTTGGTTGCTCTTCTTTTACAATGGAAATTAAAAACTATAAGCCAGGAGAAGACATTACTCTGATTGCATACTCTACATAAAAATTAAGTGAAAAAGGTACATGAGTTAAGGCACCAAAGGAATCATATGCCCAAACAGCATATTTAAAATTAGCACAAATTAATCCAAATCTTCATTTCCAGATGGAAGATCATATGAAAAGAGAGTAATGAATGAAATAAAATAATTATTTGCATGTAAGCAGAGCATTCTTTTCAAAGGAACATTTTCCAGTTAATTACAGGTTGTGAACTCTTTTTATACATCGTGGAATGATTCATGAGGGCATTAAGGGAAGATTTCACAGGGGTAGACACTGAGATTCTCAGATGATGTAAATCAGTCTTTTTCTTTTTGCTTCTCTCAAGATACTCCTCTGTATTCCATCAGGAAATCTAATGAACCAAATATATCAAATATACAACTTCACAGTTAGAATATAATGTATTTGTATTTATCATTTGAATATTAGAGTAAATTGAATTTAATTCTTCCATAAAAAACAGCTGTACAGGTCTGCAGCATTAAATAGAAGAATGGGATTTTGTTTCCTATTGGTTCTATACCAATCTCCAAGTCTTTGCAAGTATAGCAACAAAAACAATGGTAGCCTGAAGCCATTCCACAACAAATTGTGATCTTGTCAGATCTTATCAGCTTAGACAAGTTGGTCCTGGTCTGTAGCTGGGTCGACTGCAACAGGGAAAAGATGAACTTAAGGGTTGCTTCTATCTTTCAAGTTTCAGCCTGGCACTGCTACAGCAAACAGTTTCAATCTTTACTGCATGTTTTCCAGCTGATTTTTTCCTGATTTGTCTGTGCTTGCCTTTCCTGAGTTTGAGAATACTGACTTCCAGCTTCCTCTGTGAGTGAGAAGGCAGAAATATGGGATTCAAACTCTGCTTTTCTGATACATCCAGGGTATATGTTAGTTTTATATGGCTTTATGGCTGTATACTATTCTCATGGATATAATTTAGCAAAATGTCTTTTTCTAATCTTTAGAAAGAACTTTTGGGTGACGATGCTGGACATGAAAATAAAAAGAAGACTAAATGATGGAAAATTTTATGTAGAGAAGAAGCGTGGACAGAATAAAAAAGCAAAATATATGATATATATCAATATCTTATTAATCTGAATTCTTGCTTAAAATTAATGAAAGGGGGTTAACTCTTCTTTGTGTATTCCTGGCTTCATTACACATATGGTTTGATGGACAATGAAGGACTTAATAAAATATGGTATGCTAGCATTTGGAATGGATGTCACCTGATTGATAATGTAGGAGGGAACAAAAAACCACAAATAAGAGAAAGAAAAACAAGATAATAAAGTGATAAAAGAAGAAAAATAAAGATTAATTCAACTGAATTAAAAGACAAAAGAAAAACTAAAATATTTGAAAAAGAATGAAACAAAGCAACCTAGTCTTGTATTAGATGTAACCATAATGTTAAAACCCGTAGCACACATGTAACCCCATAAAATATAACATCTAATATCAAATATCATAACCTCAAAGCAAATCCCAGCTGGAGTATTTAAAAACATCAATAATATCAATATGTTTTCTGCAGCTGGTGTTGTCAAAGTTTATCTGTTTCCAAAGATTTCTCTTCTTTTGGTATTCCTCATGACTCCTATTTCTTCCATAAAAATAGAAAGCCACCTAGTAAAAAAGGTACATGTAACACACCTCTTTCCTTTTGTAACACCCAGAAGCTGATAATTAAAGACCAGCATAAAAACCCTTGATTTGGAAATATTTATTGAAATCCAGAATAATATGTCACCATTGTACAGAAGAGAGGACTACTTGAGTTTTCTTCCTGTTCTCATTTTCTCTTGAGGAGAGCTAAGGCACCTCATTTTCTGGGGCATCTGAACTCTTCAGTGTGTAGCTCAGAGGGAAGTCTGTTTCCTCAGCCTGTCTCTTTAATAATTTCCATGAGGCAATGTACATCCTGTGAAAAGGTGTGGAGACAGAAGCAATTTTTGTGATAGGACTAGTTCTTTTAAATACTGAAGTCTGCAATTTTGTGTGGCCTTTACAGTGTGGAAGATGTTCAGAATGTGTGAGGATGAAACATAATACACTGCTTTCAGAACACACAAAAGTCAAAAGAACATGCTCAATTTATGTTTCATTTACTAACTGAGCCCTGAACAAAATTCTTATTCAGATTCATTACAACAAAAAAGAAGAATAAAGGAAAAAAGAGAGAGAAAGAATGAGAGAATTGCAGAATCATAGATTATGCTGGTTGGAAGGGATCCACCAGGATCATTAAGTTCAGCTCCTGGCCCTGCACAGCACCATCCCCAAGAGTCACACCATGTTCCTGAGAGCACTGCCCAAACCCTTGGTCAGGCTGGTGCTGTGACTACTGCCCTGAGGAGCCTGTTCCAGTGCCCAGCCACCCTCTGAGAGAACAATCTCCTTCTATCCAGCCTTAACCTCCATGACACAACTTCAGGACATTCCCTTGGGTGCTGTCATCGGTCACCACAGAGTGCTTGCCCCTCCTCTTCCCCTCATGAGGAAGTTGTGTCTGCAATGAGATCTCCCTTCAGCCTCTGTACTCCAGGTTGAACAGACCAAGCCCTCAGCTTCTCCTCAAGGTCTTTCCCCATTCTCATGGCCCTCCTTTGGACACTCTCTAATAGCTTAATGTCTATTTTTATATGGCAGTTCCGAAACCTGCACACAGGACTCAATGTGAGGCTGCCCCAGTGCAGAGTAGAGTGGGACAATCCCCTCTCTTGCATGGCTGGTGATGCTGTGCCTGGCACCTCCCGACGCGGCTGATGCTCCTGGCTGCCAGGGCTGGCTCATTTCAACTTGCATCGACCGGGACCTCCAGGTCCCTTTCTGCACCACTTGTCTACAGCCTCTCATTCCCCAGTCTGTCCATACATCCAGGGTTGCCCCATCCCAGGTGCAGATTCCATCACTTTCCTTTGTTGAAGGTGATTGCCCATTTGCCAAGGTTTCTCTGCAGGCTCTTCCCACCTTTGATGGAGCACACAGCTCCTCCCAGTTTTGTATCAGCAGCGAAATCCCATCTAGTCCTGCATCCATTTTTGAAAATGTTGAAGAGCATAGGACAAAGATGGAGCCCTGCAGAACCCCACTAATGACAGGTCACCATCTGAAATGACCCCTGTAACCCTTTGTGCCCCACCTGTGAGCCAGTTGTTCACCCATCCCAGGATGTGTTTATTCAACTTTTGTCCAGAAGGATCCTGTGAAAGACAGTAATGAAAGCTTTATTGAAATCCAAAAAGAGTACATCAAAGAGCACTCTGTATAAAACTTCTCCACAATATGGAGGAATCAATAATGTACAGCACATATCACTTAGAAAAATAGCATGTGCTCTCTGTAAGAAAATTTTAGTAAAAAAAAATAAATTTTCAGAGAAATCTAAGCTATTCATAGGAGTCTGAAAATCCTGGAAAAAGAAATATAATGTATAAAAAATGTTGAGATCCCTTTTCTTGGGAGGTTCAAGAAGAGTGCTGTGAGGGCACTTCCAGTCCCACCACGTTATAAGCCAGAAACCACAGTAATCTTTCAGAGTGGTTGCCTAGAGAAAAAGGAACCATAGTCTGCTCTTTCTGAGGCACCACACTTTATTTGATACAGTACTTCTCCTATTTGTTGATAGAGCTCATTGATTTCTCTTGAGATTTCTATCAAACAGCACCTTGGTAAGTTTATAAGGTGAAGCATGGGAGATATTGCTGTTATTATTTCATAACCTGGAAGACCTTTCCCAGGTGTAGAGAGTAATCCTAAAACATCAGGGCTCAGTCTGCATTGTGATGCATATCAGCCTCTAGAAATGTTGAAGGAGTATCCTTGCAATTCATGTAAGTGTCATTAATGTCAGCATATCTAATTGAAGGGACTGCTCAATTCTCTGAGACTTTTTCATAGCTTTAAATATGTGGCACATATATCTCAATATGTCATATTAATAGATCAATAATATATATCAAATCATAACAGTTGCCAAGAAAAAGTACTTTATGAAAGAAAAACATATCTTTTTTCCTTTAAGAATTTGTCTCTGATTGTCTTTAGTACAGCCATCATGAATGAGGAATGAGAAAAAGGAATATCTCTTTTATTGTGTGAAAATTTAAGTTCCTTTAGTTTATTGCAACCACCTGCAAGTGTTACAATATTGATTATTTAAATATTCGTTGCTTCTCTGAGTATTTTCCTGCTGACTGACAGATTCCATTACTTTATCTGCTGAGGAATTCAGATTTGTTAAAGTTATGAAAAACAGCACTGTGTACGAATCATCAATCTCCCTCCATTGTTAGCACTGAGATGTTATGGGGACAGCTGGCATTTCCTTGACACGTTGCACGATGTCCCCAAAATCTCTCATCTTTCTAGACTTGACAGAAAGAAAATTAATTGCGCAGACAGTGATTTGTCATTCTGAGGATTATCCAGGCAGCCCAGGAACACTGAAAGTACTAAATGTGCTGCTCACCATCGCGAGCACTCAGATTCCTCAGTGGCACAGGACCAAAGCGGCACTTGGTGGTTGCCGGGGGAGGTCAGTCGGCCTTCGCAAGGAGCGGGCGCTCGGAGCATCAGCCCGGCCGGCCCGAGGTGCTGCCTTCAGATGGCAGCAGAGCTCTTCGGCTGCGGCGGCGCCGCGCCGGCTGCGCTCGGCATCCCGAGGAGCGGGGAGAGGTTTGTACATAACTTCTGTAACACGATGGGAAATTAAACAGAAACAAGAACTTTTAAACCATCATTTTGTGTTTAATCTAACGGTATCCTTGTATTTTTTTAGAAGGAAGTAGCTACTGTTAAGGTATGACAACCTCTTTAAAAGCTGAAATATCTGAAGAGATAGAAGGATGCTGCAGAAATGAATTGTAGATCACATCTTCAAAAGAGACTTTACATTTCCTTCTGTTTATATTTTAGATAGATACACAAGGCATAATACTAGCCTTAACATAGTGAACACTTGATTTTATATTAGGATTGTGGAATTAAAGCCAAATTAATGTAGGAAGACCTATACCTGTTCAAAGACATTCATTAAAGAAAATTAGCTCTTCAACTTGGGAAAAAAAAAATTATTAAAACCAGGGTGAGACAACTAATTTCACTCTCCACATTTCACCCAAAAGCTAGTGATGTGTTTGTCAGGTGTGCAGAGCCTGGATGCCTATCCACTAGTAAATATAAAATGTATGTGGGTCTCTTACACTGAGAATTTGGAAAATTCCATGAAGCTTTTCCTAGTGACCTCTGTTTCCTGTGTTACACTCTTTAGGTAGAGCAAGTCTGTGGTCCCAGTTCCTGCCCTCCACCAGTCCCAACGGGTTGTGGCACATAAGAGCTGTATGGCTGCATTTCTGTTTATTTCATGAAGCCATCTGTGAACAAGCACAAATCTGATTGTAGATCCCAAAGGAATGGAGAATTATTTCCTTCTATGAGTTGTTCAGTAAGTCATAGTAAGTCTCAGTATATAATTTTAAGATAGGGACTGCAGCTGTAATTTACCTCTGTAAAAACTAGAAGCTTGTGGGTGTCTGCCCTCTACCTTTATAAAACAGCCCCACATGTTAGTTTCTTTACATAAGACTATCTAAGAACAGGGAGAAAAACAGATATAAAACCTGGTGCTTGTTTTAATCTCAAGTGGTTTGGGGGTGAGGGAAGCACCTGTTAACCCTTTTAAGTTATTCACTTGTTAATTTAGTCCATGACATTGATCTCATTTGCGTCAAGTCTGCATAATGAAATCAGACTGTTAGTTTAATATTTCAATCAATAATTTGCAAACTAGCGATTCAATCTGCCTTTCTTACATAATGAAACCAGGAGAAGCCTGAGCCACTCAGCAGTGATGTAGAGCGCCATACAGATCAAAAACTCCCACATTTGTACGAAAAAAATATGAACCAGAACACATTTGTGTGTGTCATTCAGTTGACAGAGGCAAAAGAAAGAGTTAGGTGCTTAAACTGTACGTCATAGCTCTGATTTTCTATAGAAATGTGCACAGCCTGTTTCCTGTAATCTGTGAATTTCTCATTGTTGTCCTTTCTTCCGTCATCCTAGCAGTTCAGTCTTTAAAAGAATGTTATAGAAAAGAGTGTGGTGCTCATTTCTTCCTTTGTATTCATCTCAAATGAATATCTGTTTGTGTAGCCAGTATGTGCACATTTTCCTGCAAATATAATGTAATTTTGATTTGAACAAACAGCTGTCTCAGTCTCTCTTTGACATTGAGTGCTAAACACTCACATTTCATCCTGCTTAGAAGCTATGAAGATAGGGATGTGGAGAAAAGGCAACAGCTAACATATCTTATGCAAAATCTATGGTGGCATTGGCAGAATTGCTGCTCAGAATGGGATGGTGGCATGAAGAATCACTATTCTGTTCTTATGTTTGTCCTTCATTGTGACTCAAACCAAACTACAGAAAAGTCCAAAATATTCTTTTCTGGAGATGTTTCATTTTGTACAAGCTAATAAGAAGACTACGAAACATTAGTGACACTACAGGTGACTGTTGATATTCAGGCACTCAGCTGAGAGATAGCTAGAAGCCTAGTCCTGGGTGCAGCTCATTTTTAAGCATCTGTTCAAAGTGAATGACCAGGATTTTTAGAAGGATTTGAAGAAGATAGAATTACAAAACTCAAGGTACATGGCAAATGGTTCCGTGGATCTACCTTTTTCTTTTCTTGCAAAAATCTACAAATAAAACATATTGTGTCAAAAAAAGTGAAACTAGTGGAGAGGCTGGAGCACAAGTCTGATGAGGAACAGCTGAGGGAGCTGGGATTGTTCAGCCTGGAGAAGAGGAGGCACAGGAGAGACTTTATCACATTCTGCAACTCCCTGAAAGGAGGCTGTAGCCAAATGGGGGTTCTCCCATGTTTCATTTTTCTTTCAGTTTCATAGTGTGATTTTATTTCTTTACCTATTTGTTTGTATTTCATTTTTGATTAAGCCATATGGCCCTCATCAGTTATTTTTAGAAATGGACTGCTTTTCCTGCACCCAAAATGTACCCAGTGCTTGGAACAGGAAATGGTCATTGACATCACATATATAAATCAGCAGTGCAAAATCACCCTACAGAGCTGTGCTGATTTACTAGATTTTGTTATATTGTTGTAGAGTTGTCAGCGATTTTTAATGTACAGTAACTATGTCAAGCTATTAGCATGCCTCAGAATTCACCTGTAGGGTGATTTGGGAATGAAAAAATAATATAAATATCTACAAGACCTATTTTTGGCTAAATCTTTCAGTTTTTTAAATTTTACTTTCAACATCGTATATTAAGTATTTTGTGATGAGTGATTTTTTAAACGGAATCTTTATTTCTTCTTATAAATATTGAATAGTCTTAAATGATTGTTATCTCCTGAGTTAGTCCCTGACTGAGTTTCTGAAATTCATAATGTTGAAATACATGCTGTAAAACCAATGCTTTATTTGTATGGATGAAATGATCACAAGCCACAGCTAAGCTTCCTAACCTGACAGCATACATGAAAGATGTTAAAAATGTCTGCATGATAATGTGAACTAAAGAATGCCACATTAAGATTTTAGAAAATTCAATATTGGGAGATAAATATGTGGTAGGCAGGAAAATTACATTTACAGTTAATGAGACTACTATAGAATAATTCAGTTTGGGAATTAAAAATTATTTTTCAAGGAACAGATTTAAATAAGTTAAAGCAAGAATACTGAGAATAAATGCAAAAATGTGAATAAAATTGTGTGTACTTTCAGACATTCTGCTATTTTGGCATTGCAATGCTGCATCTAAATTACAAATGAGCTCAAGGGCAGGGTACAAGAGCAAAGACTGCATGTAATTTATGTGGGTTAAGGAATACACCTTATATACAGAACAAAGGATTTATTGTTAGATTAATTAAATTGAAAGAGGTATTATTAACTGAGTCACAATTAATTACTGTAACAGCTTATTATGACAATTTAAACTGATAAAGACAAACACTTTAGTATCAACTCTCCCCTGGTGTTAGGCTCACCCCTGAAGCCTGCCCAGCATAAGAGGTCAAAGGCACTAGAGCCTTCCCCAGGAAGAAGATAAGCAAGCACAGTGAGTTGTCAAAATCCTGGCTCATTTGGAAATAAACATCTTTTATTGATGGAAGATTTCTTCCCTCTTGCTCTTTAGTGTACTTAAAACTTTATATATTTGCTGATCATCTACTTCATCTTTATTTGCAGATCCTCATTTTCACATACTGTTGAGTTTTATTATATATGTGATGTTTTACAGATACTGCATATTTATTCTTTGCTTATTTGTTTTCCTGAAAATGATTTTTTAAAATTCACAGTTAATAAAGCGTCATGCCTTCAGTGAATAGCAAGTAAACATTTGTGACATGTTTTTGTGGCCCTGGGCTGGCCACAAGGTTTCCAAGGCCTACATCATGATCTTTACTCACACTGTCAGCATCTCTGTTTCAAGCTCTTGATTTTCTTTGATAGACTTCAAGCTGTGGTTTCCTGATAACAACTAATATTTTGTTACCACAAAGTAATCTGAGAAACATCCTTTCTGGAGTGACACTGAATAGATCTGTCTGTGAATAAATGATCTACTGATCCATTTCAGATATTTATCTATCCATACATATTACAGAAATTATACTGTAGTTACTGCATGTTTTAATATCCTGTGGTTACTTTGACATCACTGATATCAATATTTCTTTGGTCCAACATAACATTTATATGCTAACTGAAAGTGCTATTTTAAAATGTATTACATTCTTCTAATATCAGCTACTCAGCTGTGATCTAATGTCAGCAGTTCCAAGTGTATCCTCAGGTACATCACTGTCATGCTTCTAATTACCCATACATTCACCCATAAATTCCTTGACAAACAACTAATCTTCATATATGCATGTGTGTTAGTGTGTCCTTTTCAAGAATTTTTACTTGAAAAAAAGTTAAAGGGAATAATTTTTGTAACAAGATTCCAAAACCTCTACTGGCTTTTCAGATTTGCAGAGTAAAATCATAACCAGTGAACCAGGAGGCACGGATAGATGTGCCACTGAGGTGTCTCCATTAGATCCTGGCAGGCAGCACATTGTTGTGTTGTCTGTAGCCACTTCTCTGCCTTTGTCAAGTAGTGTGTGCTGTTGAAAATGTAAGTCACTGCCACACACACAGGGTGAGAAACACATTCTCTCTTGAATGAAGTTCAGTGTTAATGAAATGACTGTTTTCATTCTGTTTAGCTCTGCTGCACGATAGGCTTTTACACTTTCAGCTAGCTAATGCAAACAGGTTGAATTAGCAGTTGTTGATGAAGTTTTCAGCTTTACATGTATATTGTGAAATCAAATCTATTCTGACTCTGTGCTTTAGGGAGCATTAAATGTGTGTCATGTAATCACAGGTGAGTTGCTGCTTAGCTCTTGGGGAGACTGCATCTCCTGGCCTAGAAACTTGAGGCTACAAAGAGACAAATATCTAACACAAAGAGCCACGTTGATAGTTGCTCTCACATGATAAGGCATTTTATTGTGAGTATCCTAATATCTTCATGAGAAAAAGATGTGTGAAATTATGAAGTGATCATAACTAAAAGAAATAATATCTGTGGTTTGTAGAGTGAACAAGATTTACCAGCAGTCTTCTGTCTTTCTCACTTCAGCTTGGAAGAAAATACCAGGTGGTGAAATGTTTTGAAATGGAAGTTCTATATTTGTAGTTCTAAATTCCTCAGAATTTGGTTATTTCTTTTAAGCAGCCTCTATTAAATTTTCTTGGTTTTCTTTTCTTTAAAACTAAAGTGCTGCCCTTTATGCCCTCCAAGGGAGTTTCACAAAATAAGAAAGGCTGTGGGATGAAATATTGCAATGACACAAAAAAAGGGCAGAGTTAAAAATGAAACAATCTGCTTTAAGGAACAGAGAGCTTGAAATCTGAAAACTTCACAGACAGATTCTAGTCCTGTTGTCTAGCTTTGATCAAATAATTTCCATTTTTTGCCATTTTACCCATCTATGTTAGAACAAATGTCCCCATTTTTCCCTAATAGGATGATAATTCATGACTAGTTTGATACTCAAATAGCATTATTGTTTAGTATGTGTTATAAAAGGGTTCAATCATATACATATGTTCAAACATCATAGTACATTCCATACTCAATTTCAAAAGGGTTAGTTTTTGATAGCTATAACTTTTTAAAATGTCAAATAACCACCCTGAAGACTTTTTTTGTGACAGTTGTAGTGAGAATGAAATGTTCTGCACAATCTGTTCTCTATTTGAAAGTATAAGTGTTGGAAAACAATTATCTGAAAATGGTAAATTTTTTTTCAAGAATCAGTATGAAAAAGGAAATTCTAGAAACATTTAAATAGAATATTGGGAGAAGGCCTTTGAACAAAGTAAAATAATTTTTACAGTTTAAATTAAGTATGTCAAGTGTTTTACATAATAATATTTTATAATTGATTTATGATTACTGAAAAAAGGAGCTTATGAAGACATCTTCAAAGGACCTTTTAATCCAGTTGTTCTAATAGAATCTGCTAAAACAATTAATAATGCATGTAGCACTTTCCTATGTTGTCATTTTTCTTTCCTAGTTAATGGATACTGCTTTCAATTTTGTGTTCAATTACTCTGATTAATTAAGCTTTTTTTGTCTCTTATTTCTATTATCATATTAAATGTTATAGATGTTTCACTTTGGGGCAATTAAACATCCTTTTAATAAGAAAAACTAATTTTTGTTTGCTTGTTTATATTTATAAATGTCCTTCTAATCCTCCTTTTTTTCTCATGGAGAAAGCCAAGAGGAAGATATGGGAATGCGAATGCTTCAGAATTTGCCTGCTCATTTTTTCTTCTGCATATGAACTAGAAAAGCAAGGAATTAGAGGATGATATCTTTCTTTTCTGTTACTCTATGTCTAAAAATGCTTCACAAAGGAGGAAAAAACCATATTTCCTATCAAACAAGTTTCTGTAACATTTTTGTCATGAACTCATTCTGTATTTTTTTAAGCAAAAATAATGCAGTGTACTTACAGGTCTTGTCTTCTCTTTTCATGCATTTTACTGGCATTGAGACTCTTCTACACAATTTCACTGAAATTGGCTGAGAGATGTGCAGACCTATTTTTTATGAGAAGCCAAGGTGCAAACGCTTTGCATGTTGCATTCTCAGAACACATAGTGCACTATGAATAGTTTTAGAATTTCCTTGCAAGCAATGTTTGAAAAATACATTATTTCTGGATCTTTCTGTGATTCCTAATGCTGTCTCTGTCAGCAGCAACCATCTGTTTCACAGTAATGAAGAAAAATTCCTCTTCCTAGGGAGGTGAAAATGCAAAGCTTAATATATACTATTCATGGCCACATCTTGACCACACTTTAAATTACTTTCATGGGCTAAGACTGTCCTCTGAACATGCTTGTGGAAGCATCAAAGATTTTTCTTAAATAGCTTATAATAATCTTCCATGAATTTACAGAAACATATGTCCGTGTATGAAGATTCATTTTAAATCTTAATATTTCCATTTACAAATAAATCAAAATAACATTACATTTATCTTCTTTACAGAAGATAGTCTCACAATAGAAATGATTATTGACTCAAAGATGGATCCTGCAGCAAGTGAAAAAAAATTGAGTCAGACTGTAAAAATGTGCAAATCAAGTCCAAATCCTTAACTAAATCTTCATGTGGCTAATATTAGAAGATCTTACATATACTATGGCAACATAAAACACTTCAGGAGTGTAATAGGTGAACATAGCTTCTCTGCCTAGATAATCACATGTAGGATTAATGACTGAACACATTTTACGCCTAAAACGTGATTTATGCATATAACATCATGTTACTTAAGCATATACAAAGATAACCAACATAATAGTTATACTGAGAAAAAACAGTATCAAACTTCTATGAATTATTTAAGCATAAAATTAAGAAGTGGAATTGAATATCACAACCACAATTCTATCGGTGTTTACATTTTGATACAGTTACTTTTCCCCTGTGCGGTGGATTGACCCCAGCCCATTTGCTCACTCACTTCTCTAGAGGGTTGATAGAGAGATTCAGAAAGAAAAAAAAAGAGAAAGCCTCATGGATAAAGAAAAAGACAGCTTAATACTTGGGGAAAAAAAACTAAAAACCAGTCACCACTCCCACAAGCAGACCTGTGCCCAGACCATCTCTGAGCAGTGCCTGCTTCAGAACATCCCTCCCTTTGTAACATCCTCGCCCATTTTTTTGCCAAGCATGGGTATTGTGGTACAGAGAAGCTCTTTATTTTCGTGTCAGTTGCCCTGGCTATGTCCCTGTCTCAGCTTTTACCTACCCCTGAACAAATTACTCTAAGGAACAGAGGCAACTGGGGGAATTTCCCTAAAATTATGGTGCTTGAAACATCACTGCAGACAGATTCTGGGTTTTCAGCTGGGGGTAAATTTTGAATAGACTGTTTGAATACATAGATTATTGAAGATATCTCAGAGATTAATTTTTTCACTGCTAAAATTAAAGGTGGAAATGAATTTAATCCTGACAAGTATTTTGTGTTAGTTTCTCAGTACTACAAAAATACTTCCACAGGTTAGTTTCTCAATACTACAATGAGAACTTCCACAGATTACTTCTGCATTACAGTCAGTGATTCTATTATGATAATTTTCCACTACTGAATAAGAGGTACACTACAGATACAAAGCCATGCACTGTATTTCAAAATTTGAATGCCTGGATTAATAAATTTAAGTTGTATTAATCCGATATTTTTAAAAATATTTTTTTTTCAGACTTAAACAAATAGAAATCACCATGGGTGAACTAAAATTGTGGGATTAAAAATTGTAGTATAATACAGGCATGTAGAAAGTTAAGCAGAATTGTGAATCATACTGTAGAAATGCCCTTATTGATGTTGCAATCTTGCATTTAAAATTAACAATACCTTGAAAGCTGACAGCTGCACCAATGGGTATTTTGAAAAAGATGTGAATCATTATGGAGGTCTAAGAATCCTCTCTTTTTCTCTTCCTTTTTTTTTTTTCTGATAAATTAATCAATGAATCTAAATATATAAATTAGGCAACAAATAAGACACTCTTTCTACTGCTATAAACAGACTGTGACCTAAAACATTTGTTCAGCACTCCATTTTGTTAACAACATCAGATTCAGATCACTGGTTCATATTACCTGGAGACAGAAAGAAAATTGGTTGAACTAATTAGGAAATTTGCAAGACAGGTAATTCATGTTTAAGACTCCAGAAAACATATACCATGCTTCATAATAAGAGCTGAATTGCTTAGGTGATATACAGACGATTTGCAAATATAACTTTTATTTTTACAATAGAAGTGCAAAACAAATTCAGATGGAAATTAGGAATCTCATGTATCAAATCAGAGACTATTCACAGACAGTTTTTTCAGGTCTTAAACTATATGCAATTTACATAAATCTCTTTGGTTTTGCATAAAAACAAGAATCTTATAGGAAAAAAAAATCTTAAGCACACTAAGAATTGAGTAGATGTAAAATTTTTACTATATTGACTAAATTTTTCTGTAGATTTAGTTTATTTTAGTGTAACTGTGGTATGGAAGGACTTGAACATTCTGATGGTGGTGGACATTGTCTAAAATAAAACCCTTTTAATTTGAAGGGAACTTGAAACTTTCATATGAGTCCAGTGGAATATGAGATATATAATGACTGTAACATTTAACAGTTGTATCCTTTCTTAAAAATTATATGTCAATAGTAAATCTAATCAGCTTTCAGTAAAGCTATTATCTTCACTCATGCTACAGGCAGTTTTTTCACTGACATAAGTGAAAGCTAGATAAAGCTCCAGCAGGCAGTTGTGCTAAGCTGAATTCAAGAGTACATTGTGAAGTATATAATTTTTAAAATATGGTAAAATATCAAGTACATTTGTGTGTTGGGTAAAAAACCATATCACTACATTAATATGTATTTTTGTCCACTGTGGAAATAGTTTAGAGTAGATATAGAAAAATAATTGCTTTCAAATATTCATCTAGGCCTCTGAATTACTTTCCTATTACCTGTTGCCTTTCTTCACTGAGGCAGTTTTTGTCTGCTTTTCTAAATTCCACAAGTCCACATTTGCTAATAGAAGAAAAAACAAGCAGCAATGGATCATTCATAGATATTTAATGATAGTACTTCTTTCTTTAGCCTTAAATTTCCAGACATATTATTAATTTATTATTATACTATAATAAAAATAGCCAGATCAGCAGTAGGCTGATAGAGTAACATTTTATTGATTTGAGGTTTGACTGATGAATCGCTGAAGAATCACTTTATGCCACCACTTAGAACCTTGGCTGTT
>VWYI01006629.1:0-40761 GCA_013399455.1 Anthoscopus minutus | reverse complement strand
AGGAGGATTAAAGTTAATCACACCATTCTCTTTCTATAACATAGGGTAGCAAGCTTCTTGGGAAATAATTTTTTTAATCTCCTATACAAAGGAAAACCAAAATATGTAATTTTATGGGGTTTTTAAAACATTATTACTGACTCACATCCACAGAGTAGACATGACTTGGTTTCTTTATACCTCCATCAAATAAACGAATGTGAAAGATATTTGGAATTCCATACCTGTTATAGAACAGCAAATGTTTTAAAACCGCTCGAAGGGGATTTTTTTGCCCTGTGTCATCATTCTTCAAAGCACGATAGAGCCCAGAACTGTGGTCATGATGCATTTAATAGAAATCTATCAATATTAAAATTTGGATGGATTACTGAGGTGGTCACAGTGCAATTCATACTTAGCTTTTTAAACAAAACCTTTATGCAAGTAATTTTTTTTTCATTTACATTAACAAATGTGTAAAGATTTTTGTATACCAGCATGAGTAGCATATGAACAAACAAATAAAAAGTGGCATACTAAATGCATGCTGCCTGCATCAATTTAGATCAGGTACATGCTATGGACTGTGGCAGAATGTTTCACAATTTATTCAAAAGGAAGCCAGAGAATCATGCAACTGAAAGGCTGCGGAATAGGAGCTGTGGAGAAGAAACATGATTTTAAATGTGTCATGTTTCTTAGTTGCAAATTTTTTCCTTTTCAATATCCACTTCTTATATTTAAAAGAATAATCAGAAAGACACAGGCAGTGTGTAGCACAGTACATGTCAGCACGGCAGTACCACTTGCTATAAAATGCCTCAAAGCTTGCTGTGGAGCTTTGCCAGAGTACACTTTATGCACAAAATACTGTTATGTTCATTGGAATGCTTGGTGCTCAAAGTAAATATTAACATATTCTTTGTTTTCTTTGGGATAAATAGCTTTCATCTCTTAAACACACCAACAGTTTACACAATTTACATAAATGGGAGAAGAGCAGTCTGGATTATAGCCTCTGCAGTAGTTTTGCCACCTGGCTCAGTCCCAGGCAGGCTTAGATAACGCTATTCAATGTAATTATGCACCCAGACGAAGTCAATTTTGTTTAGCCTGATACAAAGTCTGGCACCAAGAAAGTTAAGTGTATCATTCCACTTAACATTGCTACTAACACATCCATTCTGCAGAACAAAAATGGGATTTAGACAATATACAGGCACTGGGTAGTTCCTCTGGACATGGGTAAATGTCTTATGGTGCTGCTGGAAGGAAGAAGCTCACTCATCACAAACAGCCTCAGTGATGTAGTCAGAGACCAAGAAATGAAGTCAGATGGCGTGGCAAGTTACAGTGTTACATGTTCCCTCTCACACAACTCAAACAAGGACACAAACCCCAGTCTTTTGCTAACATTTTTAGTAAAGAGCTGCCAAGGGTATATAGCATGAGTTTGTTCTTATATTGACAGACCTACTTAGTCAAGTAAGTCATCTTGAAGTGCTCCTCTGAAAGAATATATACAGGAAAACTGGCATTTGCCAAATACTCCAGTCACAGGGCATCGCAATAAGCATTATTACCCACTATCAAACACTGATTCCTTATTAAAGCATGCTGGTTAGTAATTTAAATAAGACACATTCATTGTCAGAATCCTAAGCTGGTCATTATAGGAGAGACAAATATCTTAGAAAATGTCATCATTTTCTCAGTGATAATCCATTAGTTTAACCACCCAGCTAAACATCAACAGCCTGTTTCTGCAAATAAGGTTTCAGAACTGAAATGGAAATGTTAAGTTCCTGAATAAAACAATATTACTACAAAAAAAAAAAGGAAAACATTTTCTTATATTTCACCCACATATTTTTTCTTTCAAGTAACTAATGATTTTTTGACATTTTTTGTTGTTGTTATACAGAAATAAATACAAAATTGGAATAAAAAAGCTATTCTAAATTACTACAAAATATCTTTGAAAATGAAGTGATGTCACAAACAAATATAGTACATTTCATAATCTGATGCAGTTGAAGCAAATATGATGGCACAAAACCTTTTCTTTTCCACTAATAAAAAATACCAGAGCAAGAATAAAAATGATTAGCTGACTGACCAGAAAGAATTGGAAGAACAAGTATCAAGATGGGACTTACTCTGGTGACTTAAGCAATGATGAAAGCAGTTCAGCTTTAACTGAGTACCATAATATTGGCATAATTTACTAATCCTGAATGCTGATGTTACTTAGTGTTCCTTTCTAATTTCAAGTGTTTATTTCAGGTCTTCAGGACTGTAAGATTTCTTTCTTTCTCTATTTTTTTTTCTTTAAATTCAGAGAGGCCAAGTATCTAGAGAAATATCTCTGTGAAAAGGCATCTATATTTCTGGCAAAACACAAAACCAGAAGCAATAAAGTTTTTTCTTTGTTCACAATCTCAACAGCCATCAATCTCTGATTACTATTTAAACATCTCTCTAGGTCTATACTTTTTCTGAACAGTCTCTGCTGAGACCAAACTTTTAGGAGCCTTTATAAATAGTGTAGCTGTGCAATTTTATTTCACTTCCAATAAAAATCCAACCACCTTTGGCTGACTCCCTGGACATATGGTATAGCCATCAGTTATAAAAATGATATGCCTCACTACAATGTCTGGAGTGGAAAGTTTGATGCAGGGAGTTAATGGCCAAGTGGGAATAAATTATTTAGTAGCCAGTATACAAAATCAAACAGCTGTGATTTGTTCCTGTCATGGGAATGACACAACGTAAGAATATCTTTGAATATCTTTGAACAAGAGTGAATTGGGGCAATAGCAAATGGAAATTACATGTCAAATCTGCATGCTTCTTTCTGATGGTAGCCTTTGAGCCCAGGGACTTTGTCTTTGCATTAGCATTAAGGAAAAAAAGATATATTTAGCCTTAAGAATAAGGAACAATAATCCTCCTATATTACCCGGTGTTGTAGATTAAACACCCATCAAACACCCAGTTAACAGCCTATTCCTCCCATAACATTCAGGTTTCAACAAGACAATAAATTCCATATAATCCTCTGTTTTTCTTATGTAAGTTTTACATATGGAAAATATAATTGTCTATAATATGCAAGTCTTTAGGAATGAGGAAATTTGGAATGGGAAACTAAGCTTTCATAATGTAGAAACCAAAACAGAATTTGAGGGAGGAGCATGTGTGATCATCCAGGGTGCTAGTAATGCTAAACAAAGGGCAGTCAGGAAAGGAGCCTTGGAAATAATGGAGCCTTGGAAAATAATGGTCCTATATTTAAAATTATACATGTGGGATTTTTTTCTAATTAAATAGCAACTTTCCAAATGAAAACACACCTCTTTTGTGCCGTTCAGTTTTCAATAGCTGCACATCTGAAATATCCAAAGTAAAAAATATTTCTGTTTAAATTAAGAAAGCAACCCGTTAGTGTAAGATTATTTATCCTAGGTCATTGCTTGCTTTGCTTTGGGGTTTTTTCGTTATTTTTTGGGGGATTATTTGGTTGGTTTGGGTTGAGGTTTTCATTTGGTTTGGGGGAGTTTGGTTTGTTGGTTGGTTGGTTTGTTGGCTGGTTGGTTGGTTTAGCTTGGTTATGTGATGATAATTTTTTATAGATATTAGTTGTTGAGTTTTTCCTTGATTTGGTTTTCTGTTGATTTGGATCTTTTTAATAACCTAAATTACTCTGTGAAATTTGTAGTAACAATTTGAATAATTCTCTACTTGTCTGTTTTCCCTTCAACCTTTTCCCTAGAACGCTGCACCTCAGTATTTCAGTGAGGCAGGTCAGATTCAGAGTTCCTTCTGCTAAAAGCTGCCTTTGCTGTGCCTCAGTCAGCCACACTTTGCAGCTGTCGTTCCAGCTGCCTGCCACTCACTGGGTGCTGGAATAATGAGGTGCAAAGCGAGCCCAGAGCACTCGCATCCAGAAACAACCTCTCAGTAGAATTCAGGAGAAATATAACTCTGTGAGGCGTACAAAAAGAAAATCTGACAATGTTTCTTAAAAGGAATGGTCAGAGGATTTCTGAAAAACCATTAATAACTTCTGACATCTCAAATGCAAACTTTCTTACAAAAGACAGCATATTCTGAAAATACAAGCCTCTGGGGATTACTCCTGTTTATACAACTGCTGTGCAGCAACTAGAGCATTGTAAGGTCAAAAATATTACTGAATACAGCAACACATGAAGAAGAATTGTTTGATATAAATTTATTACTATAACAACTTCCAGTAAGAAAGGCCTTAAACATGGAAGAAAACTCCAATATGCAACTTTTCCCACAAAAATATATTTTTCAAAACTAAAAAGTGAGTCTCTTGTACATTACAGAAGAGGTCCAGCTCTTAAAAACAAACATGAATACCAAGCTGGAGTAGTTTAAAATTACAAACAGCTAATCCACAAGCAGCCTAGCTAAAGAGGCTTGCAAAGGTTTGCTCTTCCTCAGGAAAGATATGTACAGCAATACATACCTATGCTACAACAAAAGTTCCTATTTAAGATGATTTCTGACGTACTAATCCCTTAAAACACCTGACTTTAAAACAACATGGGAGTCTTTTCAGAGCAGTTAATGTTCCCTAAGCTGGTCCTCTCC
The DNA here is from genome assembly GCA_013399455.1 of Anthoscopus minutus. Lineage (NCBI taxonomy): Eukaryota > Metazoa > Chordata > Aves > Passeriformes > Paridae > Anthoscopus > Anthoscopus minutus. The sequence goes on along the minus strand of VWYI01006629.1, from coordinate 36,150 downwards.
TATATAGGTTTAGAAATTTCACCTTTTGAGAATTTTACAGCATCTGTAGTTTCTAATTCTTAAAAGTTAATTAGAAAATAGTAGCACTTCGGTAGTACTTTCCATTCTGATTTTTAATCTTCAGTTTATTTTCAGGTTTTTAATTTTCAGGGGGGCACATAAACACAGAAAAATCTCTCTCTCCTTCGAACTTCTTTGAAGCATGTTAAGAGAAAGTTCTTCACCCAGAGGGTGGCTGAGCACTAGAACAGGCTCCCCAGGGCAGTGGTGACAGCACTAGACTGGCAGAGCTTATGGAGCATTTGGACAATGCTCCTGGGCACATGGTGTGATTTTTATGGCATTCTTAGCAGATCCAGGAGTTGGATTCAATGAGTGAGGTGGGTCCCTTCCAGCTCAGAATATTCTGTGAAGTGATCAAGACCATCAAAGTTGCTGCTTCCTGAATTACTTGTAGCATTAATTCTCTTCTTCAAAGTAGGTGTTATACCTGCAACTACTACACTGAATTTTTCAGAAATGGTTCTACAACATTCTGTTGATACATTCAGTCAACTTATGTCTGTAACTGGGATTTGTAATGTCATAAATCTACACATAGGTACATGCTCTTTAAAACCTACTATTAAAAGAATAAATAGCAGCAGTTGAAAGATACATCTACAATGAAACCAAAATGAATTAGAGAAAGCCTTTTTCTTCCTAACTCTTTGGAGCCCATTCAGAAGGGCCAAGCTGGCCAGCAGGTAGACAAAGCAAGCACACAGTCAGTGAATGATTTCTAAGGACATGTTAAACATCACCCCTTCTTCTCAGCCAACAGTTGTTTAAGTGTAGGTGAACATCACCTCTATCCACAACTGACATCCTATTCAGCATTCAACCAAAATTTATAGTACATACTGACAGAGCTGCATCAGTTCACCAAGCCTGATTTCTTAGCACAGAAAAGCATTTAGCTGAAGATATTCACAAAAAGACAGATGGTCTTGCAAACTCTAACAAGCCAATGGGTCTTACTATTAATAAATCAAGTACAGAAGTGATGAAATTTAATTTAGCTACTGGTAATTTTATCTCTTTTAAAGGTGAAGTCTCAGCCAGCGCTAATAAATCCACTTAAAACCAGAGATTGTGTGTTTGATGGGAAGTTCCAAACAGTAAATACAAGTCCTACATTTCAAAAACTCACTGTGTAATGAAGGTCCAGTGTGATCCAAAAAAATAACCAATTAATACATGAAGCAATGGCATTGTTAACCAGTGTCCATATGGCACAACTTTGAAGCTTGGTCTGTATTAGAAGAGCTTGCAGTGAAGACACCTCAGCAGAGGTAAATCAAGACAGATGGATGCACAAAACTGTTCAGTGTCTATCCTAAGCACAGTCACTACAAGCACAATCCTTATCACTCCCACAGGCAGGTTACCCATGGCAAGGACAGACTTCAGCTGCTGTGCCTCACAAAATCTGCTGTGCTGATGGCCACTCATGGCTCTGGCAGCTGCTGGGGAGAGGAGAGGAGGACCTGTGCTGGCTGTATGCAGGGAGATGTCAAGCTCAGACCAATCCTTCTCAGCATCACCTTTATGGTCTACAGCTGGTAAGGCATCAGTAGCAGAGGAACATGACACGTAGGTGTTGCACAACAAAAAGATGCATGAGCAAGTAGGTTTATAGGAGAAACAGTAGATCTGCAGTTCCCTCAAAGGCTGTAGAAGAAAACTGGAAGATGAAATCTGGCATTTTGAAAATCAGGAGGCTGCTTGGCCAAATTCTCTTTGGGTACTTCAGTATTTTACCACCAGAATCCCTGTCAAACTACCAGGGCAGCATGCAGTCCAGGGTGTTTGGACTGTTTTCACTGGTTTCTGTTGGATTGTTTTCACTTCTCCTTTCTGCATAAATAATTTTGTTCTGAATTTAATTTTTTTTTTAAAAATTGTCATGCACCATAGTATTGACTGAGGAGTTGAAAAATTTATGATCTTCCCATCTAGAATTATTTTTTAGCTTTTGTATTTCTTTATTTTAAGTGAGATAATTTTCTGCTCAATTTTCTTTTGAAACACTGATGTTTCAGTGTTTCAACACTGAAGCATATCTACCATTATTTCTACATCTTTAAAAAGGCTATAAATAGGAAGAAAGGCTCTGATAGGTCTGACATCAGCTGAAGAAGAAAAGATAGCTGAATTTCTATAACAACAGTGACAGCAGATGAAAAAAATATTTGCAAAAAAAATGAAAAAAATCAGGGCTTCAAAATCTAAGAAGACAATACTATTTTCCAGTTTATATACTTCCAGTTCTTGTTCTACATATCTCTAAAGAATGGTGTAAAAAATGGTTAATGTCTTGCAGCTGAATAACTCCTTGTTGTGCCATATTAGATTTTTGATGTTTTTCTCCCTTCCTCATATAAGCTTATTCAATTCACAGACCTTGGAGACTTAGGATAGAAAATCTCAAAGGAAAACATTCCTATTTGGGTAATACCAAGGGTATAAGTGCACTGTGTAGAGTATGCTATTATTCATTTGACATAGATTTTAGGGGAAGCTCTAAAAAGCTTATTTTCCCTGATGTTTTTTAAAAGATGTATAGATGTGTCACTTAGGGACATGTTTTAGAGGGGAATACGGTGATGCTACATTAATGATCAGATCTGATGATCTAAGAAATCTTTTCCAAATTATTCTATTCTGTGATTCAAGAATAGCTGCAGCCAGAGTGGAGGTAACACCATCCTCTCTGGCTATGGACTCTCAATCCTTCCATCTCTCCCTATCTCCATCAAAGAACTGGCTTTGTTCTCAATGCCACCTTTTCCTGACCTTTTTTCATTCCTCTTTCCCAGCAGAGCAAAGCCTTAGCTGAGTCCTGCTTTAAAGCAGGAAACTAACAGTGCTGGATGAATCTTTGGACAAACTCTCCAGGCACAATTGGATCACAATGAAGTTTTGCCACTAAAATCCCAGAATTATGACAGTAATATCATAGTTTTAGTAAATGGGGAGAGAACTTTTGAATAACTTTGTCTTCATCTCAGCTGAGGAACTACTGATGGTTGTCAGGACAGATTTATTTCCTCAGATATACGGTATGGACTATCTCTCAGGTACCTTATCTATTTTTGTAAGTTAAAAACTTTTCCCATATGAGAAAAATTGCTTGTACAGCTACAAATTACAAACCAAACCAAACCAAAAAAACCACCAAGAAAACCCCTTAACAACAAAACAACAAAAAGATACAAAAACCTAAAAAGCCCCACAAACAAAAACCAAAATCCAATAAAAACCAAACCAAACAAATACAAGAAAAACAAAATCAAAAAATTCAAACAAACAAACCACCCTCCCCCAAAATTCCTAAACCAAGACATGTTTATCTAATATTCTACCATAATATCCACTCAGCCCAGTTAATAACTTCAGTTGACTTGCATCAAGTCTTACTTGTATTTGTGTTTTGCAGTGCTAGTGCAAATGAAATTACACCAGTAAGGGCTGCCTAGTAACACATATCTCAGTATTTACACCTACAACACACAGTAGGATGTCCTGGTAAAATATGTTCCTTACTACAAGGCAAGGTCCCCCAAGACCTGTTCAAGGCTGTGCAGGGTGAACTCTGAATTTAAGAGCACTGTTAAAAGCACAGACTAAAGAAGTTAGCCTTTTACACTTCATTAATGGAGTGAAAGCAGGAAGCAGAGTCCTGACATTTTTGTAGAGGGTAATGTGAGGACAGCTGATGGACTCATTGAAACAAAACTTCATCACAAAGTGGTGAACAATTCTTTCTCTCCAAACCAAGCTCAAGTCACCCTTTCAAAACTATGCAATCATTCCCTTCAGCCATGATGGATCACAGAATCACAGAATATTCAGGGTTGAAAGGGACCCCTGGAGATATTCTTGTCCAAACCACTGCCAAGGCATAATCACTAGAGCAGGTTACACAGGAACATGTCCTGCTGGGATTTGAATTTCTGAAGAGAGGGAGACTCTGCAACCTCCCTTGGCAGTCTATTCCAGTGCTCTGCCACCTTCAACATGGAGAAGTTCTTCCCTGTGTTGAAGCAGAACTTCTTATGCTTTATTTTATGACCTCCGCTCCTCTTCCAGTGCCTGGGCACCACTGAGAAAAGTCTGGTAACATCCTCTTGGCACCCACCTCTGAGATATTTATATGCATTGATGAGATCCCCTCTCAGTCTCCTCTAGACTAAACAGGCCCAGCTCTCTCAGTCTCTCCTCATGAGAGAGATGCTCCAGACCCCTCATCATCTTTGTGACCCTGTGCTGGACACTCTCCAGGAGCTCCTTGTCTCTCTGGTACTGAGAAGCCCACAGCTGGACACAGCAGTCCAGATGTGGCCCCACCTGGGCCCAGTAGAGGGGGAGGATCAGCTCCCTGGACCTGCTGGCCACACTCTTCCCAGTGCAGCCCAGGATCCCACTGGTCTCCTGGCCACAAGGGCACACTGCTGGCTCATTGTCACCTGGTGATCCACCAAGGCTCCCAGGTCCTCCTCCACAGAGCTGCTCTTCAGTGGGGTCAGCCCCAGCCTGTGCTGCTACTTGGGGTTATTCCTCCCCGGGCGCAGGACCCTGCACTTGCCATTGTTGAACCTCTTTAGGCTTCTCTCTGTCCAACTCTCCAGCCTACCAAGGTCCAGCAGAGCCTTCAGGTGTATCAGCCACCTCCAGTTTGTATCATCAGTATGAAATCGATCTTGGCTAAAAGGGAAAAAAAATCAGAGAAATCTGAGAAACCCGTATGTGCATACATGGGCACAAATAACATTGTAAATATATATCTTGCCAGTAAAAGATGGTCAAGTGATAAATTGATTCCATTTAGCACTTGCAAGAAGTTAGATATTGATGTGATTAAACCATGTTTAACTAAATATAAAATTCATTTAGCCCAGTTCTCAGAACTGAAAACTGATCATCACAAAGTAAAATGCATACTCACGAGCATATCTGAAAAAAGGATATTCAAATTGAAGATTTGATGCTCATAGCTGGATGAAAAACAACTATTACTGCAAACATACCTTTCAATCATACTGGTTTTTCAAGCACAGCCCAGAGTTACCACTAATGGGTGATCTAACAACAGCACTTGCAGTTGGCAATTCAATACACCCTTACCCATCCTGCTGGGACAGATGAGTGAAGAACATGTTTGTGGGCAGAGAGGGCTCAAGAAATGCCAGACCTCTGAACCAAATATCTCATTCAGAGTCTGGTAGCAAAGCAACAGCTGCCAAAAGTCCACAATCACAGAGATTAGAGCTATAATGCCCTGTTCACTTATTCCAGCTAATTCACTTGAAAACTTGCTAGGACTTTGCATCATTACCTCTCATTGCATTTATTTTTCAGGTTTTTTTCTTCATCTTTGAGGTCAGAAGCACACTAAGCAGAAACTACTTGAAATAATGAAAACTCTTTGTACTTTATCTGTGAAGAACTATCTGCTTACCCTTATAATAATAATCTCATTTTATCAGAAAAATGGTAAGAATAGCACAGGTGATTGATTCAGAACATTTTCATTTCTTAAAGTAATTACTACTGCCTACATTTTGAGCTGAACAAAAAAAAGATCAAAGTTCTTTTGAGTGAATTTGACTTGTTCTGTATGGATGCTTTCTGACCTATAAACTAGTAATTTAAACACTGGTAAGGTATATCTCCAGACATTTCTTTCAGTAAGTTGTCCAGATCTGTGGTTTATCTATTTAATTTTATTTTCATTTGTAAATAACTTACCCTGCATATAAATGACAGAAAAAAAGAGATGGTAAGTTACATCTGCCAAAATGTACCTTCAAAATGAAGGAGTCTAGTGACATAAAATACCTTACAAATCCATTATTCAGACAATGCAGAGCCATTAAAACTATAGAAAACTAATGTACAGGCTGTTATGGTAAGTATCACAATATTAAGAATTCCTTGGTGGAAATTTCTAGCTTTGATCTGAACCAATACTTATAGGAACAAAATTCAATTAAATTCTCAGACAAAACAAAGGACAAAATTCTAAGCTTAACTTTGCATTTCAAAAGAGTCTTTCTTCTATAAAGTCAACATAAAGCTTGAAATACTTAATGAATGCAGATGCTTAATTTCTGAGAGATAGAACTGGTACGTGGGGGGTACAAGGAAGAACCACCACTCTATGAGTTGAAATATAGGCTCAATTAGCCCACAAACAAATGGCTGAATACATTAATCATCGCGTCTGAAAAATTAAATTTCACATTAACAACCAAAAGTATTTCTCTCTAACAAGAGTTGCTTGTTACCTCTCTCCAAAAACAATGATACAAAGGAATGAAAGCTGGTGCTCTTAAGGAGGTTCTTTTGTGGAACAGAAGTTTTGTTGCACCTAAATTCTTCAAGCATGACACGGATTTCAGATGTGTCAACAGTTTGTGTGGAAGACAAAACAATCTTTGCACCTTCTCTGACTGTATTTGGAAGCAAAAGCAGGGACAGGGAGAGCAAACAACTTCCTGGATATAGGAACAGGGACAGTTTCAGCCCTAAAAAAAAATTGCCTTTTAGAAGTGAACAGGAATACTACCTGTAAGTGGTACTTTTCTTTCTCTATGTGCCCTGCACAGGGGACTCTCAGCTACCTCTTGGTGGTAGCAAAACTGTTCATAGTAAGAGTAAGGCAGGAAAAGTCCTGTTCAGTCTGTACTTTTTGACAAGCACCATATATGGTTTCAGCACCAGAGAAAGCTCCTGTGCTGATTACAGCCACCCATCCAAAATCCAAAGTTGCCCTCACTCACTTCTGAGCCAGCTGCTCTGGGAAGTCTCTCTGGCACCAAAGCCATCAGTCTTCACTGTTCCATGGACAGCAACACAGCACCTGGAAGAAAGTAAGTAAGTTTGGGATATTAGCTATCTCAGCAGGAGCAGGAAACCCTGCACAGCTTGGGAGTGTTCCTTAAGCCATGCTTGTCCACAGAGGAAAATTTAGAAGAGATATTAAAGGCACAGGGACAACTAACCCACAGCTGTGTTTTGTCCCACCCCACCCCTTCCTGCTCCCTCCTTTGTACAAGCAGCACTGTAGGAGTAGAGCTGTTTGCAACAAACAAACAAACCCAAACACGCAAAACATCTAACAATTAGCTTTCAGCTGAACAGGGTGGCAGTATGGAGGCACGGATGGTATGACAGCATCAACCAGACACTTTTTCCCTGCTTTCCTGTGGAGGCCTAGAAGCCTGCTGCCAGAGTGCCTTGACCCTGGAGGGGACAGCAGGGGAGAGAGGAGACGCCCCTCTAGGTTAGAGTGTGGAAAACCTTGTTTCCACAGGCTTTGCAGCCACACGTTGATGCCTTTTGGGTTCTGGCATTCTAGTGGTTTGTGGAAGTCGATGTCAGCCTTGTTCACCCTCCATTTACCATTTATGTGCCCTTCCTAGAATGTTCTTCCTTTCCTTAGCCCCCGTGGCTCTGTTTTGCTGCATTGCTCCACCCCTGTTATCCCATTGGTTCTCCCAACCCTTACCCCCGCCCCTGCACCACTTGCCCTTATCTCTATTGGACCTTGACACTCAGACCCGCCCCTTTTTCCCCGGATTTAACCCTGTGCCCTCAGACCAGTTCTTGTTCTTGCTCCACCTCTTTGGGGGTGTGTTCAATATAAGTGTTGTTGGACAACCGAATGAACCCATCACTCAGCCTTAAATCATCAGCGTTTTCTACAGTGTGCTCTGGGCTCAGAGACGCTGGTTGCCCTCTGGGATCTCTTTGTGGCACACTCCATAACACTTTCCAGCTTTACAACCTGTTTCCTAGACAACTGCACTGTCACCTTCACACTTTCTACCTCCATGCACAGCCCCCCTTCAACAGAAAGAAGCCAAAGTGTTTGTAAGGAGGTGTACCATCTGCAATGCTAGTTTCTGTAACATCTAGATTTAATTTGGCATTCTCACACCTACTCATTCCTTGCCAGCTGCAAACTAAGTGGGCTTGACAAAATACAACCAGAACCCAGAGGCACAAATGCATACAGCAGAAAACAGAGGACTCCCTACTGGCTTGTACAATTCTTGTTCCTAATATTCCTCCTATATCATGTCATGTCATCAAATAAACTAGGTAGTAGAAAAGCATTTGATCTCTGTAATTACTTTTTTATATTCCTTTTACATTCCTTTACAATGTTCCATAGAACATTGTTTTTCAAATCAAGACAATTTGACAGAGAGAGGGAAATACATATATGTTTCTCTATATATAACTCAACCAATTAAAATGCTTCCTGTGCTGGGTCTAGGAAACATGAAAACAATTTCCTCAGCTTTAGCTTACAAGGCATTATTTTGTATGTGAAGGAATTGTAAGAAAATAAAATTTTATCCAGGCAAAAGCATTACAGAAAGAAGACGTAACCATGAATAAAAGTTACCCCACATCATAAGAGGCTATGAGAGTAATTTCTATTTTAGAAAAAAATGAGGAGAAACCACACTTGTGCATATTTTGTGGCTTCCTTGGAAAGTTTTGGTGCTAAATCCTGAGTCCCGCTGACCTAAACTGGTCAGTCACAGAAAAAAATGTTCATCACTCAGCTTCCATAGTTAAAAAAAGCATAAGGTTTTACTTAGTGAGTTTTAAGCAATTTAGGAAATTAACCCAGACACAGATCAAAAAGTTTGGATTATTTCTTAAAATTTGACATAACCATACTACCTGGAAAAACAGAGCCCAAATCTCAAATAATTTGCTATAAGAAAAATTCTTTTTCCTCCCCATCCTTACTCAGACTCAAAAATGTCTGCTTTCTCCTGTTCCATGTTACCTAGAGCAATGNAATTTAATTTTATTTTACTGTATTTATCTTTTACTATTTTATTAGCCCACCTCAATTTTTATTCAATATGAATATAAAGTTCAACAACAACAAAACCGATTCTGATTTCTTCAGACCTTGTACTGCCTTTTGAAATTTAGTGATCCCTGAAATCCTTTAGTCAAAAGGAGGCTATTTTAAAACAGCACCATCAGCAGTAACTAAATTAATCTCAGAACATGATATAAACTGTGCAGTCATTAATGCCATTCCCTAGACACTGCAGATGATGAACTGGACTTTCCTGAGGTTTGATGACCAAAAATAGGACCCAGACACAATTCATTAAGGTTCTATGCCTCCTATTCTTACCCGCATAACATAAAAACATTCAGAACAAAAAAAAGGCACAGAAAATGGTTTTGAAACTTTCAGAACTACCTCCAGCAAATAAATGTAAACATGTAATATAAAAACAGGAGTATTCATAATAGGCAATTGAGGAACAGATATGAACCTCCCATTCAACAGATGCACAAACAGACACTGTAATTATTATAGAAAAGCTGCAAGTGGTAAGAAGACCAAAGTGTTTACAAAGTTCTTTAAAGGATTGACCCTTGAAAAGAATCATCCTATGAACTCTTGTGCTAGAGCAGCACAAGAGCTGAACTTCCAAATCTCCAAAAACTGTCTTCTTCATTCTATTTTAGGAATTATATTGATATACTGGTTCAAATAAATAACTGATTAATAAATAACTGGCAAATTCCACCATCTCAAGTGCAATTTTCCATTATCTAAGTTTTTTGCTTTTGCACATTTTATTTCTGTCTTGTCTTTGTTCATAAGCACATTTAAATTCCAGCGTTCAGAACACACTGCATTGTCTTTGTATCTTCATGAATATTTTGTATCCAGCTTTGTCATCATTACAACAGTCTTCTGTAATGCTGTGGTATTCTCTCCAGAAGCCTATAAAAAACACCTCCCAGTTACTACACATGAAGATCAGCTTTTGTTCACTGAAGAGGATTAAACCCCTTTTTGAAACTCCTGAAACCCTTCATGCCATTAGACCTGCCATCAGCATACAGATTACTTTTCTCATTTTTACAGTACAATGCCTTGCAAAGAAGAGGATTCAAGGCAAAGGAAAGAAGAGAAAAAGAAAATCATGTGAAGCAGCCAAAATATAGTAAAGTTGCTCCAGAAATCTCTCTATGCTAACAGGAGTTTTTAAGCCTCATGTTTGGCTCAGCAATCAAATACATTTCATCAGTGTGAGGTGAATGTCTTAATGTTTTTGCAGGTTTCAGGGATGTTGTCCCCAGGAAATCCCCACTTCTGCATGAAAGAACCTTAGGTCAACTCAAAACACATTTGTGCCGATGAAGAGAAACTATCACCTTTGCATCTGATTTTTTTGAATTATTTCACACTGTCCCTTTCTGAGGACCTAAAATGATCAATTCTGATGTATGCACATCTACTCTACAGCCTCACAAGGCTCACCTCACTCTTTGTGCCTCTAATAGGAATTTTGCAACTTCACAGGTAATTGCATACATGGAAACTATTCACATGTTTGAAAACACTGGCCAGAGAAGTCAGCCAAAAATCAAGTAAACTAAGACAATTCTTGTTTTAATACTGTTAAACTATAATGGAAAAATGCTGTGCAAAGTAAAACTCTTTTTTGACATACCATGCACTGGCTCTAGAGCTGTACAAATATACACATGTAGTCCCAGGATTCTGAGTAATGAGCCTCAAAATGAAAATCAAAAATGAAAATCAACTCACTGTCCTTTGCAGCAACCTTTTCTTCTCCCTAGTTGTCATGAACTCTTGAGTGCATCGAGTGACAGGGGAACAAAATTCCTGACATCTTGGAGTAAAGTGCTTTGCCTAATATACAGCATCTCTTTGATCTGTGACAGCTGTAGACTTAACAGGCATCCAGCCTTCATCCAGGGCTTTATCAACAAGGCTGCACAAAATAGATTCCCCCTGAATAGTGCACAGACTCCTGAATGTCCCCTGTATTCTGTGGGGTGCTGCCTTCTATTTTCAGGTTATTATTTTTAAGCATATTTTTCAAAAGTATATGCAAGTGGCAAGAAGCTTAGTTCACACTGCCTAATGTTTTCCCTGACACAAATATTTTCCCCAGAGAAACATGTCTCCTACTTCCACCCAAGACAGCCCCTTATATTTCCCTCAAATATATCACCAGAATTACCAGAAGCTTTGTTTTCAGCCTGGTTATTGCCTCATTAATGCTCAGAGGACTGACGGTTGCAAGCAGCCTAAGCAAAATGCTGAAATCTTCTTCTGAAAAACTCAGAAATACATTCTCATTGTGTGTAGAAAATCTTCTACCACTACAGAAGACAGCTCAATCTCTTTAACACAGTTTTCATAGTTTGTTTTTATACACTGTGTGCAAATAGGCCACGCAGCTCAGTGGGATGGGAAATCCTTGATGACAGGAATTAAAAATGAAAAATGAGATTTGTAAGTATACCAAGGATTTTAAAAGTTACTATCAAGAACAACTGTATGTTCTTTTCATATTCTGTCCAAAGTTCTGGGATAAACAATGACCCTGCAGTAACTCAGACACTGCAGGGGCAAGGGCAGTGCTAAACTTAGAAATTTAAGCTGCATTTCATACAATCATAGAATGGCCTGGGTTGGATTAGGTGTTAAAGATCATCTTTAATCCAGTTTCCATGGGCAGGGACATCTCCCACTAGGCCGGGTTGCTCAGAGCCCCATCCAGCCTGGCCTTGACCACTGCCAGGGATGGGGCATCCACAGCTTCTCCAGGCAACCTGTGCCCATGCCTCATTACCCTCCTGCAGCAAAGAATTTCTTCCTAATATCAAATTGAAAACTATCCTTTTTTTTAGTCGAAAGGCATTGTGCCTGGTCCCGTCACTGCCTGCCTGTATTAAAAGTCTCTTCCCAGCTTCTTTTGTAGGTACAGAAAGACCACTAGAAGGTTTCCCCAGAGCCCAGTCTTTTCTTTACATGACTCATCCTGCTGCAGGAAATACAATGGTGTTGCAAGTGTATATATGCTATAGCATGTATGTATAGCTGTATCTCTGCAATCCTTCTCTCATTGCTCACAGCAGGTGCTTGTTAATGCATATAACTCCAGTACAAGGATATATGTAGAACTTATACAATTCAGTCTAGAAAGAGAAACAATTTTAAAATGGAGTGTTGTGCTATTTGTTAGAAATGAAAAAAACAAACTATGATACTTCATGTGAAACACAGAGCTTGGTTTTTGTCCCAAAATATCAATTCCTAAGGTCATTACATCACTACAGAAAGAAAAGAAACAAAAAAACCCAGCTCAAACACTTGAACAGTTGAAGTTATATCAGCTAATATATCTGACCTTCTAAAAAAAACTCCTAAACCAAGTAAATATATTCGGCAATATAATTTGCATAATACTTGCCTTTTTCATATATTAATTCCAGAAAAAGAAGTTTTGATACATATAGAGCCAAACCTGCCCAAGAAATGTTCATGAGACAATTTTTCATCATGTGCTCTTCCCATATATGAAAAAATTACTTATTTATGACACAAAATATTAGATAGAGGAAAATATGTATAGGTTTCTGTTATTGATGCTTTTCAGGGGCTGCTGGTGTGTTTGTTTAATTAGCAGAACTTCAGCTCTGCCAGCAGCTTCTATATTACTGCAGAAGCACCACAGCAGTAGTGCAGTGGAACACATGATATGATGGATTGGTGATACTTGAGGTTAATGGAATAGACCATATTCAGCTGCAGAGTTGAATAACGAGGCCTGGTAAAGCCTGCTAAGGTAAGCAAATCCATAAGATTTATCCTCTTTCCTCTTTCTTGAACACCAAAGCAATAACCTCTCAGGTAAAATTGTTATTTTGTATTTGGAAAGATTCCACCCAAAAAAAGAGTGTTTATCAGTTACATACAGAGAAAACTATATTGTGCTGCTAGGGTGTGCATTTATCTGTTATGATAATTATATTTAATACAGGATTATACCTTCTTCTCCTGTGCACTATCAGTAAAAACTAACATCCTGTTTACACTGCTTTTTTTTTCTTTTCTTCTTCAGGTCCCTTAGCAGAAAGCTTTGCTCAAATGAGGATCTGCCAAAAGAGAGGTTGTTCTCTGCCTATGCACAGTGTCAGTAGGCAAACATATGCTTTCAGCAAATTGTACAGCATCTACCTAAATCCAGGACAACTCCTTATGTCACCCCCTAAAACAAACACTCTCTCTGTAATTTACAGTCTGCTCCAAATTATAGCAATTCAGCCAAAAGAGTAATTTGCTGTAGTACCTCTACATTTTTTGGAAGACATAACTTGTGCCAAATCATTTAATAGCTCAAGTTTAATGTGCTCCAGCTAATTTTTGTTTGTCAGTTTAATGTGATAATAGCAAATATCTGATGAGAAGCAACTGAGTAATCTGGTGTTGCTTGTCCTGTAGAAGAGGAGGCTGAGGAAGGACCTTACTGCCCTCTAAAACTGCCTGTAAGGAGGATGTAGCCAGGTGTCTTCTCTCTCACAGGAAACAAGAAGCAGGACAGAAGAAAATTGCTTCAAGTTGCATGAGGGTAAGTTTAGATTGGATATTTGGCAAAAGAAATCACAGAAATGGTAGTCAAGCGTTGCCCAGGGAAGTGGTGGTGTCACAGTCCCTGGAAATGTTAAAAAAACATGTGGATGTGGACATGGGGACACAGTTTGGTGGTGGCAAAATGGTGATATGGTCAGACTTGATCTTAGAGGCATTTTCCAGCCCTAAGGATTCTATGACTCTATGAAAGCAAGAAGCATCATCAAATAAGAGTGTCATAGTTTTAGCCAAGTTATTTTTCTTGAACAGTAATGAGCCTTACTATGGAGAATGGCACACAGAAGAACTCGCCATACTATTCCCAGGAACAGTTATGAGGTCAAACAAAAATCTGCAGCCAAGTAAAAAGATGAGGAGAGCAGCATTTCTATCTGCTGTGCCTTAACCACCACCCCTGTCACCATGAACCACATGGTGCATTGCATCAAGGCCCTGCAGCTGCCCAGCTTCAGACAGCAGTGCCCTGCACATGCCTTTCCTGAGAGCAGCAGCAATGAGTAAAATATTTTTAAAAAAAAATCTCCATACAGTATGAGTGAGCATGAAGCAGCGTTCTAATTCTCTGCTCTGTCTATCCAATCCATACTGCTTGTGTTTCTCCGGGAAAGGTGTCCCACCTTAGGAGCTGAGTCATTGTTGTCCTTCACAAACCTCCCACTCAGCTCAACATCTTCAAGCAGCCACAGTACAGAGCTGATCTTCCAAATTTCAGTGTGCTTTCTCAGAAAAAATAATTGATCTCAAACAGAATTGGGCAGACTACAGATGAAAGGACTATTACAACACTACAGATTATCTGGACCCCTGTGCCCTACAAGCACATGTCATTTGTGGACAAGTTAGACTCTTCAAAGTGCTTTTAACTGGCTTTAGTGTTGTAGAGACACCACTGAGACATTCAGGCTGTAGATTAGGAAGGCAACCCTAATGGTATGCACCCTAACTGCCATGCTGTTGACTGAACTTGGTTTGACAAGGGTTTGCTAGCTCAAATATGGACTGATTTGAGCATGGTTTATAGATTACAGGCCAGTTTGGACAGATAAGTGTAGCTACTGCATCAGTGCTATGAGGAGCCAGAACTAACAGTGCCTGTCTGAGCCTGTGCAAGCAGATCCAAACACAGCATTTCTGGTCACCTTTCTGCACTTGAGAATGCTGCATGCAACAGCACATGAGTATTTGTAGCACAGACAGCTGTGATGCAACAAATACCATCAGTTTTGGCTCAGCTAAAGTTAACTCTTGAAGAGTCTGTTCATATGAACTGGGTTCCAGGAAAGCCAAAAGCAGTGGAGACTGTATCCAACGTGGACACGTAAATAGCAGAACTCCAGAAAGCAAACCCTAAAAGGACAGCACATTAAGCAGCTCTGTAGAAGAAGGAGCAGCCAGCTTTGACTTGGAGCCTTAACACCCTGCTAAAGTTCCATGTGGAATAAACAACATCTCTGCACCATTTCTATGCACCATCACAATCTTCTCTAATGGTAAAATTACCCAAGCAGTAAACTAGAATTAAACTCAATGGGGGAAAAAAATCAAGTCTTCCCATCTCTTACCCCAAGAACACACGATTTGTCTGTTCTTGACCAATGCTTTGTAATTTCACATCATAAAAGACTGGAGAGGAATGGATGCCCTGGGTTAGGTATAATCCACCTCTACTACAGTACTTGGAAATCTCTTATAGTAAGAGTGGTGTATGTTAGCTTATTAATGTCACATAGCCTTTTCACTTTAAATTGTGTCTCTAGAGCCTCTACTAAAATGTATTGTATTTATGAGCACTAAAGCTTATATTAGTTACTTTATACAAATGTACTGCAAAATGAAGTTGAGTTAGAACTTCAATTTAACCTGAAGCTTCACATAAAGTCCCCTTGTACTTGCCTGAACTTAAAATTGCTTAGGATTTTATTGCTGTAAGATTTTACAGACTTTGAAGTGCAAACATAACTGTGGGCAAAGGGAAATAATATAGATTTTAATATAATTTCTGCTGAAAGAAGTGTTAAAGTATAACTTTGAGCAAATTTAGTATTTGGTAGACTGACAACTCCAGAGATAAAATTACATTAAAAAATCCCACTCTGAATGGGAGGCAAAGATAGTTCTGGGGTTTGTTTGTCTTTTATTAATCTTAACTTCAAAGTCATATTTTTCATTGGTGATGCCCACAGTAAGGCCTTACATCTATACTTGGGATGTGCAAAAATGATTAGGATCAATTGTGGTTTTGCCACTTGGTGACTTATCGCTGATCTGCTGCTGTTAAGCTCTGAAGCTTCAGTTCTACACATTTTTAGTATGACTTCATGGTGTTTTAAGCAAACACATTGTGTTTCTTATTTTAAACAGGAGGACCACCTACACCAACAGCATACCAACTCTGCCATGATTTCTATTGTTACTCTAAAATATGGCTGCAAGCAACAAATAGGTTCTCACTCCAAACCAGGAGAAGTTCTAGCAAGCTTGAATGCCCCAGATGCAAGATTCAAGGACTTATTTCACTGGGCAAGCTCTGAGAAATAAAATAATTTAAAATAATTCTGGTAACAGTGACAGAAACACAGGTCAGTGCATGTACACTGAACTGAGCATTATTACCCCAGCACTGGTACCTGTGTTTTTTCTGTTTTCTGTCCTTTTGTGTTTATAATTCTCATAATTTAGTATAATTTACTTCTTATGTGTGCTCCCATGTCAACTTTCATCACCTTCTTCCTTCCTTTTATTTTCCACTAAATTTTTTCTCCTAAACACACGCACTCTTCCTTCCTAAGATAGTCCATTTCTCTTCGGCTCCTACTTGTACTCACCTGTCTTCTGTAAGCAGGCAGTTAAAATTGTCCTACCCCAAAGCTATGAAGACAAATCACACAGCAGATGATATAAACTGGTTGTGGTTAAACTCTTCATAGCTTTGGGGTAGGACAGGCCAGGGAGAATTAGTTTAAAAATACAGCAAATACAAAGGCACACCTGAAGTGTTAGAGCCATAGAATCATAGAATGGTTGTGGGTTGGAAGAGACATTAAAAATCATCTAATTCCAACACCCTTCCATGGGCACAGACACTGCCAGACCTGGTTACTCAAAGCCCCATCCAGACTGGCCTTGAACACTTCCATGGATGGTTAACCACAGCTCTTCTGAGAAACCTGTTTTGCCACTCTCACAGCAAAGAGTTTCTTGCTACAATCTAATCTGACGTCATCCTGTTTTAGTTTAAATATATTTTCCCTTATCCTTTGACTACATACATACCTGTGTAAAATGTCTCTCTCCATCTCTCCTGTAGGCTTCCTTTAGGTACTGGAAATCTCCGGTTAGGTCATCCTGAAGATCTCTCTTTTCTTGGCTGAACAATCCCAATCCTTTCCTCATAATAGAGGTTCTCCATTCCTCTCATAAATTTGATGGTCTCCTCTGGATATGTTCCAGCAGCCCCATGTCCTTCCTGTGCAGGGCCCCCAGAGCTGATGCAGCGCTGCAGGTGGGGTCTCAGCAGAGCAGAGCAGAGGGGCAGAATCCCCTCCCTGGCCCTGCTGCCCACGCTGCTCTGGATGCAGCCCAGGACACGTTTGGCTCTCTGGGCTGTCAGTGCCCATGGCTGGGTCATGTCCAGCCTCTCACCAGCACCCCCAGCTCTCAGAGCCACTCTCAATCTGTTCATCCCCAGCCTGGACAGGTATCGTGCTTTGATCTGACCCAGGGTGCAGCACCTTGCACTCGGCCTTGTTAAACTTCATGGGATTCCCATGAGCCACTTCTCTAGCTTGTCCAAGTCCCTCTGGATGGCATCCTATCCTCCAGGAATGTCAACTGTACCACTCAGCTTGGGGTCATCTACAAATCTGCTGAGGATGCACTTGACCCCTCTATGCCATTGATGAAGATATTAAATAATACTTGTCCCAGTACCAAACCTGTCATGGTCACCACTTTCACTGATGTCCATTGGGACTGAGCAGCTGACCAATACCTAGTGGATGTTACCATCCAACCAATTCCTTATCCATCAAACATCCCTCCTATTGAATTTTTCTCTCTCCAACTTAGAGGGAAGGATATTGTGGGGGACTGTGTGAAAGGCTTTACAAAAGTCCAGATAAATGACATCCGTAGGCCTCTCCTTTTGTGCTGACGTGGAAAAATCACTCCATCATAGAGGGGCATTGTGTTGGTCAGGAAGGACTTGCCCTTGGTGAAGCTAAACTGCATGTCCTGAATCACCTCTCTGTTCTCCATATGCCTTAATACAGCTTCCAGGCAGATCTGTTCCATCATCTTCCCAGACACAGAGATGAGGCTGACGGGTTGGCAGGTCCCAGGTCTTCTTTTCTACCCTTTTCTAAGGTTGGTACCATGTTTCTCTTTTTCCAGTCACCTCAGACTTCACCTGGCTGCCATCACTATCTTCCTCAAGTGCCAGTTGAAGCAAACACAGAGTATTTCTGAAAGCCTGAGAAAATCTTCTCAATTTCTACCTACCAGTTCAAAGTCTCCCAAGACTTAGGGTCAGCAGGATTTTGTTGGCAGAAGTTTTTTCTCTTCACAAACGGGATGGAACTGCCAGGAGACACGTCACAAGCTTTTATTTGGGCACCAGTCTCAGCTGTAAATACAGGAGATGGCACAAGCTCACATCTGCCACGAGCAGCCAAAGATCTCTTTGCTACAGAACATTTTAAAAGTTTTTCAGCCAATAGCATATTACAAAAGCTTACAGACAACTGTTCTAGCCACTCACTAAAAGCACATGTACACCTGCTTCAAACAATGCTTGCTTTTTGCTGTCTATTAACAATACACAACACTTCATTATTAAGCTTAAAACCTTCTACTCTCTTGGTAAGCATGTTTTTCTGCGGCTTTAAGGTCTATCTTTACCAAACCTAAAAACTCCACCATTGTTCCATGTCCTCACATATTGTATTATTATATCTTCTTTACTTTCAGGCCTTGCAGCTACAGCTAGCTCTAAGTTTTCTGTTTTTTCTTTTCTGAGGCCTATTTTCACAGCTTCTGAAAGTCTCCTCACTTTTACACTTTCCCACAATTCCCCCTCTCGGTACAACTACAAAGAAACTTTCTTAACCTTGTCACTTATTAACTACCTTGTGTTACATAGCTCTACTAAAATATGTAGTTTTTCATCTAGCAAAATAGCGTTTTAAGTTTCCTATATAAAGGTACATCAACAAAATTTAAAGTCTTTCACAATTTAATGCATTTATTTTTGCTTGTTTAAGGCACTTATTTTGCTTGCTTTAAGCACTGCTATTTTAAAATCCAGCAATTTCAATGCTGTAAAAGATCTGGTCTATTCCAGGGATGTAAGTCAAAGCTGGTAGTAGTTGTTACTTACTCAAATAAGTCTCATCTGTTCCAAGGTCTTAATTCAAAGCCTTCATCTATGTCCATACTTGCATCCATCACCTTTGTAAGATTTTGAGAACTTTCTGTAATGCCTTGTACGATAAAAACTTCTTTGACAATTTTGTCCATCATTTGTCAAACACACTGTATTATGCAAGGCACTACTACCAATATCACTACCACAACAATCAATACATACAAACCTATCTTGCAAAGCTTCTTTAACCAAGGTGCAAAGCTCTTGTCAAACAAATTGTCTAACCATGATTCATCATCTCTTTTAATTTGTTAAATCTTTCAGCTTTTTCATGCTTTTGTGGATGGACTCGGTCAGATAAGTTCATGCAACACAATCCTTTAAACTCCTCACAATCATGTCCACATACCAGTGAAAGAAAATCAACTGCTGCCCTGATTTGAAGGGTAGAGCATGTCTAACACTGCTGACATCAGTCAGCATATCACTGATTGCAGTGGGTGTGGCACTGGTTAGTTTCCTCAGCCAATATCCTACCTGATCCAGTTGTTTCAATGCCATTTCTACGGCAAGTTAGGGTAGTGGCAAACCTGCCAAAACTCTTTGAGCAGCTTTCCAGGGCGTAAAATCACTCTTACAATTTTCTTCATACCGATGAGCAGATATTTTTCCTCTGTGTTTTTTCATAATGACTGATTTAGGACGAGGTGCTAGGACAGTAAGTTGTCCAACACTGCATGGACCATCTCTGAAGTGTGATGGGTTGCCTAGCCAAGCCCTATCTCCACAAATGAACCAATATTCTTTTGGTAATTGTCACACATATTGGTCAACCCCGGAAATTCCACCTCAGCTATCTGAATAATTACACCAAAAACTGGAGTTCCTTTAAGTAGGGTAATTGAGAGTGA
Organism: Anthoscopus minutus; assembly: GCA_013399455.1. Lineage (NCBI taxonomy): Eukaryota > Metazoa > Chordata > Aves > Passeriformes > Paridae > Anthoscopus > Anthoscopus minutus. Next base: position 16,367 of record VWYI01006629.1, on the reverse strand, counting down.
CATTGCACTTCAGAGGATCATTCTCTCACCAATTGCTAGCTGAAAACATGTGTTGGGGGTTATGCGTTTTTGTTCCTTAAACAGTGGAATTTTTCCCATTTAGCTGGGAGAAAAAGCCTCGATGGTTGCTACATCTTTGGTACTTTAAAAGACAAAAGTTTCGGCTGGGCCCCGGGGGCAGTGGGGAGGGGAGCAGGTTTGTTTTTTTTTTCCCTGGGTCCTTCTGGGAGAACAACACAGACACTCTCGGAGCTGTTTCTGCTGGGAGAAGAGGTTTTTGCCATCATCCAGACAGAGCGGCTGTTCCTTCTGCTTCTGCTTCTTCCTCTCCGTTTGTGGCCTCCGCTCCCCTGTCCTGCCGGACGTGCTGCAGCCCCAGCTGCCACCGCGGAGCTGCTGATCCATCTCATCCACCGGCCCGGGACTCTCTGCCCATCCCTGCCATTCCAGCGAGGTGTTTTTCCTCAGAGCCTGCAAGAGCTCCGGGACTGAGTGCCAGCTGAGGGGTTTGTGAGGCACTGCCTCTTCTCCACTTTTCTCGTCTCGGCCAAGATGGGGTCCCTGTTCTGTTCCGCTGTTAATACTGTAGTTATTGTTGTTGGTTTACCCTAATATATATATATTAGTAAAGAACTGTTATTCCTATTCCCATATCTCTGCCTGAGAACTCCGTGTTTTCGAGATATAATAATTTGGAGGGAGAGGGTGGGGGCTTACAATTTTTTCTGCCTTCCCTGACAGATAACTGTCTCAAAAAACCGGGACAACATGAGGTAAAAATCCATTGTTAAAGAACCAAGAATTTCCAATTCTTGGGGTTCAGATTTTGATTTGGAAAGTTTTATGGTCTAAAGGTCCCAGTCACTCATGGGATTGCTCCTGTTAGCAGGCTCACCTATCTTGCTATTAAGTTGCTTTTTGGTCAAGGAACTACAATATGCAGGTATCAGCCAGTCTTTCACTGGCACACTGACCAGACAGATTGAAAACAGCTTTTCTGGGTTTGAATTGGACAGGCATATGGTGTCTGAGCCTGCAGCCTTGGCTTAGGCAACCCAAATATTTGGTTTTGGTTGTTCTACAAGAAAATGTGCATTGCATAGAACAAGCAAGACTAGCAAACACCAGCATAACACTTGACTTCATACCTTTCGTAACCTATTTTTTGGCAAAAGACTTTTCCATTATTTTAACTCCCAAATTCTGATTTTGTACTTTCTCAAATCTGTTTGGGGACTAACTAACTATAACAAAAGAAGGTTATTTCATCTTTTCAAATTCAATGGGGGTATGCACTCTCTGTAACACAAAAAATATCACGCTTTTGCCAAAAGAGCTCTACAAAACCAAAAATTTACACACTTTTCACAATGACATAAAAGTCAGGGTTTGCAGTTTCCACAGGTGAACAAGGGATGTCAGGCAGGACTCATGGATTCTCCATTTGGCTCACACCTGCATGCTTGTTTCTCTGCTCTTGGGCTCATCAGTGCATTCTCGAGTGCAATATGGTTTGATGTTTTTGCTGGAACCCACTTGGGTCTGGCACCTGTGGAGACACAAGCATAGCCTTTGCCCCAAGTTATTAGCTGAATAGGACCTTCAATTTGTCCTGTCTCAGGCTTTCTGATTAATACAGGGAGATTTTCTTTCAGTTTCACCTGTGTGTTATTTGAAAAATGCCTAAAAATTGGTGGGTTGGGTTCTGAAAAAGAGCTGTTCAAAAAATTAACAGTTGTGACTAACTTTCATATTCTATATGTCTGTCAAGGTAGCACAGCATATTAGCAATGGTGTAAGAAATACACATTGAAGGTAACTATGTTTAAGGAAAAAACAAAGCTTTTGAATGTGATAAATAAAATAGGAAAATTGGTAACATAGTGGTCAATTAGGAGCAGCATCCTGGAATCCTTCATGATAAAAAGATGCTGAAAATAAAATACAGAAAAAGAACAGGCTCTGTTATGGTCTGCTTGGTCTAAGGGGTCTGTACTTCTCTAGTGTTATTTCAAAACAGTGAAGAAGTGACTCAAAACAGTAAAACTGGTAAGTTTCTAAAGCCAGTTTCTGTCATTATTTTTCTGTTTACAAACTGATTTTACATACAGTGTGAATTAAGATAAATCCATTCAACGCCTGTGGGAAATAAGACATTAAAGACTTCATTATGTCTTTGGTGCTTAACTCCCACTTATATGCTTATATATTAAAACAAGAGCCTTGAACTCCAAGACCATGCTATCATGAAAAACAGTCAACAATTTCATCTCAAATTAAGGTAAATTTCTTCCTTGCTCTTTTACAAATGGGCCAAGCCAGCATTGCTGGTTTTGTTGTGATTAAATATGGTCATGGCTGGGCATATGTGATGCCTCCAAACAAATTCAGGGTTCATCTGTCACTAGTTTTTCAAGTTCAACTAAAAAAGTGGGACAAAATGATTCTGTTCTTCGTTCTTCAATTTCAGGGCAGATTTTATGAGCAAACTCACAGCTAGACATTACAAGATGGGATCACTCCTTCTACAATTAACTTGCCAGCTGTGTCAAGACAGAAAGCCTTTTCAAATTCTGCCTTTCCCTAGATTAGTCCTCCCTTTACAAGAAATCAAAATAAAACATGACCTCATCTCTCCTGAAGAGGTCCTCATCTCCCTCTGGTCTTGCTTCTGACATATCCTCTTTGTGAAGGTTCAGATATTTATTTCTACTTCCTTGTGATAGAGTACCTGTAAGACTTCTCCAGTCTGTGGAAATTCATATGCTCTTCTTTTTGTGGGTCCATCCAGTCTCCAACCCAAACATTGATCAGTACTCTGCTCTAGCCCATGAACAATTCTGTTTTTTCCACACCAATATTAGGATCCACTGAGTTTCACCACTTTATCTTCCTAGAGATAATTTTTTCCTACTCCACAGGAAGAGACAGTCAAATCTTGAGGGATCTTAGCAGTATGTATGAATATTCAACAAGAGAGATAAAGAAAAGGGAGGTGAATTCCTCTCAGGGATGCTCACTGACAGCACAAGAAGCAATGGACAAAAACTGAATGTGAAATTTTGTTTGAACACAAGATGCGAGTGTGATTAAAGAGGCTGCCCAGAGGGCTGTGGAGCCCTCTTCTGTGGTCATACTGAAGAACCAACTGGAGATGGTTCTGGGCAGTCTGCTGCAGCTGACTGACTTGAGCAGGACAGAAAACTACATGACCTCAAGGGAATATTCCAACCTGGACAATTCTGTGAGATCTCATTTCCAGCTGTGTGAGCTTGTTCATATTCTCTCCCGCAACAATGGGACCCTCTAGATTTCCACTTCACAAGCCTCAAGCAAAACATGACACACAAGGGCTGATTCTGAACCATCTTCACAAGATAGATCAACATTTTCTAGCTCTAGAGCTTCATCTGTTTTCTGTTGCTACTTCTGTTGTTTTTGCACAGCCTGTTTTTTGGTAGTAGAGGGGCCACAGAGATGGCTTCCATAAGAAACTGCCAGAAGCTTCCATCACATCCAGCAGAGCCAATTCCTGGTGGCTCTGAGGATGGACATGCCACTGGCCATGCCTGGGCCAATTAGATGTGATGGCAACTCCTCTGTAATAACAGATTCAACAAGAAAGCAAAACAAAATAAGCAGTGCAGTTTTAATTCCAGCCAGAGAAGAGGAGCAGATGAGAACATGTGAGGGAAACAACATGGAGGCATCAAGGTCAGTGGAGAAGGAGGGGAGGCTCCAGGTGCCAGAGCTGAGATTCCTCTGCAGGTCCTGGTGAGACCATGGTGAAACAGTTGTGCCCCTGCAGCTCATGGGGGATCAATGTGGGATGCAGAGATCCACCCACAGCCTCTGGGGATCCGTGTGGGATACAGAGATCCACCCTCAGACCATGGGGATCCATGAGGGATGCAGAGATCCACTCTCAGCCCATGAGGATCCATGGGATGGAGAGATCCACCCACAGCCCATGGGGATCCATGGGGGATGCAGAGATCCACCCACAGCCCATGGGGATCCATGGGGGATGCAGAGATCNGGACTCATTGTGCAGCAGTTTTGGGAGACTGCTGCTTGTGAGATTGGAACCACGCTGGAGAAGTTCATGGAGAACTGTGTCCTGTGGGAGGGACCCCATGGTCTCATAGGGGAAGGACTCCTATCCCTGAACAGCAGAAGAAAACCTTGGGTGATGAAGTGACCAAAATCCCCATGCCCTGTCTCCCTGTGCTGTCGGTGGGAAGATGGGAGGGGTTGGGGGAAGAAAAGGTGTTTTAGGGGTTTATTTCTCATCATCCTCCTCTGATTTTGTTGAAATAAATTCACTTTGTACCTCTAAGTTGAGCTTGTTTTGCTGTTAAGAGTGTTTTCTCCTTGGTCCTTATCTAACCTCATGAACCCTTCATTAAATTTTGCTGTCTGCCCAGTTGTGGCCTTTTGGCCCGTGCAAACAGGAAACACTGCTCCACCCTGCTCGTTATATTCTTTGCCATTTCTATTTCACTGGCAGGTTTTGTTCACCAGTCCTCCTAAACCGTCCATAAAGTTTGATAAAACTCAGTCCTAATAAAGAAGCTTTGCGGAATCTTTCTTCAGCCAGGTTGAAACTGCTTTTTCACTCTCTTGACTTCTGCCTGCTACTTAGATGTTAGCATTTCACATCTGACTGCACCACCACCCAGCCTCCCTAGAAGCCTCTGTGCTGCAGCCTTTCGAAATCCAACTCCTCTCATTCAGCCATTGACACTGTGCTTGCAGAATCTCAAGAAAGAGGCTGAGAGAAATTCGCTGATTGCTTCACAAGTACTTCAGGAGGTGTAGGATGAAAAGGAACTTCTGCAGAGCAGAACAATTCTGCTTGCAGGGTTCTCAGATTCTCAGGAGAGAGACAGTAATACATCAAAATCTTTCAACAAATGAGTACGGCTAGCAGCAAAAACCTAGATTAGGACTCCTGGGACCTGGTGTCTATCCACACATGAGGCATACAGTACTACTGAGCAAAGTGCTTAAATAGCTTTAAAGCCAGATAGGAGAATATGTGACTCACGACTTCCTTCACCCACAGCTGTTGGACAAACTAATTGCATCTTTTACTCCTCACCAGAGGCTGGCTTGATGGCCAGCATACAAGGATTGCATTTAAATATTTAAGAACTGAAAACCACAACTGTCTGTGAAACAGCAGCCACTTGTTACAGATTAAATAAACCAAAAAGCTATACCTGGTAAAGTGTGGAAAATACAGGGCAGAGCATTTCAACAGTTGAACAAGGTGGAAAAGTTGTTTGTGCATGAAGTTTATGCCTGTAAGCTTCCTTGCATACCTGCCTGATGTTTAAAGTTGGGTTGGTGAAGCATCAGGGTGAAGGTACAGTTTTTAAGCCTCTATTCCCTTGAAAGCTCAGTCAGTGAGTCAGGAGTCATTCCCATAATCCAGTTGTTTAAGAATTACTAGTTTTTCTCAGTATCCTATAAAAATATCTGCAAGGTATCTTTGTCATTTTAGTTACAATAATGAAATTGTAATGACTAATAAATAGATAATTTGCCATTAAAATAAAATTACTTGGTTTAAAATACTTTTGAAATTACCTATGGTGTATTTTTGAAACACAGCCATGCAACTAAATAACAAGGTGTACACTTTCTTTGCTCAGAAATTATCTATCAGCAATTTCCATTTTCTCAGGTGGTAAGTTATTGGGTATTTGTCTATATTGTTAGTTTAAACCACAACTACCATCTATCAAACAGGCCCCCCAATGTTCTATTACTTTCCCTGATGAACACCAAAGATTGAGCTGTTGCAAATATTAGAAAAACAAATGTAATTTCTGCATCAAATATTCATATCACCTAAACGTTTTCCATTTGTTTTTAAATACTGCTTAAATAATAAACTTCTCCTGGTTAAAATTCCAGTGGGAGGGGATGAAAACCTGTAATCACAGTCAACATGACTAATATTTTGTCATCATTTTAAGTAGTATCTCCTTATTAGCACTACACTCCATTATAGAATTGGACAAGCTTTCGAGAGATTAATATAACAGCTGAAAACTAAAACTTTCATACTACCTAAACCAATCGGCACATTCAGCAAATTGTTTTATCTAAAAGTATTTATTATGAACATTTTGGGCTTTTCACAGGTTTAGGAGTGACAGTTCGACTTCAAAATTGGCTTGTATTTTATTAAGAGCAGGTGAAGTCTTGAAAAAACATTAAACCTTAGGTCAACTTCTGTTGAGCATTTTCCCTTCTTCAGAAAGGGAATGAACAGTGAACTGCTTCCACAGCTCCAGCCAGGTAAGCCTGTCTGCCATCTGCCAACATCCTCTGTTTACTTCACAAATCACACACACTTCACTTGAAGTATGTTGTGATTTTATTCCCTATAATCAACTTCTAAGAGACATGCTCTAGTTACATTTATATATTGCTGGTGAAATTTGCTCATTTGCTGCAATTTTTTTAAATCCTTTTCACTCAATTTTAGACCAAAACTGACAACTCATTCTGTGTAAATCTGAAAACTAACTCCTTCATAATCAGCATTTTCAAGCATGCTGTATATACTAGTTATACACAGCCTAATAAACTGCTGCCTGGCCACTGTGAGCAGCAGAGGATGTAACATTTTTAAGAACTCCTTATGAATACCCAATTAAATTTTTAAAGTGGCTGTCTCCATTTAATTCGATTTCATTTTCCCAAGAGTCAGCAAAATGTGTTATGAACAAGCTGTTGAACTTCATGAAATGTTTTACAGAAGTAGTCAAATCTGACAACCTGGTGATAAGTCATCATTATTAATCATAGCGAGCACTAAGATGGAAATTGTGAACACTTTAAAATTAGTAATCATTAATTTTTTTTGAAGTGGCAGCATTGAAGCAAGACAAGCAATTGAGTCTAAATGGCCTTCGAAATGTGTATCTTAGTTACAAAGACAGCGCTTCTGCTAAATGAATATGTGGCATGTTCACTGTTCTAACACTGTGAGCTGCAATTCAGGAGCATTACTAGAGTGCGGAATTGAACAAAAACTAAGGAAAAAGTCAAGCATATTAAACAGAATTGAATATTAGCTGCAAGCCTGTATCTGGTGAATATGATGTAAAGAAGTGATTTTATCTTTGCTGAATCATCAGAGAAAAGAGTGGATCTGTTAAAACTTCCAGCTACAAGCTGCGATTCTGCTTAGGACTTTGGCCTTCACTCCAGATACCCTGGGAGAACAGGTCTGAACACCTGAGCTTCCCTCCTGCGAATACTCCAAGGCTTAGAATCATGAAAACATAGAATGGTTTGTGTTGGAAGGGACCTTAGAACCATCTAGTCCCAACCTCTCTGCCTTGGGTTGACACCTTCCACTACACCAGGGTGCTCCGAGTCCCATCTGAAACAGTCTCAGTGATTTAGGGAAAATACACAGGAAAAAGCTGATGAGTTATTTGTGTATGCAAAGATCCTGAGAAGAAAGAAGTAGACATGAATGGCCTGCATGGTCTGCTCTTCCATGGAGTTATGGAACCCCTTTTCAGTGAAGGTACAGTGGGCAGAACAGCCCCTGCCAATCTGCCCGCTATGCCACATGCAGTCACTTCCCTGGCAAGGAGCAGGCTTCTGCCAGCAGCTCTGCCCATGGGGGCTGCTGGGACAGGCACCCCACACTCCCTCTGCACCTCCTGGGACACAGCTGTGGCTGAGGTCTCCAGCACACAGCTTGATCCCAACAATTGCTCACAAATGATAGAAAATCCTCCACCACGTCACTGCAGGGAGGGTGGGAGGCCACAGCCTCACTGCTGACAAGGACAAAAAGCACTGTGAGAACCTGCCCATAGGTTATCTGACCTGAAAACATCCTTAGAAGTTATTCCGGTTGTATTTTTTATGAGACACACACCTAAACTATTAAAATAGAAGTAAGTTACAGCTTGGATAAATTTAGTTTCTAAGGCTGAAAAAGATTTAACCAATTGCAAAAAGATCATGAGTTATTAACACTTCAGTTAGTTTAGGAGACTAAAAATGGTCATCGTCAATACAGCAAAGCTAATGTTTTGAAGACGGAAGGAGCAGAATGAGTCCTCTCATTTAACTCTTATCAGAAGCAGAGTGTGTCTTCACCTTCATCATCGCCTTTTCTGAAAGGTAAACTGGTAACATTTGTAAGAATTCAGTTTTGCCATTGGAAAAGAAATATCCCTATTTAAATAACTTTTGTCTTGAAAATCAAAGCCTAGAGAACAAGAGTATCCAAGATCCTTCCTCATGTGAATTTCAGAAACTATTTTACTGCTTTGGTGTTAGACTAATTGCTATATTTGGTTCCCATTCTTTCCCTAGAGACCAAGGCTAAAAATTTTACCATCAAATTCAAATTGCTGCAGGCCTAATCCATACTCTTCCAGTGAAAATTTAATCCTATGTTTAAGGGTTTAATATATAGTGATAGTATCTATGAGTTTTTCTGCTGTTTCAAGCTGAAATTTCTCCACTTGAGTACCAGATTGCTGCTGGCTGCAGATGGGCACTTGTTTGGCATTGTGCTAATTGACAACAATTGTCATATAAAGAGTTATGATAATGATGATTTTTTTCAATAGTCCAAGCCTCAAAGTAAAATTTTCCAAGATCACAAGCCAGACACCTAGTAACAAATTTAACTTGTTCTCTAATGCATATGAAAATGAACACATGTAGTTATTCAGAGACATTACTCAGAAAGTTAATCATAACTGTTACTAGCTGGAAGTATGTCCATCATTCTTGACAGGGCCTCTGCCACCATCAAGCATTAACATAAACTGCAGTTAACACTCCCCCACATGAGGTAACGGGGGTGGAGTTGCTCTGAGAATGATGCAGGCAGGTCTGTCTCAGCCATGATGACAGATCTGACCTGAGGCGCTGCACGGGAGCTGGGTGGCTTGGCCCCACAGCAGAGAGCAGCCTTTGGCCCAAGGCTGGGCTACAGCAGGCAGGACTTGCCTCCCTCTGACACCTGAGGGAGCCCCATCCTGCACTGCACAAGGGATTCTGCACCGCTGCCTCCTGCCAGGCCGTGTTTCTGTACGCCAGGCAGTCACGCCAGGTGGGGTCAAAGCTAGCAGGAGTGACCAGATCTGCATGGATTTTGTAGTGAGCTAAAAGCTTGGGGTGGCTGCAGACATTAACTGTGCAACAAATCCAAACCTAGCCAAAAGGCGCCAGGCTCTAGTAATTGTGCTTCACAGCTGAATGGGACCCTCAGCACACCAGATAAACCTCCTAATTATTAAATGCTGATGGTTGATGATTGAGGAAATGACATACACATAACACACAAATAGTAGCACTCTTCAGGCGATCCTTCCTATGCCAAGGTAAAATGCAGGAAAACAATGAGTTCTCATGCAATTTCTCCCGATTCCCTGACAGACGCTGGCAGCAGGGGGCAGGGGAGGTTTTGCAGTCAGAACTGTGAGAGCCCAAACAGTCTGATGCTCATGCCAAAGGAGGAGAGAAAGATGAACCTTCCTCTGAAAACAGAGGGAAAGTTTCAAAAAATATTACTCCCCAAAATACCAGTAAAAAAGGCTCATATTTTTAAAAGCATCTGGTAAGACTGTCAAAAGCTTGGAGGTGTCTTTAAATAGCTAATCCCCTCTGGAAAAAAAATCTGATTTAGTAGCTGAATCATCTCTTATTGAGGCAAAGTTAACTTCCACTTTGAAGGTGGTAGATCAGTATTTAAAAGGAAAAATCTGAAAATGGAAATCACCATTTTCTTCCCACTGCATGTACAAACTACAAAGACACACAGAAAGGAGCAGCTTTACCCTGCAGGTAACTAATGAGTAGCTAGAAGTAATTTGTAAATAATTGTTTTACCTATGACCATTTGGGCTTAAATGTTTTAGCAACAATTCAGAAGTATTCTCATGACATATCTTTGATGAAAAAACAAAGACCTGAGATATTGCACCTGGTAATTTCAAGTAGTCCAGGTATGACCTAATTAGAGTTAATTAGCCATCTACCTCAGGTGAGTTTCTGTTATGACAGCTAAAAGTGAAATAGAAGGAACTCAAGAAACTAATTTTTTAGTAATAGAAATAAAGAAAAGTCAGTGATGAAAACTCACATCTTCAGACAGAAATATACACTGATGTTCTCAGACAATTCAAATTCAAAATTTTTTTTCTCTGAGACAATTCAAATGGTAATTATCTTTCATGAAGGAATGTTTCTATTCAGTCTTACTGCTTTCCTAAAACCTTCTGTTTGTAATATTGAACACAAAGTCTAAAAAGAGCAACAGAAAGGAAGAAAGTTCTATAGATCTACAGTATTAAAGGAAGCAGCTCCTGATACTTAATTATAGTGTTGAATTAACAGATGCTTCCCATTAATATGTATTACTAAGTTCCTTCAGACCTGACTTTATGACATAACTTTGTGAACCAAAAACATGGTTAAGGGTACCAAAAAATGGTACTACACCTGGGGCAGCATATACCATGTTAGGAATCATGGAAATTTTAGCTTAATGATAAAACCCTTAATTAATCCTTTATTATTAAAAAAAACCAAAAGAGCGTAGTTGAAGCTCAACAGCAAGAACTTGTTTTTATTCTTTGTCACAAGCTATTTTCACCTTCCATTAGGCTCATCCATACAAGAGAGAAGCCCAGAGTTCTTTCATAGTTTTGAAATAAAAATTTGACATAGAAAATATTTTTTTCAGCTTATTTAGAAGCCTTGTAAAAATTCTTGTAGCTGGGCAACTATTTCTGTATCCACAGTTTCCATGAGGGCATGAAAACCTTGTTCTCCCAGTAATTCCTGCTGGGCCTTTAACTTCTCATAGATGAACTGCTGCAGTGACACAGTGTGTACTGGGTCCTTCAGTGCAAGCTGTGGAAAACATGTGAAAGAAAAATATATAAGAATGCAATAAAAATACTCTCTGCATTTTGACTACAACCTCAGCTCAAAAAGGAAATCTGCTTTTATTTTCTTTGTACTAACTTAAGAAAAAAGAGGATTTTTGTGCAAAACGAAGATCAAAATAATTATTATCAAGGCAAATATAAATTTAAAACTATTTGAAACAGTATCAAATAATGAGCCTTACACTCTGCTCTAAGGTTTCATGCTTCTACAAGATAAATCATTTCAAAGCTACTTTTTACTGCTGAGTAAGGTTCCTGTAACTCTTAAAAATTAAACCAGATCTTACCAAGGATTTTAGTAATGGTCACTATGGTCAGTTTAATTTAATTAGTAAGAAAACAAAACCCAAAAAAAGTCAAACTTGTTTAACTATGTAACAAACATATTAATGGTCCATACGTATAAATAATAGACACACTTCAGTACTGATACCTATAAACCTTATAAATCAATCTGGATTATACAATTTTCTTTCGGACAGGGAAAGACATGGTATTTGTCATTATTTTCCCACATTAGCTGCCTTTAAATGAAAGCAAAAATAGGTAAAAGGAGAGGCTACACTGACAGAGGATGTATTGCTAATTTCAGTGTCATCAGACACAAGGGCATGCTCAGGGCATTGGCAGTTATGCCACATCTGTCCCTCAGTTCCCCAGGCTGGACAGAAGGGGACAGGAGATGGGACACCTGGTGCTTGTTGCATCATGAAGAAGCAGGATGTTGAATTAATGCAGACCTGTGATCTGCTCCGCTTAGTGGCAAACCCAAACAACACTACTGTTTATGCTGGAAGCTCACAAAACTATTGTTATTTCAAGGTAAGACTTGATCATTTTATTACCTATTATTAGCATTACAGTGTTTAGAAAGAGAAAGTAATTGCAGTAACAGTTTGGTACTATCCAAGAGGTTCAGTAAATGTAATTTGAATCTCTAGAATATAACAGACTTTTCTAACAAAATCTCTAAATCACCACTACTCTAATCAGTATTTCCTGAAGCTAGTGGCACTCTTTTCCTGCCACTGGCGGGAAAAGAACTTACCAGTTTCTGAATGATTTGCATTTGTTCACCTAAAACTGTAATTTGGGACATACAATGCATTTATAGTTAGTTTCTCTAAGTTCATATAGCTCTGAATAGTCATGTATAAAACTACTCTAGGCAATTTTGCACACAAAAATAGGTATTTAAACACAAGTGTCCTCATCCTTGTGACCCTGACCAAAGCCACTCAATCGTACCCCTCCAAAACTGGGACAGGGCAAGATGAAAGTCTTATGGGCTGAAATAAAAACAGGAAGAGATCACTCACCAGTTTCTCACATAAGCAAAACAGATTTGACTCAGAGAAATTATTTTACCACCAACCAGATCACAGGGTAATGAGAAATGAAACAATCTTAAAGCACCTCCCACTCCTTCCTTCTTCCTTGGGCTCAACTTTAACCCTAAATTCTCTACCTCCTCTGGAGCAGCTTGAAGGAATGGGGACTGGGGATTGCAGTCAGTTTTATCACATGTTGTCTGTGGTGCTCCTTCCTCTTCACACTCATACCCTGCTCCATCATGGGGTCCCACTCAAAGGAGACAGTAACCCATGTTGGGTACCATGCATCCATGGGCTGCAGTCCTTCACTAACCCTTCCAGTGTGGATCCCTTTTTTTCCAATAGGGCGCAGTCCTTCAGGAACAGGCTGTTCCAGCATGGGTTCCTTTCTCCTTATGGCCAGCCACAGGTCTGCTATCTCCTATCAGGTCGGATAAGAGCCTGCTCCAGTGTGAGCTTCCCAAAAGAAGGATTCAAAGAGCAGAAGAGAACTACCCTCAAAGAGTCACTCTTTCGGGCAGCCACCAGCTCCAACATGGGCTGCAGGTGGATCTCTGCGTCCCCAGGGACCTCCATGGCCTGCACCAGGGGCTGCAGGGGAACCTCTGCTCTGGCACCTGAAGCACCTTCTCTCCATCCTTTCAAACTGACCTTGGTGTCTCCAGATTTGCTCCTCTCACACATCTCACTGCTCCCTGGCTGTCTCACCATTCAAAGCAGTATCACTTGAAGCCAGTAGAGACTTCTGTAGTATGATTAATGCTTACTGCTAAAATCATCATCAACCATCTGTAAGTCAAATGCCACTTACCAGTCTTCAAATTAAAGAGTTAATACACTAACTTACTTTCATTCACCTAAGTCTCACCTGAAGTATTTTAAGTAAATGAAAGAGTTTCCAGGAACAACAAAGAATTTATTTTCTTCTGCTTTACTTTTTTAGAACTTGTATTCAAAACTAACACAACAAATAAAATAGTTTTATATAATGAGTTTGTCAACAATATTCAACAGACAGCTGCAGTCTTCACTGACTAAGCAAGCAAAATCATAAATTTGGAAGAACAGTAAGCATAGTTGGCGAAGGACTGTTTATTAAGTATGCATGCTAAGCTTTTAGGTGTGTGGCCATAGCTGTTTTATTGAAATGTGCCTGGTTCTGATAAGGCAAAACAAATTTATTTTCCAATTTAAAAAAACACCCACTAGTGAATTCCAATAGCTTCTTAGTCAAAATAACTACAGACAGGAAATAAAAATTTGGCAGTAACTACACATTATTGAAATGTGCTTTATGCTGTTCAGTGAAAACCTGTATTAGACTAATTTTTCAATCTCATTACTTTGCAAATTTATCTTGAAACTGAATACAGGTGCCCACCTTGGGCCTGGACTGAAGAAACTAATATTCCATCTCACTGGCTGGAAACACTGGCCCGAAGCAGACAAACAGTTCAGAGGTTCTGCTGATTCCCTTTATGTTGTTCTTGATTTTCTTATCACATTATGTATTTATGCCCTCTTCTACTTTACCCGTGTATCAGGTACTATGGTTTTCTATGTTTCATGTGAGTGTGCACTGGTGCTCCTACAGAGAGGAAGAAATTTCTATTACATGTAGGTAGGCATGGGCCTGGGTAATGTTTTGCTTTTAATTCAGTTTCTAAAATCAAATGCTAGCTGTGCTTTTGAAGCCATGATTAACAATTCTGATTATTATCTGACACTTCTGCTACCAGTAATGTACCCAAATGACCTGTACAATTTTGAAATAAGTAACCAAGTGTCATGTCTCAATTTCTGCACCATCCGCGAAGTTATATATCAAGCTATTTCAGCAGGGATTCAGAATGAATTTATAGCAAATATTGATAACAACTTAGTTCACTTGCTTTCAGAGCTGCAAGAAATTACATTAAAAAGAGTAAGAATACAGTGTATACTAAAGTTAGCTGAAAAAATGACAGCGTAGAAGGCTTAAGTTGGAAATATATCAGGAAAAATTAATTAAATATAAGAATGAGAAGACTAAAATAGACAGCTATTCTTACAAAGAAGGCTTGAAAGGAGAAAAACAAAGGATTTCCATAATGGTTAGGAGTCTGGAAAGCACAGCAACCATAGAAATAGTTAAATTTAGACTATGAGATTCAAAATGAAAATTAAGCTTTGACGTTCATGTATGGTAATTTATTCTCTGTATTATTTCCAAGAAAACAAAGGCTGAAAACTTGCTTAAGCTTAATGCTGAAGAGCAGATGAGAAACAAATCTCAAGCAATTCTTTAGAGAATAAAGGAAAAAGATATGAAAAGGAAGATATATGCAATGGAAGTGAACCAAGACCTTTGATGTGGTATTATTAGTTTTGCTCCTGATCAAATCTTTATTGAAATGACCATTAATGCTGTATTGCATGTGAAGCGAGAACAGCTCCCTCACTAGAAGTGTGCTCATCAGCAACATATTGGTATGTTCTGTCATTTAATGATACAGGAAAATTCAATGTGCCCTGTTGCTTTTCATTTTGCCTGACATATCTATGCTGAAGGTAGTCCACTGAAAATCTAGCAACTCTAAATTCCTCAACATATATCCAAACTACTGACGTTAACCTGCAACAGAAAAATTATGGTCTGACACGAAGCTATTAAAACTTCAGCAAGATAGCAATGTAGTCTGAGTATACTAAAAACAAAGAACATAGAGGCATTGCAGATTTAAATTTACTTTGCTTTTTAAATCTGATTAACAAACAAAACATGTCTCTCCCGGTTATCTACAGACATATCGATCCCAATTGGTAACACTATATACATATATATCTATATTGAGAGATTATAAAAAATTGTACAAAACCACCAAGAATAAATACTATCACTCCACAACAAACAATTGTTTGCCTTGTGGGCAATACCCCACAAGCAAGAAGGGAATTTAACAGGCTAGAGATGCTTTTAAGAGTAAGAATTATAGAAGTGTGTAATGTATTTTTAAGGATCACAGCAAATGATTATTTCCGCATTTTGTTTAAAACTGAAATTGCAAGACACTAGGAATTTCTCTGAGGGCGTTTCTAATAGCAGAAGAATATGGACAGGTTTTTGCATTTTTTAAAAAAGATACCTATTACATTTCTTTTATAAATATATTCCTACATATTTATTAGTATTTAAAAGAAAGTTACACATGTATACACTGGCTACTTTGTAAGAGTTCTTTACACTAGAAAATAATTTTATACAGATACATTAATTCTTTTAAATATGAGAAATTTGGCCTGCCACAACATTTCAATAAAGTTCAGCTCTCTGCTTTTTTCAGTAAATCCCTTCTATATTGTGTTAATATTGTAATGTCCGGATTTTGTAAGCAGATGATGTTTCTTTTGATAACAGTTACCAAGATGCAAAAGGCAAGCAGAACCGTAAGTATTGTGGTTGCAAGGTTTGGCATTTAATTTTCTTTTTTTTTTTTTAATTTTTTATTCAAAACATGAATGTTCCAGGAACAATAGATCAATCAAACCTAAAAAGAATTTAGTGTCACAGAAGTGAAGCACATAATCTAGTCTATAACAGATCTAAAACCTACCATTTTTTTCCTTTTGTCTTGTTCTGTGGGAGGTTCCTCATCTTCTGTAGCCTTTGGGTCTTCAAAATGAGACATTAACATGCAGCTAAAAAATGGGAATAAGAACAGTTTTAACATACACTATCAGTAAAAATTATTTTAAAGCACTTTTGAAAACACAGAACAGATATGGGAGTTTGCTGAAAGTCAAATCTAATCACAAGTAATTTTTATTCTAAGAACAGTGAACTTAATGAAGCCTGAATGCATATTCTGTCATCTCTCCCCATTAAACAATCTCAGTTATCCTCCATATTTTAGCTTAAGTTGTGAGTTAAAATGCACTTGTGCACATAGAAAACAGACTATGTGGCTTTTTAAAAAAAATAATATAGAAAAACATGCTGCTCCTTACAAAAATTTTCCACTCTTGGCAAGAAAGTGCTATACAAGCACACCATGCTAAGTCAAAGTGGCACATATACACATGTGGGAATACACAAGACAGAGAG
>VWYI01006615.1:0-36132 GCA_013399455.1 Anthoscopus minutus | reverse complement strand
TCACTCCTAAAGAAAATGACGGTGTTAATTCTGTGATACAGGTTTGGTCCACAACAAGTAGACAAAGCTCAGAAAAATTGGTTTTGCATGATTGGTGCTGGTTTTTTTCCCTTATTTTCTCTCCCCTTCTGCAGCACCAGGGAATAGTAAGGGTTATGTAATTGCAGGAAGTGGGTTTCTTAGTAGCTTTTGTCTTGTTTCAGAAGCCTGCCACAGTACTGACAGGCAGGATGGCTTTGTTTGCTTTCTGTCTACCAGAAATCACTTGCTCCAGCCTGTCCAAATGGTCTCTTCATAAAATGTGTGCTCAAGAGCAAAAAAAGACCAAGTTATTTGTGATTCTACAGAAGCTGCTAAGCGTGGTGATACTACTGCAGCAGAACTCCTGCCTTCACAAAACAAAACTATTGCCAGAAACGCTCAAAAGTAAGCACCAATTTCCTGTTAACAGGAAATAAGTAACTGTTGGAGTCTAACAGTGGTTTTGGATTTAAAGATCTTGGTTAAAATTTCCAGGCTTAGCACCAATGAGAGAGATCTGTGCCCACTAAATATCAACACTTTGGTCCTGTGCTCTGAATAAATGACGCATGCAGTAGCAGCAGTGCTCTGTAGGTGAGTGAAGGTGGGGGAAACAATAATATTCTGGTGCAAAAGTTAGAAGTGAGCTGAAATTACAGTGTGGGGGACTTGTCTGTTTTACTGCTGAACAAGCAACTAGCCATCCAGAAGACAGAGTCTGCTTCTCCTAAAATCACAGTAGGACCACTGAATTTACTGGCATGAAAACCAAGACAGAAAAGCCAAAGCAAAGTAGAGTTAGCCTAGTGTAAATCTTAGTTTGTGATGAGGTGGGTGACAGATCTTTGCCACAGTGTTGATCAAATTATTTACTTTGTAAAATCATCAGAATTTAATTTTTTCCCCATTAATTTATTTTGAAGTTTTAGCCCACAAAAAGCAAAATTGTTCCAAGTGCATTACTAACAGATATTGTGTAACATGTCTGCAAGAACTTCTCCCTGCTAGTCAAACCTTCATATAAGATCAGTTATATTCAGTTATATGGTCAGATTTTGGCATGAAATGTAGGGGATTTTTTAGAAGTCCCCTATATTTTCCCTTGAGACTTAAAAGGACCAGAGTCTTTCAACATAAAAGGAAAACAACAAAGAAAAAAATCCTGTATTTAGATACCTAGGCATTTCTAAATCTGCAATTAAGATGTGATCACTGGGCTAGAGGCTGAAGCAGTTGTGAGAAGTCTTAGCTCTTTTGAAGTGTCACAGACCTAACAGTTGGCATGGTAGACAGCCAACTGGTAGATATTCAAAATCTGGAAGTCATCTGACAACATATCACATAAACTATAGCTGCAAAACTGTGAATAAATAATATTCATATAGTTTACAATGTCTTCATGTAAAGCAAGTGAATACTGTTCTGAGACTGAACAAGACAGATATTTGTAAATAATCATACCAGAGAACTGTATTTAAACAGTGTTGCTGCTTCCATCTAAAAAGACAGGTCAAAAAGTGCTGACAAAGGCCACAGTATAGATTGCATCTATGATCTTGCATCAAGCCTTTTCAAGTAGCTGTTTTGGCCAATATTTTGCTTTGGTCAAGCAAGCATTTGATAAAGACCTGTGACTTCAACTCTGATTTTTTTTTTTTCCCTCCTAGAAGGCTTGATGAAATCAGTGCCATCTTTCTTAATCCCTTTTATTACTTCTGGTATGAAAAAAACTTATTCACAATTATCTGTATTGCAGATCTCTAAATATGCTCTCTACAATTTGCCTATCACTTACTTTGGAAATGTAAAAAACAAAAGCTGGAGAAAATTCACCTTAAAGAGAATTTCTTCAAGGTTTCTTATTGCTCAGTCAGCAAAAACAGAAAAATATAATATGGATTGGGGGAATTAACCAAATCTCTGGAAGAAGCAGCAAGAAATGAGGAGGTAGAAGAAATGGTTTGACATCCAGGATGGGAATGGCTTTTAAAATGAGAGTGAAGCTTTGGCATCAGCACCTGCTCTTGTGCTCCTAGGTTATGCACAGCCATTCAATTCATATATGAACAAAAAGGAAGAGCCAGTGGAGTAGAAACACAGAAATGAGGACCTCACCTGAAAGTGTCATCCCCCTGCCTGCACCTAGATCCATCTGCAGCAGCAGCACTAGCCTATATTAAATCTAGCAGCAGTGGCCACCACTTTAGGAAGAAGCCACCCCCTAATTCTGGGACACAGTTTGTCCCACATGAGGTGGAAATGCTGTTGGAACAATGTGCAGCACAAACCTGAAGCAGCCTTTGGGGGGTCAGGATGAGGGAAGAATGCAGAAGTGTGATGTTTGTGCCACTATCAATGTTTTCACTATCAGTATCACCCCTCAGTAGGCAAAGAGGTTAAGAGATGACAAAAGCTAGTGTGTTCCCTCTGACACTGATAAAAAGTTCTGTAAGGAATTACATATGGAGAATTGCAATACAGCTGCATTATTGATGATTCTTTGATCTATGATCAATTTTTATAGCATACTGTTGACCTTCACCACTCTATTTCTTGTTGCAGCCAATATTTGATGGCTACACTATCTGAAAAAGCCTCACCCTCAAAAATTCCTCTTTTTTTAACTGTGCTGAACTTGTTCTCTGTTAGGTTTTTCTTAAAATCTTGCTTTCTTCATGGAACTGCTGTATTGGTTAGTTCCAGCATTTAAAGTCATAATAAATGAATGATTAACACCAGAAGAATATAAGTTTGACTAACAGTAGAGCCAGGCAGCAGACCAACATTTTTATCAGTAGATTGTGGAGGGAATTAAATTCTTAAAATATTGTGTGTTACTCTCTTTCCTGCTGTTTCTATTGTGCATAGGGGTTTTTTTCCCTCCATCCTACCAGTTAGTGAAATGTGCTAGCTTGGGCCTCAATGGAAAAGACAAAGGAGGGAGAAGGATGATTTAAATTTCTTTTCTCCCACCTTAGCAATTCTGACAGCAGAGGAACAACAATATAACCTGTCCGTAACCTGTGGCCTAAGGTCAAATTCAGGCCCTTAGCCCATTTTGAAAGCAAGGTCTGTATCACCTTCCTTTGCATCTATCTCCAAATAAGCATAAAGGCTGAAAATGGAGGACAAATCATATATCTCCTAGGAAGTAATGCAATAGGAATGTGTTTGATTCTATAGCTCGGATAATTAACAGAAAACAGTTGCCTGAATAAGAATGCAGAAATAGTAGAACTGGGAGGTTTGAACAATCTTTAGTAAGATTTTTGGGTGGATGAAAAAATTCGAAGTGGAAAATTAATTCTGTTTCTGTTGTTGAAATGCTTATTGCAGTATCTTTTTATAATTCATGGAAGTTACTTGCAGTGTGATATCCAGAAGTAGTCCTGGTTTGTGTGTGTGAATCTAGAGAAATACACACGTGACTTGAGTTAATTTGAATTATTAGGCTAGATTTGATACATGAGAAATGTAGCAGATGCTTACTCTTAATGGCACAAACACAGAACTGAGTGGCTGGTGCATGGATAAGTGGGGTACGCTTAGATAAATTAGCAGCAGAACATTAAGGTTCTCTATTTCCCTCCTTAGTGGAAGGAAAGTGCTGCTCTATTTTGTAATGTAAGAAAGCTTGGAATAATATCCTTGTCTTGTTTTCATGAGTGCCAGTAATCTCAAATGTTCTTTTGCAATATCAAAAGTACCGCATAATTTTTTTAATCACAATAATTACAGTACTGCTTTTGATTCCTACATATCTAACTCCTTTTTCCCTTCTAAGACAATATTTTAACATGGATCTCAAAGTGTATAGTTTATACAATATCTTCTCCATGTGTTGTTACTGCATTTGTCATTGGTGTTAAATGGATTTAAAATAACCTGCAAACACAAATTTCTATTTTTACATTTCGGCCTGCATTTTGCATGTAGGTAGAATAATTCCAGGAAGCGCAAGCATGATGACATTAGTGGCAAACTGTGGTTTGATCTTCCCTCTCAGGTTGTATTGCTCTTAAATGCTTCCTTTCAGGTCAGTATGCTCCTTTTTAGAGGAATTCATTCATTCTACTATTCTCATAATTCATTCTGCCATTGAAGTGCAAACCAAGATTTTGTTTCACTCTAAGACAAACATTATAGAAAGTTTGGCTTTTTATTTTTTTAATGATTCCTCTGTCAGTTGAGAGGGCTAAAGGAAACAATGCACATGCCAGTAGGGAGAGCTCTTTAAATAATACTTTTTCTAGGGTTGGCTAATTTGGGAGCCACAGGGACAATAATAGAACAAATGCAGATGTGTGGTCCTTGACTGTAACTAGCTTCAGACAGTGATAATAGATGAAAGTGTTGAGAATGTGCAGAACACTTCAGCACCCAAAGTTCTCAAGTATCCTCAAAAATCTAAATACAAAATCAGGTTGTTGATCTCACTATCCTTATTAACTTGCCAATCAGAGTATGTTTTAAAATGTGCATTGAGAATTGTAGAAAGCATGTTTTCTGTGAATTCTCCAGAGCAAACCTTAATGATGAAAATTGGTATGTGTTTACATACAGGCATGGTGAAAAGGGAAGCAACAAGCTCACTCCTCATGTGAAAACATCTTTGTTACTTTATTTGCATTTTACCCTTGTAAATGCATATTTGTTGTAATAAAGACATCTCCCTGTGCCTTAAAAATAGTGATCCTTCATCTAAAGTTGGCTCAGTGCTGTTCTACCACTTTCTAGACTTGACTCACTGCCAGAATATTTTCCTGTTTTTCTCCATTCCCCCAGCTGGGATCTGTTATATGTTGGTTATAAAGGAAAACAGAAAAGTTGTTAGCATATTCTCCATCTGGATATTCAAATTAACCAACCTGTGCTGGGCAAAGTGATACAATTCTTTTGCTTTTGAGGGTTAGGAAGAAATGAAATTCGAACTTTACATCTGGAAGTCTGGGACCCTGATCATCATATTTGTCCTCAGGAAGACAGCAGTCCAACACAACAGTTGGCAAGGAGACAAACTGCATGGAAGTGCAGCCCCAGGCAGGAATGTATGGGTAGGATCTCATCTCCCATGCCTTTGCTACTCTTGTGAGTAAGCAGCTTTGTTTTCCATGGATTTTCTGGGAAAAGCACAGAATTAGCAATAATACTTCAACAAAATTCCCCGAGGAATTGGGGACTGGGGGGACAGAATTGCTCAGCCATTGGTTTGTCACTATCCCCTGTGCTCAACTAGAGTATAGATATTTAGAGTCTGCAAGTTTTGAAGATTTAATTCCTATCTGCATTTAAACCACAATCCTCTACATTCATCAGTTGCTTCATAGAATGCTTTAAGCTGTGCATCTTTTGATCTATTTATTCTAAAATTTCTAACAATTATTTATCTTTTTAAATGGAAATGCACTATTGCCTGAAGTTTTTAAAAAATAAATGCTTTCCTGAAAGCAGAACCCCAAATACATTTTCCCTATTTCCTATAGAAATGAGGATATAATAGACCAAAACCTGTTCTTCATCAAGGTTGCCTCAGACTACGATGTTAGAAGTGGAAGCCACAATTTTTTCCCAGTTCTTAATGCACTATACATGCACATTTGAGTCCTTGTGTATATAAATATTTATCTTTATGCACACCTCTCTGTGTACTGTATTTCCATGGCCTTTCAGCTGGAAAAGTTTGATTCCTGACAAAAATATGTGAACAGATTCATTATTTGCTTTCCAAAGATTACTGTGGTTTGACCTTGCCCTATCAATTCTTAGACAGATTTGACTTCAATGCTCAGAAAATACATGTCCCTGCCAAAACCATATACCTGCCAAAATGTAACTGACAGCTGCTTTCTTTCCAAATCTTGCCTATGAAAGAACTCTTGAGAATAAAACAAACAAATTTAAACCTAAAATGCAAGAGAAATTTACTTATCTTGGCAGAAACTTGCAGATTATTAATAAACTGTAAAGTGAAGAAATTCTGTCTGTACTCGACAGGGACTCCAGGAATAGTGATTTATCTTGAAGAACATTTCTAACAAATTGGAATATTGGTTTGAAAAGTTTCTTTTAATTTTTTAACATACAAGCTGTAAATTACTAACTTTATTATCTCAACTGACTTTGGAGTTCTGGTGCCTCTGCAATGAGCCTTTCTTCTGGGAGAGCCAAGCTAGTTTTGTTTAGTGTGTCAAGCTGGTTTTAAATGTCAATATTTTAAAGAGGTTTTGTGGTCATATGGTATAACTAAAAGCAACATAACTTCTTGCTTGTGTGGTTTCAGTTTTTTAATTTCATTAAGGGAAGGTTTTGTTGTTGTTCATTGCTTCAAGGCCCATAGACCATCCTAAATAAATCTAAGGGCAAGTCTCGGAAGTGTCTACCAAAACTCACAAATCTTGCCTTGCAAAAAGAATAAATGGCCTGAAATTGCCTTTCCCATTTCCAACATCCTCACACTTGCATAAGAGAAATTAAGTTTTATTACTTACATGGACAGTTTCAATTTTCTTCAGTGTCCTTCCCCATCCAGAACCAGGGATTACTATGTAGATAAGGGTGAGAAAAATCCTCAGAAGAGTCAGGGAAAATACCTTTGTGACATCACTGAGTATAACTGCAGAAACATGACCGTGTTTATTCCCACCCTTCTTTCTTTCCCCTAACTTTGAGAGAAATGGTTTTTTTTAACCCAATAATGAAATTATTTCTGTTTATCTGATGCTTCATAATGAAACTGATTTAAAAAATTATATCAAAGACATGTCTATTCTGCTTGAAGGTAGCTTAGCACCAGCCATGCTGTTTCCAGGTCTGAGAAGCAGCGTGGGTGCAGGGGGAATGATTCCAGGTCACGAGTTGATATTTTCTCCAGAGGCACATGATGGAAATATATCCAGAGTATAATGTGGATATAACAGCTGATTAAATGGAACTTAAAAATTTGTCCCTTTTGCAGCACATATGGTGGTGTATGGCCTATTTTGAAAGCAGGAGTACAGTAACTAAAATGCCTGTCTCTCCCAGTGCTCTCCCAGTGACTAAGCATGCATCTGTCAGTAGAATTAAGCTGTATGCTGTTTGAAAGTAGGATTGAAGTTCTTACTTTTATACTTGCTTTATGAGAATATGATCTAGGGCTCAAGTAAGAAACTTTAGAATCAAAGAAGCTTGGTAGAAACACTAATCTCTAAAAGTTTGGATGACCTCTCTACCAGCACTTGGAAGCAAGAGTCAGTACATTTTAAAACACATCACATATTTCAAACCCATTCAAACTTCAGATAAAAACATTAATAAATCCCAGATTTCAACCCTAAACATTTTCAAACAACTTCAGCCTAACTCTTTTAATGCTGTCATATTTTTTTTATCTCAATTTTCCACAAGCACATGGAAGACTGCTTCTCTTCGTGCCTAAAAGAGCTTCAGCTTTGATAGGATTGGGTAGTCTAGTTGATGCTTAAAAAGAGTGTTATTTTCTCCCCTTGCCACTTTCTGCCTCATGGACCCTAACACAGTAGTTATTACTAGAGGATACAGGTCATTTAAGAGGGAAATAGGGATATCTTGCTTTTTCTGCTCACACTGTTGCCGTGCCTAATGTCTTTGTACATTACTATGAGAGATTCAGTTTGTCTTTATTCTCTACCTGAGGTCATTCTTGCGTCCCTGCTGAGTTGATTGTAGATATTTTTATATAAGACATTTTACATAATTTCTTTAATATTAAAAGGGGAAAACTATTAGTTAATAAAAGGGAGATTAATATACCATAATCTTGTGCACATCACTGGGCAGAAGAATCCTATCTTTCATTTAATACTCCAAAGTTAATTCAAATTTTGCTCAAAAAGTCACTTAACTTTTAACTCCTCTTGAATAAATTTGAGTTCTTTTTTCTATTTTCCTCTAGTAATAAAGCTTTTAATCAAAAAACACATCATGTGAGCTCTTCTTTCACACAGCCAAGATTAAGAGGTTCATTATCATCACCACTTCCATCTTTTCCTCCCCCTAAGCCCATACTTTTTAATGAGCCTTTAGACCCACTATGAAACTTACGGTCTTGGTCTGTTTTATAATTATGACTTATGGATTTTCTCTTGATGCTTTTATCAGTGTTGCTGGCAAATTTCTTACTTGCATCTTTTAGTCCAACTTGAAATTAATGAGTAGTTCCAGAGGAAAAAAATCCATCTACCTTTGCCTGAAGCAGCCTACCAGTTCAGGATGAAATCCTCTGAGAAAGCAGAGCTCTTTTCCTCTTCTTTGTCTGAAGAGGAACATCACACACACTCAAGTAAGGGGTAGTTCTTTCATTTCTTTGTGAGCACCAAATACTAGCACCACCAGTGTTTAGGATTTTAGGGCTTGGGTTTGGGTTTTTTGTTTAGTAGGCTTTATTGTTGGTTGGGCTACTTTATATGACCATCAGCAGGACTTGGACAGCTGTTCTAGTGAGTTTTGCAGTCCCACTTCTCCCAAGTACTAGCTGACTGAGGATCAACAGCAAAGCCCAGGAGATTAGGGAATGCCATGGGTCTGGCAGCAGGTGAAGCTAGGGCTGAGCAGTCACCTGGTGTCTGCTGCACATCAAATGCCATCCCCAGCCTGCAGGGAGCATGAGTCTCCCCAGGCCATGCCTACTGGGAAACTGCTTAAACTCTTACTTTATGTTTAAGGGAAAAGGGCAGTTTGTGTGTTTAGTGTGAACAGCAGCATTTCTCCAAATACAGGAATTTTACCAGTGTTACCTTCTGTAAATAGTGAGAACCAACCCAGAGAGGTTTGCTTGGGTTGAGAAGGGTCAGCAATATAGCTGTAGGCTGTGACATGGCAATTAGCTATTTAAAATAAAAATAAATGAAAGAAAGAAAGGAAAAGCCACCCATCTGATGGAAAATGTAAGAGAGTAGCAGGGTTTTAAAGGTGTTTCAGGTTGAGTGGAAAATCTGAGCTGAGGCATTTTGATAGTGAGACACACAGTTTTACAGCTTGTGCAGTTTGAGTAGGTGTCTGTGGAAACTTGGAAATCTGTGGAATTGGTTGTAACTAAGCTTCTTTGCCTCTTAGCCATCCCTAACACCAAATTTGATTCTGCACATCTTTAAAAGGCTATCACTAGATAGAAGATTTGCTTGCATTTCAGCCCCTGATTCTCTTCTCACAAAGGCTGTCCCTGCAGCCCACCCTCCCCATCATAAGAAGCAACATTGCAACGCAGAGACAATTAAGTGATTTTTGGTTTTCCTTGGGGCTTGGTCACCTGATAATGGCCTTTTCCTGAAGTATCCATCACCAGGGGTGTGAAGGAGAGGGGCAGATCAGAAGCAGATACTAGCAGATACTGCTGGAAATTCAGGAGTGGCATGATCCATTTTACTTTAGGAATGTGCTAATACCTAAACATTTACATTTTGGAGGAATCTGCTTTGGATAGCAGCAATACTGATGTTCCTACAGTAGCAATTGTCATTCTCCTAAAAAGAAGAGCTAAACCATAGATGAGCTGTAAAGGAAAGCATATTCAAATAGTATTTTCAGTTCTCTGCACCTCTATACTGAGATGAGTTTAAGTAGTAGAAGGAAAATTAACAATAAAAGTCCAGCCTGGCAAAGCTGAAATGAGAGATGTATCTTTCAAAGAGCAGTATTAGATGTTTCCTTAGTCCTTGCTTCTTTACTGGGTCTCAGGGAAAGCAGGATCTTAGTTATTTTAATGGTTTGAGCATGTGGGGCAGAAAAAAAGGACATCTTAGTCCAGTAACTTTTAGGCATCACTTTTCACCTGAAAGGGTGTAAATACAAGGTATTTTTCCCTATGAATATTGAGACCTGTTCATGCCATTGCTTGTTTCTTTCAGTGTTTACAATAGTATATACCAGTTGCTGTATCTATTTAATGTTTTTATTCATGTTTGGATGGTAAATGGATTCACAAGCCAATCTTGTGGATTAGTTAATTTCTAAACACCCTTGATGAACTCTCTTTAGAATTCCATTTAATAGTACCATAATTGCTCCTGTGAGCATATACAACACCTGACAGGCTGCTGAGGCTCTGATGTAAGCCAAGGACACAGGAAGAGCTAAGAGGTTTTATTCTTCTTGAAGTATTACTATGCAGTTTTCAAATGAGGCAATTTCTGAGCAGAAAAAAAAATTATAATAGTAGCCATGGTTTACTACTGTAAAGAGGAAATACAGCACAAAGCTTAAAGGAGTGTAAGGACTCTGGGTCTTGAATAGAAAAGTGAAGGAAACAACAGTTGCCTTGCTTTCTTACTATTCTTTGGCAAAACTCTCCGGTTTTCTTATCTGGAAGATGTGAATAGCAGTACTTCCCTTCTTTAGTGATATTTTGAGAGCTGCAGATAAACAACCTGGATACAGATACTTTGGTTGGCAATAATTTCCTATGAGCCTGTTCTTGTTTTGTTTGAGCTCTTGGTCACAACACGTGAAAAATAAGCTTCTAATCCATCACCACCAAGCCCTCTGGAAGGACAGTTCATAATCAGTTGTGGAATATTTATGCTAGCTGCTCTCCTTCAAGAGTTTGAACACTGTTCAGAGTGTCATCATCCAGAGTGGAAGTCAATGTTTTTGCTGGTGCTAGAACTTGTGATTGCCATTCCATGTGATCTTAACGACCTTGAGTCAAGCGTTGACTTTCAACAACATATGCAAGCATCTGATTATATTTCAGACAACTGGTACTTCCAAAAGTCATGCTGACCAATTCCTTTTGAACCTACACAGTACAGTTTAGATCATCTCAGTGTCTTAAAAATAAGGCTGCTCTAAACTTTCATTTTCAATTTTATTCAGACAAACACAAAGAAACTACAAAAATAGCCCTGTAAGGACTGTATAACAAGTTTTATTTCTTGTAATCAATAGCTATTCACACATCTAGAGGAACAACCATAGAAAAGTTCCAAGGAGCCAATTATCCACCCCTTCACCCCACCTCCCTCCAATCCCTAGGTTTAACTTCATCAACTGCTGGTCATTGACTAAAGGGATCAAATTTGCTTTTGCACTAAGGCTAATTCAGGAAGCAGCAGTTCTGTGAAGAGGTCTTAGTGTAAATGGCAGTCAGATTTGACAAGAGCCAGCGCCTGACTTGAGTCTTGGTTTCAGTAGTAGAAACAGGAAGCATCTCTATGAAATGGAATGTGCCTTATTCTCTGTTACATTAAAGCCACATCAAGGATATTTCAGCGCTTCCTAAAGCAGTTAAAACAGGGATTGGTTGCTGTAAGTATGGCAAGAATTTTAAGCAAAGAGGATACAAATTTAGGAAAACACAGAATTATTGTGCCTACTACACACTTTAAAAATATTTATTTGAACCCAACTACATTGTTACAAAATTGATTAAACCAAGATATTCAACTGCACTGAGAGAGCGTATTTGCAAAGCAAATGCAAACAATAACTGACTAATGTGAAACATCTGTAGTCAGCTTTAAAATTACCAGAAAATTATTGGTAGTCTCTGAAATAGTTACAAAAACTTTTCACTTACAAATTTCTTACTTTGAATATAATTTTTAATGGAATGCATTTGAATATAATACATAATGCATTATGTTTATAATTTTTTTGACTTTGCATTTGCTTTCTTTGTTTATAAAAGTGTCTGGAAAGGGAATATAAGGATGCAGGGGAATTATTGTCTGGAGAGGAAAGCAAATCACAAAGAAAAACATGGTTTGCAATCTTCACTGTGAGGAGAAAGGTAGGAGGGTGTTACTTAAATAATTCTGGCTAGCTCATGCTCTTACAAAGCAGCCCATAAGCTGTATTTCTATGCACATGCCTTGCCATTAAATATTTTGTTATGAAAATGTCAATATTCCTTTCCCTAATATGAAAAATAGAAGCTAAAATGGAAAGTGCACGTGTAGCTTAAATTACATCGTTTTATCTGGACTCCTACCTTTGCAATGGGACTGCAATCCTATGAAGAATCTTGATTTATACAGAAATTCTTCTCGTGCTCATATTAATGAATACATTTGTTGTAAACTATGGAAGACTGAGTCTTCATCTTGAAAAAAACACTAACACACACTTGAGTTTTAAATGTTACTCTGACATGTATGTGCAATTCCTAATATGTTCCTAACTGGCAATATCTCAGTGGACAGTTTTGGTCCAGTTCAACAGTTGTCCCAAAACAGAGGCAATTTTTCTTCTAAGTGTGAAAAGACTAAATTACATAAAATACTCCGCTATATAAAGGCACAGAATAAAAATTAGATTTACCCTGTTTTATCTTTATTTGATCTTCTTTAAATTTTGTTTGCAACTTCATTATTAATAGGCTAGCTCAGAGTTTCACACCTAATTAATGCTTGGTTAAACACCATTTAAAATGTTTGTTGTTTTTTTGTTTTGTTATTTTGCTTCCTTAGAAGTCAGTTCTAATTCCGTAATTCCATCTGCACTTAAATTGGCATGTAATGCCAGTCTGCCTACAAGAAGTTCTTCTTTGGAGGTTAGGTCTGCACAAATAAATAAAGAAATCTGGCTGGTTTAGCTTTGAGCACAGATCATTTCCTGACCCATTTCATTGGGTAGGCACAGCAGTATTAATGTCAATATTAATGCTCAGAGGCAAAGCAGTGCTGCCTCTTTAGGAGACGTTTCATGGGCAACACATCTCAGGGAAGTGTGGGAATTTTACTTGAACTGTCACCAATCAATGCAAATTTCCCATTGCTGATTTTAATATTGCCGAACAGGAGAGAAACTCTTATACAAAGCACTTCAGTGAAAACCAATTCTCCCCCTTTCCATGCTCATATTTGTGCCATGTAGAGATCAGAATTGGGATATTTTTTAACTCCTGTATGCGTGTGTCATTCTGCTCAGAGTTCCACATTAAGCAGCTCAATCAGGTGAGCAGAAGAATAGACGGGTATTATTGAATTGCCACCTTTTTTTCAAATATTTTTTTCCCCTTGGATTCTTCATAGGGATTGCAAAAGACATATTCTTGACACCCAGACATTTCACATTCTGATTTCAAGCCTGCACTTCAAAGCACAGAAGCTTTCAGGCATAGTGTAAAGCACTGTATTTTTGTCCCGTAAAAGTAGGCTGAACTATTTTAAATGAAACTTAAAGGAAAAAGAAATCAGCCTGAGGTAGACATGCAACATAGAAAATTTCAGTCTGAGCAGTTTAAATTTGTCTGCTGTTGTTTCTAGGCTAATTTAGGCCACAAATGATGCAATTTGTGTATGTAAAATTAATTTGGGGGCAACACAGACTTTTTATAAACTCTGTGTTTTTACATATAATGAATTTAGTATTCTGAAATGCAGGTCTTACTGCAGGAAGTTTCCAGGACAGTAGTTAGGACTAACGTTGTTCCAAGAGGATCTGATATGGATCAGACCGAGTGTAATCCCAGTTCACATTTGAATAAAATTTCAGACTTTTTTTGCATGATTGCCTCTGATTATGTAAGGGCATAATTTTCTTTTTTTATTGTAAGTATGAGAAGGTTTTATTCACTATCAGTGGTATAGCATTCGCAACAACAGCTTAATCATGTGCAATTAAAAAGATATAATAATTTTTATGGGTATACTAAAAAGTGAAAAACAATTATCAAAACTTCAGCCTATTTCTTTATTTCACAAAATTTACAAAATCTGATTGAAAAACAACCATGGAAATGCTTTAGCCAAAGGAACAGAATATTTAGTGTTAAGTATTCTGCATCAGGCACCTAAAGAAAATATTTTAAATTATTATACTGTACTTGTTTGAAAAAGGTTATAGTTCCCACAGCAATTGTAATTAATTCTTGTTGAATAGAGGTAACATTTCTGAATCACTGTACCTGTCATTGCTGTGTCTTCATACCATCAAGCAAAGCACTATTGATTACTGACAATCCATTTGAAATGGAGGACTAAACTGAGGGACCAGAACCAATGTTGTCTATGCAGTTATTACCACATAGAATCATAAAATCACTAAGGTTGCAAAAGACCTCCAAGTCCAATCTTTGGCTGAACATCAACATGTCAACAAAACCACAGCACTTTCAAGTAAACTGTATCACCAGGTGCTCTGTTCAGCTGTTTCTTGGATATTCCCAGAGATATTAACCCCACCACTTCCCTGGGCAGTCCATTCCATTGCTGAATCACCTTTGCAGGAATGAAATTCTTCCTCCTGTCCAACCTGACTCTCCTCTGGTACAGCTTGAGGCCATTTCCTCTTGTCCTGTCAGTGGTTGTCTGGGAAAAGCAAGTGACCCTCACCTTGCTGCAATCTCCTTTCAGGCAGTTGTAAGGAGTGGTAAGGTCTCCCCTGAACCTCCTTTTCCCCAGGCTAAACAACTCCAGTTCCCTCAGCTGCTCCTCATAGACTTGTGCTCCCTTCACCAGCTTTGTTGCCTTCGTCTCGTTTTGCTGCAGTACCTGAATGTCTTTTTTTGTTATGAGGGGCCCAAAACTGAACACAGGACTCAAGGTGCAGCCTCACCTGTGCCAGAGGGATAATCACTGCCTAGTTTTGCTGGCCACACATTTTCTGGTATGAGCCAGGGTGCCATTGGCCCTCTTGGCCAACCCGACACAGCTCATGTTCAGCTGGCCATCAACAGACTTTGGTAGCTCCTGAAGTCACATGAACCCATGATAATATCTCTTTTTCCCTTCCATTACTTCTATTTATGTGGTTTTAGATGTAATCTAAGTATTGTATAGTATGAACCACATTTTTAGAATTGTTTGGGATCTATGGAAATATTGACTAAAGTTATGGCAAGAAAACATTAAGTAAAGAAACAGTTAGAATTCTTGTCCTAATGTGCTTGTTTTTCCTAGAGCTGGTTGCAGTTTTGTAAAAGACGCTTTTATTCTCTTCTTTTATTCTTTTATTTTATTTATTATTAGAGAACTAATATTCTCTTCAGATCCTACTTTTCTGGTAAAAGGCAATTCTGCTTTCACTGGCTTGCTCAAAATTTGCTTCCTAACACCTTAATTATTTGACTTGAAATTAATGGTCTTTTAAACACTCTCTTAAATATCATTCTGTGCACCAAGTTTCTGAAAACATGTTACAAGAAAAGTAATCTTCAGTATGCAAGGCTCTGATCGCCCTTTTCACTTGATCTTTTCAGCTTTCCATGAGCCTTGCTGTTGGCACTTCTTAGTAATTGCAACTTTTTAAACTTAATTTTAAAACGCCTAGAAGGGCAGGTATTGAAAATGTGCTAATTCCTGACTAGTCACTACAATATGTAATATTCCTAGTAGGCCTTACTTACAATGGTTTGTTGGGAATCAGAGGAAAAGAATTCTCAAGATCTCTCTCCGTCGTCATAAAGTGTTCATTCTACAGCACTTCTCCAAATTTTTCAGTGTCCAGCTGATGGGATATGAGTATTTGGAGAGCTGGCCAATAGTCAGCATATGACTTGTAACCACAAGTGAGTTAGTGACCCTGAGATCACAAAGGGATAAGCTGTCCTGCTGAAGTGCTCTTTCTAATGAAAAAAGGAGCAGGAACACATTCAGACTGGAAAAATGTGCTTGAACCTTATTTCCCTGTTTTTTTGTCAAAACAACAGGAAGCTCTTTGGGTAGGTGGGTTTCTCCTGTTGGTACTTCTGAGGAAGCAGTGCCTTTATCTGATTTTCACAGTAAGGCAAGCTGTAGTTATTGCAATGTAGATTGCTTTGGAAAGCTACTAACTTTAACAGCTTATTTTTAGAGATAACACAAGATGTTTCCTGTTCATTAAACCGTGGAAGAGTTACTAAAGTTAATAGTTGTGGTTACCTCTGCTGAAGTCATTATGCAAATTCAGTGACAGGGATACAATTTACTGATTATGACAAACTGATATTGTCCTAGGATATGTTAAAAACTGTTCTTACTGTAAAAACTGCACTAAATCTGTAAGAAGCAATTTCCCATTGCCTACTGCAATAACAATACTTGCAAATTGGTTTTACTGTAATGTAACTGTGTGTGTTATTTAAAGAGGTAAATAGCTACTGGTAAGGTAAGGAAAATCTAAGCTGCAGAGCTAAGTGAAGTGCAATTGGCATGAGGTGAAGAGCTTAAGGGTTTCTGTTATAAATAATAATAGAGCTAATACAACAATATTAAGTTTTGCTCTCTATTGCCATTAGTCTGAAGATATATAAAGATATGGGGATTCTGTCTGTGTGCCTTAGAATATTATTCTTCAGATGACAACTGGAGCCAAAGCTGAGCCCTCATCAGCAGAGGCTGTGCAGGAATGAAGTAAATCAGGAGTCAGTTCACTGCTGTTGTGAATCTCCTGAATTCAGAGACTAATTCAGTCCTTAAAGAACTTGTGCTTTGGTAACATCTAAACAGTGCTTTCATTCCATTTATGTCCCTTCCTGTCCCTGTCCACAGGGACACAAATATTCCAAACCTACCTGATCACCAGCTGTCCATCTTTACAATGTATTTGACATCAGTCCATATGCACTCTGTGTGTTGGAAAGCACGGAGTGACTTTGTAACTCCGCGATAGCTGGACGTGACTGTGGAAAACTGGAGAGAGCGGCTTCCCAGCGAGACTGCCCGGTGGAGCATTTAGTTGTTAGCAGCTGAGATTTCAGTATGCATTTAAGATGAGAGCATTTTCCCTGCAGTCAACCTGTACCTTGACAGTGTGTGCAGCTGGCTTGTTGCTGGCTTTACTGCCAGTAGCAGTTGCTGGCTTTACTGTGGTGACGAGGAGGTGAACGAGATTTATGTCTCAATGTCTTTTTTCAGGTGGCATGCTTATGTCTGAATTTTAGAAGTAGGAAATCGTGTTCCCTCCCTTCCTCCCTTTGAATTTCCTTGTTTTCCAGCTAACTCTGAATGTGTGCTACTGTTGTGTGCACCTACTTTTCCTCTGTCTTTGATCCTTTTATATTTGCTCCATTAAAGTTATCTTTAGATTTGTTTGTTTGTCTCTGACTCAGACATCAGTCATCAGCATTGCCTTTGATGGCTGGATCAGTCTGACATTTGTGAAGATACAGTAATTTTTCCACAGGGAGGCACCAGTCTTCTGGTTTGCTTTTCTAAATTATATGGCCTCTCTGCTGGGCAATGTTACAGAGGACATGCAGCAATCTCTGGCTGTAGCTATGGTTTCTGGGCTTATGAAAAAACAGAACTCACATTTTAGAAGCTCTGCATTTGTTGGAAAGAGGCATGAAAATTTCATAAGTGATTTTTTTCTTCCTCTTCTGATATTCTTGATTGCCAAAGTCTTACTACGTGAGCAGTTAAGATGTAGGGACTTAGGACAAATATTTCTTGCAGATAGCTGTTCCAAGTGATTGTTATCCACTGACTTACAGCCAATGAGTTACTAAAAAACAAACAAATAATTTGAATATTTTTATTCAAAATGGAAAGGAAACTTGACTGCTTTCTATCACGCGTGTATGCCAACTTGTGTAGACATAACCCGTAGATATATCAAAAAGATATATCGGGGTTGGAAACAAAATGAGCAAAAAGCATTTCCTAGTTGGTTTTAAAAAATTTAGTTGTATCTCAGCAGCAGTCTTTGTGCTCATGCTTCACTAAGAGAGTCAGTGCTGTATGCAATAAACTTATCTACTTAAAATCATAATGAGAGCATAAAAAGGGTTGTTCTATCATGGTGTAACAATATCTCATTGCACTGCTCACTTTTAAAAAATTCATCTGCATTTTTGTGGTATGCAGATAATTATTTTAAACAGCCAAAAAAGTCTTCAACATATTCTGCTATTTTAGCTTGCTCTTTATAGTCTAGGAAAAAATTAAAAAAATTGGGGGGAGTAGACAGTGTGATACAATCAGTTTGGAGAATAAAATAATATCTTCTTGCTAGGTTTCAGGAACAGATAATTTCTCATTTACAAATCTACGCTTCAGGCATAATTCAATAAAATGTATAAAGCTTTTGTGGCCCTGTGAGACTTAGTAGAGCAGAAACTGTATATATTTTTATTGAACCTATCTTTCAGAAAATTACTGAGTAACAGCCACGATCTTCTTTTACCTCTTCATAGCAGTTTTGTAGTTTTATTATAGTAACATCCAATTGCAATGTTCTAAGGCTGTTGAGCCTAATTTTACTCTATTCCCCCTATTCAGATGCTTTGTTACTAAGTCAAATTGAAGTCTGAAATTTGTGATAAAAAGGGATGTATAAAGATCTCTGAGCATGATCAAACGTTGATGTATTATGAAAAGGACAGATTATCCATCTTTCTTCCTTCTTTTCTAATTTTAACATTGTAATTCATCCATCAATTTATATACACCTAGGGTTTGTAACTTTGCCCATTTGTCTATGTCATTTACACTTTGTTCCTAACCATTAAAGCATTATCTCAAATTTCCTTTATCTTCTGGAGTAAATTGGATGTTCAGGATTATGGAGTTTGTTTTGTTTTGTTGTTTGCTTGTTTTTTCCTGTGGGTTTTGTTAGGTTTTTTGGTTGCTGTTCTTGGTTTGAGTATGTACATACTGTCTGTGCTATCCTTGCTCAATTGCCAGTGGATAGGCAGTAAGATATATTGAGAGACAGAAGAAAAATAAGACCAGAAATTTCTAGGTTTCTGAAGACAGTTCCTTAGGGATCTGATGTTGGAATTGCAGGCAACAGGACTGGAGTTGCTTCTGCTGTCATTTCTTTTTAGAGATGGGAAATATTTGCTCCTGGATATTCTTGACACTGATATTAAAATCATTAAAATTATTTTTTTGAAACTCATGTATATTTTGAAGAGCATGTCCAAAGTGTGTTGTTTGGCAGTTCTGGTTTTTGGGCTGGGTTTTTTGTTTGTTTGTTTGGGTTTTTTCCCCTCTGTAAGATCCTATTTTGCTTTTTTTTTTCTCATTATGCTACACAGAAAGTTTGTCACATGTTATAAAAACCTGCAAAACACTTTAAGAAGAGACCAGTATTCCTTTGGGTGTATTTCTATCTTGGGGAAAAAAAGGCATAATAAGAACATTCAAAATAAGACCACTTATAAGAAAATTATACTCCTGGCATTCATTATTTGGAAATTAAAAAAAAAAAACAGAGATATTTTTTCTAAGTTTAGCATAAGCACATAGGAATTTATGACCAGGAGTTGAGAAAGAAACACAAGAAAAAGGTGTGCCATATTATTGTAATTTTAACACAGAATAAATTTTTTATATTTTCTAATTTAAAAGTATTCTGGTTTTTGATTTATGGCAAAATCTTTTTCTTACCAATATTAGTCCTAGAATTTTATTTTAAAATTTTGCCTTTTTCAGGTATTATTTTTGCACATTTAGTAAGCAAGAGTAAATAATTTAAAGGCAAGATTTTAAACTGTTGGTATTTACCTCACAGTTTATTTAAAGGCAGCATTGCCATTGCTATTTCTCAAAATCTCTGTGCACTGGGTAGTGCCTCTGATACCTCAGTGCAAGCTGACATTTTGATGCTAGGTGTTAAGTCTGGGTCTCCTTCTGGGAGGAGCACTAAGTTGCAAGGGATACAGTCTGACAGTGAAAATAAATGGTTATATAAAGACATCTCACAAAGCTGTGAAGAAAACCTGTCAGTACTTGGCTAGTCTAGTAGCAGAGCTATTAGAAAATAACTGGTCTAAACCATGTCCATTGGCCAGTTAGGCTGTCCAGAGGCATCCTTTTATACAAACAAATATGGCTATGATCTTTCTGCTGGAAACAACATTCTTGAACCAGTTCTCTTGTCCAGCTGGAGAGGAATTTGTAATTTGCCCACATAAGTAGGTACACATGTTGATTTTGGAAATCTGCCTCCAATTAGCAGGTGTTTAATATTCCAAGTGTGTTTGCTCAGGTATCCACAGGCAGGTAACCTTTCGCTGTTGCCCTCCATGAAAGGAAATTCTCATCCATAGGTTGGTAATGGAAAGTGAACTGAATTACAAACAGATATTGAAAAGGAAGTCTTGAAGCCATCTGTGGTTGTGAATATTCTAAAAAACATTACTTATGTCATGTGGCTGAGGGAGCTGAGTTTGTTTACTCTTGAGGAGGCTCAGGGGGGATTTCTTCCTTCTCTACAACTTCCTGAAAGGAGGCAGTAGTGATGTGGGAACTAGTCTTTGCTGGGCCTGTGCTGACAGGTTACAGATTACATATTAGAAAACCTTTTCACTGTTAGGGTGATCAGGCATTAGAATAGGCTGTCCAGGGAGGTGGTGGAGTCACCATCCCTGGAAGTGTTTGAAAAGCACCTGGATCTGGCACTGGGTGATGTGGTTTAGGGGTAGCAGTGCTAATGCTGGGTAGGTGGTGGAACTGGATAGCCTTGTAGTTTTCTTTCAGCCTTGATGATCCTATGACTTTGATTCTATTCTCCAATCTTTTTAACTAAAAAAAAAAAGTACGACAAAAATTTGTGCCCATAGGACAAAGGAAATCACAGCAAACCATGGGGCTGCTCCCTGGTGATGTAATATGAGAGCTGCTACTCTGATCTAGGCAAACCACTGGTGGAACAAAAAGAGAGAACAGGGAGGCTGTGGCTTAGCATTACATAAACTGAGCTTTTGCTACCCTGCCTCTCCCCAAAGGAGAGTTTGTTATATCAAAGGTACTTTAAATTCACAGTGTTAGATACTAGATTTACAGTGCCAGGTAATCTAGTGGGGCGTAGACACATGTGTGCTCTTCATCCAAATTCCACCAGAGGAATAATGTAAACTGTATTAAAGAATATAATCTATGCCCTGTGAACCATGCTTCAGTAGCTAAAACAGGCTATATAGTTGCTGAAAATTGGGGAAAAAAAGGAGAAACCCAACCAGCAGAAATGCAACTCAATATTTACTGTGTCATAGCATATTGCTTCACTATTACGTCATGAATCTGCAGTTTAGAAGCAATCTGCACCACTGTGCAAAATACTTCTGAGAAGAAGAAAGGGGAGAAAATAACCTAAAAGTTACATAATTTTAAGCACCAAATCAGTAATTTCTAATCACTGCATTTATATTAATACTTCAGTGGAAAATAGTTACAATTCATCCTTTGCATCTACTAATTATTTGAAATAACATTATTCATGAAAAAAATCTCAGGACTTTCAAACAAATTAGCTACAGGTAAAATCTTTTGGTGACTGTGAATTGATTCATTGTGTCTTATTTGAGTATTCAGTGGCTCATTTGGTTGTTTTTTCTAGGTTTTACCTGATAATACATGTCAAACACCAAGATTAGTTTTAATTATGAGTGTTCCATACCATTTAATTTACTTACTAAACACAAGGTAATTGTGGGCATAAATCAGCGAAGAGACGAGATTATTGTAAGAGAGGAAAAGTTAGCAGTAAGTTAGATAAACTTGAAGAAAGGTATTTGTTTTTATTTCTATGTTATGAATAAAAGATGTCTTCTGCACCCACAGTTGATCCAGTCTCCTTTTTGCTGAGATAAGATCCTCCACATCATACCTGAAATTCATTCTATGTTAATCTTTTCAGTTGAAATTTGTTAAAATTTTTATTTTTTGTGAGAAGTGGATAAAACCTTATAGGTGACTTGCCACCATCAGGCAGAGGTTTCAACAGAAAAAGCTCCATTCATCTGTTTTCATTCCCAAATCTCCTCAAGTAACTCTATTTGTAAGCTTTTCTTTAAGTGAAAGTCAGCTGCGTGTGAAATCCTCTGTAATATTGACAGCTATGACTTAGAGCTAAATAAGTCAGCGTAGTATTGTGCGTCTTCTCCATTTGCTAGCGTGGCAAAGATCTTCTGCTACATCCAAAGAGGTTATTATCATGCAAACAATCTTCTGCTCATCTTGAAGCAGATGGATCCTGTCTTATTAAAATCGCCTCACTTTCTGCAAATGACAGAGCCCTCATGTTTCCACATGTTGGATTGCTCCCGGAGGAGGAAGGCAAACAGATTCTGTCACTGCTGATGCTGGCACTGCTTCTGTTCCCTTTTGCATGGAACATAATAGCAGACATGTTGTGCTTGGAAGTATCAGGACCTGTCCCCCATACCCCTCTTTAAAAAGGAAGTGGTGTTTAGAAGAGAGTAACAATAGCAATTAATTTCGATGTAGGAAGTTGGAAGTGCTGGTCTTGCTTTTTTAATGCAAGGAGATGTTGTTAGGGAAACAGAAAATATTCTAGCACATCAATACTGTTATCAGGAATTTGTGTCATTTCTGCACATGGGATAAGATGTAATCTGTAGACAGAGGATTTATGTAAGGAGGTAAGCCAGGAGTTTTTAAGAACAGGTCATGCAAACATCTGCTTGGAGTGTCCTCGGTTTGCGCTTCAACTTGCCTCAAAGAGAGAAGATGAACTAGGTATCCCACCGGATGTTTTTGAACTCAGCACCCCTTTGATTTTCACATCGATAGGTACTTCCTAGGAAGCAGTTTCTTGTTTGAAAAAATAGCTTAATAAAACACAAAGGAAGGTGTCACCCCCTAAATAATAGATATATTTGAAGGACAGACTGCTTCACTGGAAAAGATTTTTGGAAGGTCTCCAGTTGTTTATTTTTGCCCGTCATAGCACTGCTCTGCTAATTTGGACAAACTGTTTGTAATGTTATTTTTTCCTGAGTGCTATATGAGCAGAAATCCAGTTGTAATCGCAGTCATGTGAGTGATTGCTGTCAAAAAGCAGGGTCTATTTCTTTATAGGTATCAGGTGACAGTGTCTTTTGAGACAGCCATAAAAGTTACCTTCTAAATATCAGTGACAGTCTTCTTTGGTATATAAGCATTCTATTTTCTTTAGGAAAGTTACATTTTCATAAAAGACTGTTGGAAATTGATTTTAATAGTGCTGGGAACTTTCTTTGCTTTTAATCTTCTGACATGAATGGAGCCCTAACTCAGACTTTTCCTGTCCCTTATGTTGTAAGTCTGTGATTTACACATGCAAGTTTGAAACAGAACATAGTTTTGAATCCGATACCATTTTCTTTTAGGCAAGGACCAAAAGAAGTCTCTAGTTTATGAATCTTTAGGAAGATACCTCTTCTTCTATTATGTTTGATTTTGATCATCATTTTATTTTCTTTTCAGTAACTCCACAGGCTTGATGAAAGTCAGGAGTTCTGATATTTATTCCAGTATAACCTAATAAAGTAATTATTTTCAGATAGTTAGCTTCAGCCTTTGTTTCAGAAGAGTAGTGCAACTGTGCTGGGATATTTCCAGGCCCTCTATCATTCTTGAATTTGAGTTGACCCATTTGGTGTGAACCTTGGAGATTTTGAGAGGTTAATGGATTTTCTTCTAATTAGCCTATTGAGGAACAGCTCTTCACCCAAACCTCTCTTTTTTTTTTTACTTTTTAAATCTCTGTGTGTGTGGTTTGGTTTGGTTTTGTTTAAGGAGATTTTTTTGTCTGTTTTAATTACTTTCCATTCCTGATGGAGATTAGTGGATGCTAGATCCATTACACTGGTCTTGAAAAGTATTGCTACACTTCCAATTGGAACAACTGATACAGCTGAATATGAAGAAAGGGTCCCAGGAGATTTTGCCTCTGTACAAGCTCTGCTCAAAAGAAAAATAGGGTTAAAGTTAAGTATTATTTAAGCCACCTGAATCTTTTTTACATTTCAGGCCGTTTGTAAGCAGCCTGTAAAGACTGATTTCAGCAAACAGGGATTAGACTCTCCCAGCTGTCTTGCATCAGTGTGCAAGAGGAATGATAATGCAAGAGAGGATACAAAGGCCACTGTAATTAGAATATTCAGGTGTAATCTTTGTCAGTCTTAGCCAGGTTTATTGATGTTTATAGAGAGGAAATTAAGGCTATGTAAAGAATGACACAGTCAGCAAGGGAAGAGTTCATGTGAGGTGATGAAAATAAGTTGTGGTGCCTGGATTTCTTGAAACTTATCAGTGGTCAAGCTTAGCAGTGAAACCTGAATTTCTTTATCTCCTTTGTGCTTGCTGTTTTCAGCATCCTTTTTAGCCAATCCTTTGGAAATAAGTACAGAAGTATAAGACAACAGTCTCCTGCTGTAGAGGTAGTGTATATAAATAGTTAAAGGCCATTCTAGCAAATAGAAAAAAGTAGGTTCCGGTTCCACATGCTCTGTAAAGGCAACACATGTCCTGGTAGATCACATCATTCTGTTCTCCAACTAAAACCTTCCATATTGTGTTATCTTGTCTGTGTGTGAAATGATTCATTATCACTTAGAATTATGATTTATATTGTAGTACTCTATTCTTTCCCCTAATTTTCGTTATTATTACATTCTTAAGAAATAGTTTTATCACTTAGCTAAGACTCCCAAAGACATAGTTTTGTCAGTGCTGTGACAAGAGATAATAAAGCCAAAGGCTCAAGCCTATATTTATTTTCTCAGATATGGTGCTACTCCAGAGTATGCAAGATTTAAGCTGGTATTACTGAGGTGAGAGGTTGAATATAATCTGCATGTTCGTTTCTCCTTATGCATCTCACCATCTGCTTGTAGTTGCTTTATTTTCCCCCCTCGTACTTGGTGTTCTGCCTCTGAGAAGCATTTAAAGATTGTACTCCTGTCTTCCTTCATTAACATGTCGGGGGGTGCAGCTGCCAGGATTAAGCAGGCATTTCACTGCAGACTGTCACTGGTGAGAGGGCAGGCACCCCAGAGAGCTGAGGATGTGCCTTTGCACACTGTCACTGCGCTCGCCATCTCGAGGCTGCACAAGCTGGTAATGGTTGCAGGCTTGTCTCTACCTTGGCGTGGTGGGTGCCTTTGGCAGGAATTTTTTTCTAACTTGATTGTTGCTATGAAAACTGTGGATTTTGGAGGGCCTTGTTGCACCTTTTCTTTCCATATATATTTCATACAATGTTTGTACCCAAATGCTACTGGAGCATTTATGATAATGCTTTGTCTTTTAGGATGTCAATGGCTTGTCTATGCTTTTTCTGAGCAGATGATATCCTCACACTATACCTTTTTTTTTCTAATGACACTGTAACAGCAAAAGCTTTTTTTCCCCCTCCTTGTCTATTTTATATATTCCCAGACTTTGCCAATTGTAGTTTATTAGAAAATTTGAGCTGGTTTGGTTTGAGCTTCTTTTTAAACTGTTTTCCTTATGCTTTATATTTGCCAAAAGCAAGTTACCAACTTTGTGGTAGAATGGTCAGAATCCTACTGCCCTTTGCCTTGTATGTGCTTTGTGACCCACTAAGGATTTTATCCTTTTTTTTTATACTTCATGACTGTTGTCAGTTTATATCTCTGCGAGACTCCACTGACACTTTAAGCCTGAGTCATAGCTGGAATCCCTGACTTCTCTGTGTTCTCTGGGGCTCTGTTTGAGTCATGCAGTAAAGACTTTGTTCCACTAGTAATACAGCTTTAGCAACAGAGAGCATTGCTGGCCTGGAAATGGCAGGAGCCTTTTCTCCTCAAGGGAATTTGTTTTGGCCTCGGTTACCTCATAGTAAAAGCAAAGTTTGTGCAAAACTGTTTCATTTGGCAGAAGGTTGTTTGTTTTTTTTAAAAGTTAACAATTTTTTTGTTGGTTTATGAAATTCATTTGCCAGCAGAAAAAATATTTAAGCTAACACAGAAGTGTCATCTTCTTCCTCTGAATAAGGGTAAAAATAGATCTATACTAGTAGATGCAGTTTAAAAGTCTTTTTGATTTTATAGCATGTAAGTAAACTAACAGATGAGCTGAGTTTTCTCAAATAAATTGTCATCAATGTTTCATAGGGATACATGTATAAATTATGCCTAATTAACATCACATTTGTGTTTATTAAGCACGTTACTTAATATTAAACATCAGAACTAAGTACTTTTAAATAACCATCTGTTTTCATGCATTAAATCACAGTATTATTTCAGTAACTAATGCTATTCTGTTAGTCTCCCAGGCAAGAAAATAAAGCACAAAAATGAATATGTCTACATATGAGTCCATCATCAAAGATAAACAAAATGCTAATGAGTATTGGGAAAATAGATAATTAATAATTAAGTGACAGAATATTCAGTCTTTCAAAGGCTGAACAAACAAAAATTAAAAATATACAACTATTGAGTTAAGCTTGCCCCTGTTGGTAGATAACCTCTGATGTCTGTTATGCCAAATATTTCCTCCGTGACTTTTTAATGATATATAAATGGCATTCATTTCCCTGATGGGTCACAAATTATCTTGAATATAGAATTATTCAGGTTGGAAAGGACTTCTTTGAGATCGTTGAGTCCAAGCTTTAAATCAGCTCTGCCAAGTCCACCACTGAACCATGCCCTGAAGTGCCACATACATGTCTTTTAAATGTCTCCATGTACTGTGGTCACTCCTAAGCTTGACTGTTTCAATCATATTTATCTTTCATGCTTTCTTTCCTGTTTTAAGTAGTTTAATTTGATTCATTTATAACGTTTTTGAATGAGTTTAGTTATAGTCAAGATCCTCTTTACTCTTTACCAAAATACCTATGGACAGTCTCTGGGAGGAGAAAATGCATTGGCGCTAGAAGACTACACTGAGAAGATCTAATTCCCTTCATGCCCTTTCCTTGTTTCACTTCCCAATACAACCAGTATTAAGCAGCACACCAAGAAAACCTTTAATGTAATGTATAAGTAATCACTGTATTTTTTTTTTAAAACACCTT
The DNA here is from genome assembly GCA_013399455.1 of Anthoscopus minutus. Lineage (NCBI taxonomy): Eukaryota > Metazoa > Chordata > Aves > Passeriformes > Paridae > Anthoscopus > Anthoscopus minutus. Next base: position 9,450 of record VWYI01006615.1, on the reverse strand, counting down.
TACACCTTAAGTTTAATCTAATTGATGTTAATGTGTACAAGGCAGATCAGTACCATTGCATTGCAGGCATTCATCTCACTTATAAAAAGAGAAAACCCCTCAAGATTTTTGAAAAGAAACACAAAGCTAAACCTTTGACATCATTACTGTGAACTCATTCTCTGGGAGGAGAGTAATTTCTCATTGGACTTCAGCAAACAGAATTTTACCTCACATCTCTTCTTCCTTGAGCAAAGGAAGGAGGAGGTACTTTAGTCAGACAGAACAAATTTAGAATCGAAAACAGTATATTAATTAGCTCAATGGGTTGCAACAGTGAAATCCTAACTTGTAACACCTTAAAAACTTGAAACTTTTTAAAGAAGCCTGTTATTCAACTACATCCTCAGGCTGGGAAAGTCATTGGATTTCTCTCCATCCCCTATTGATAAACCCATAAGATAACAAGGTAAAGCTGAAAAGACCTGTCAGCTCCTGTTGTTCATCTCTCTGCACATTCAGTGTTCCCCCTTACTGTGTGCATTTTTAGCACTTTCCAAAGGCCAGGATTCACTGCCTCACTGAGCTATATTGAAAAAATATTGTGGAATCTAAAGCATGTAATGGGTTGTGTGGCTGTGGTGCATAGCGTCAAGGGCTTGATTCTGACCTGTGTCTAGTTTAACAATGAACCCCCTCTTTGAGGTTCATTGAGGTTCAATCAATCTTCAGCAAGGAAAACCAGAGCAATGCAAATGCATCACTTCTGAAAATAAGATAGGACTGTTGTCATATTTATTCATTCCAAAAGTTGGTTTGAATGTGGCAAGTGCCTCATAGTATACTTAGCTCTTCTCTTTGCCTCTTGTCTCTTGTTTTTTGGTTATTTTGGGTTTTTATTCCTTTTCCTTTTTTTGAGGTAGCTGAATTTAAAGAAAAAAATCAGTTGCAATTTTGTTGACTATATACTAGAGGGATCCTGTGAGAATTTACAGCTCACTTTTGCTTTTTAGTCAGGTTTCAGGACACATTTTTCCTCATTATTCTGAGTAGCCAAAATCAGCAAGCGTTGTCATTGTTGCCATCATTATCATTATTATTTCACAGTAAAGATCACATTGAATAGCATCATAAAAGGTCAACTACTTCATTTCCTCTACTGTTATGCTCCAAGTGCTTCCATAATTTTCCTTCAAAACAAAGTGGGCGTTAGTTTGAAACCTCCATGCTCTGCAGGTCATTCTGTATAAACATGAATCTTTGTTTCAGAAGAATACTATTTATGTCTTGATACTTTTACAGTAAGTTTAAATAAATAAACATTGTAAAGTACTTTTGTATTCCTATATCTCCAATAAAAAGTCAGATCTGGTAGATGACCCACGTGAATGCACAGATGGTTAGAGAAATTGTCTTCATGAAAACAAAGTAATGTATTCTCTTCTCCTTTGATGTTGAGGAGATAATAAGTTGAAGATGTGTGGTTTGTTTTAAATGTAAATGTACTTTCTGAGCAATCTGAGACAAACATGAGGTTAAATTAAATTATTCTGGTAGACCTCTTTGGAAAAACTAGACTAGAGAGCCAAAAGAGTTCAGTAAAACTAAGAGGGGGAAAAAAATTGAATACTGCCAGTCTGTCAGTCTTGAAATCAGCTTGAGACAGTTAGAGAGACCCAAGGAGCCTTTCTGCATTTAGATTTGATTTAGCAGGGCAGCCAGCAAGGCAGGGAGCTCTCCTTGCTTTGGCCACTCAGGGCCACTCCAGGGTCTTACTGACAACCAGCACATCTGTGAGACACTTACTGCACACCAAGTCTTGCTTGGGATGCGGCACTGGAAGCTGGATTGGTTACAGTTGAATGATTATGCTCCTCTGCACACATTGCTGCTGCCTCTTCAGTCTGCTGCAACCTCTCATTTCCTCCTTGCTTTTTAATGTCAACAACAAACCCACTAAATAAAACTTAATAATATCTGTATTGATCAAAATCAAAGGAATTGCTCACACAGTCTGAAATGCTGCAAATAGCCCAGCCAGCTTGGGGATATTGCCATCCTCAACACTTAAATAGTGCTCCTTTCTTGGTGATGGAGTATTTAAAAGGCCAATACAAGAATTAAAATGCAGAAAATCTTTTGATTTCTATTTACCTTTTTCCCCTACATGCTGTCTCTAGTAGGTTTGTAAAGGTCATACAGCTCATTTCACAGCAGGGTGAAGGAAGGGGAGTCATCATGTTGAAGGCATTTGGACTAGTATAGCACACAAAAGGAAATGAAGATTAATAGGGTATTTGTGGTGGGTGGTGGATGTCATAGATTGCTCAGGTAATACCTTAGTGCTGCTTTACTGAAAGCTTCCATTAAATTTAGACAACAGCAGGCCAAGCTATAAGGAAGTATTAAACCAAAGAGGCCTAGAATATGATATTTATGTTGCTTATGTAAAAGATGGTGGGGTTCAATTACAGAGTTGGTGCTGTAGCTGACTTTTTTTATTTAATAGTTTATAAATATCTTAATAAACCCCTCGAAGTTTCCAAAAGGCAGAAGCACCATTTAAATGTGTGATAAGTGCAGAAAGTGTCAGAGTTTCAATACAAGCCAAGGTCAGGATATTTCTGTTTCACTTTTAGAGGGTAACCAGCATAACCACCTTGCAGTGATGAGCCTTGGTGAGAGAACTGAAGCTTTCCCAAAAAAACATTTTCCCACCTTTTGGAAGCAGAATCTTCCAGAAGACTTGCACTGTATGGTGGTTAGTCAGGTTCCTAATTTCAAGCTGTTTTGCTTTTATAATTCAAATCCAGGGGTTTGGTGTAGTAGGGGTAACAAAACCCATAACACAAGCTATTATATAATGGGATTTCTCTCTTAATTTTTCTTTTGCCAGTCCAGTTATTTGTTAGAAAAGTGATTTGTGATACATAACCCCATATCTCTGAAAAAAAATTTTGAAATCTTCAGCTAGAGCAACTGAGAAGATTTTTAACCTTGGAGTCTTTTTACAAGTCCCAGACTGTAAAAAGCTAAAAAAGAAAAAAGAAGCTTAAAACAAGGCCAGAACTTTATAGGATCTTCTGCTGGTTTAGATTGATATAAAAAAAAGAACTTTTTCCCTTTTCTATAATCCTTAAATTACACAGATATGCACACAAGTTTAATGCTTAGACTGCAGTTTCCCAATCGTACCATTTATTACACAGGGGCAAGACCCTTGGAGATGTTAAAAGATAGTTGGAGTTACACAGAAATGCATCTAAGGATCTGTGTCAAGGTGCCTTGAACTACTGAGACCGAAACACCATCTGGTTCTATCAAAAACTAATGTGTTAGACAAGTCAAGCAGTTCTGAAAAATCAGGCCACTTAGTACTCTGTATGTAACATGCTGAGCAACTCCTGCCCTTCAGGATCAAGCTGCTTTTTAAAAACTCAAGTTTGAAATGTTGGACATAATTAATTTTCTGCTACAGTTAGTTTGAGGCCAAACAATAGAATGCAGCCTTAGATCCAGGCTTAACTGGATGCTAAGGACATCCTTGCTTTGAAATGTAATATGCCTGAAGAAAGAGAGAATCCCACACTCTTTGTTCCTTATGAGAATTTAAATATTTAATGTGTGAGAATGTAGAATTACATTTTAATTCTGTGTACTGACTATGGCTATCTAAGACACTCTTATTACATATTTCTTTGCTAAATCTGTTATTTAGAAATCCTTTTGATGATTTATTTCCCATGTCAACAGCCATTACAGGGAACGTTACTGAAACATTTCATGTTATTGTTATTTTTTCATTTGGCTTTATTATTTTAAATTGGTACACTGTTGCTAAACCTCCCCCCACCCTCATTATTAATCAAAGTTCCTAATGTAGTAAAACCACATGGTGTAATGTCTTCTGAGCTGTTTGTTTGTCAGTGTTTTGTTTACATTCATCCTTATCCAAGGTCATTAATAATGAATGTTTCTCTCAGTAGGCCTTTGCAGCCTAGTCCTGAAATCCCTGTGGTCTGTGGTGAGATCCTAAACCTGATACCCCCAGCCTACTGTTTCTGTTGAAAGATTTTATTTGTACCATGAGCATCTTTAGCATCGCTGTTTGTGCCTTTCAGTGGGCCACAGGACTCATGTTTGCATACACTTTCTACAACAAAGCCAGAGGGGAATGGAAACAGTGTTCTGCTCACAGCCACCTGTCCTTCCATCACACATGTCACATTTCTGAGTTATGCTGATTTTTGCTCCTTCTTGTCTTGCCTACAAAAGGAGACATTTCTTGATACTAATCCAAAGACAAAGATGATGATTTTCAGCTCTGCTTAATGCTTGTTTGTAGAGCTTGCAAAACAGCCACTGTGGATACTCATAGCTTTGGTACATTTACCTGCTTGCCAGAAACAGCTGTTTCCCACCTCTTTGCTGTGGGCCCCAGAAAATTTTCAAGCCATAATTTGTTGAAATGCTTCTAAAAGCTTGAAAAAGTAGGAGAATGAAAAGAATAAACACACTTCCCCACACACAGCACCACCAGGTATACACAGACCATAGATATTTACTATTAGGAGCATTTCCTTGTTGTTAGTTAAGGGTTCCTAATGTATACAGCTAAAAAAAAAAGATTCCCTTTTTCTGTACACAAAAGTTTTGTGTGAGCTGCTCAGCACCTGCTACAACCACACTCATCTCTATCATGTTCAGCCAGGCTTGAATAGCTACACAGATCATTTATTGTAATTTCCTACTGTTGAGGAAGAGTGTTAACTCCAGCTAGCCCAGGTTCAGATGCAGGAGTGCAGTAAGAGCTGGCAATGAGGGACATCCACAGTGGTCATCAATAGTGTTGCTACTAATGTGTGTATTAACAGTGAAGATTTTCAAGTTCTTTTGGCATCTGAAACTGATGTCATCTTATTTACTGATGGGATTAAAAAAATCTAACTACCAACCTCCTTTATGGCATATTGTTCCACCACAGTGCCATACTTGTTGAAATACCATGCCTTATATATTAATGTCATCCACTCAAGAGGCCCACAAAANAATTTTTTCCCATGCTTTCATTAGTTCAGCTGCAGTCTCATGCCATTGGGAAACAATACTACAAAGGTGTGAGGACTGTGCCAGGGTCCAGCATGTATGCCTGGTACAAATGGAACTCATTACCATTAATTAATACTACTAGAGTAATAAGCTGGTCCCATCTTCATCTTCACAGCTCAAACAAGCAGCACTGATCCTAGCAACAGCAGGTCATGTCTGCATCAGGTGGTGGTGATTTCCTCTTAGGGTCAGGATGCATACTAGACCTGGGGGGGGGTTGGAAAGAGCAAATTATGTTATGGGTGATAACAGAAGCACCCCTTTTGCTTCAGTACTGGCTATAAAAATAACTCCTTTGCAAACACTGAAATGCTTGAAAAATGTGCTGATTATTAGAGCGTAATTTCTAATTACCACATAGCTGAGTGAAAAGTATTTCAGATTCCAGCAGCGGAGAGAAAATCTAACACAGAAAAAAAAAAAAGGAAGTAAGGAATGGCTTGGAATTGCTGCTTAGGCAGATGGGTGAATAAACTCATCACTACCTCTGGCACAGCACAGCAAGGCAGGAGCACCGCGGCTGTCGCTGTGCACTGATCCCAAGCGGTGTGTTGAAAGTGAAACAGATGAAAAGGAGCGTGGGGTGGATGGAGAAGAAAAGGAGAGGCAAATACCAAAGATCTTAGCTTGAAGGGACAGGAGGGCTTGACTAGAATTTTTCTCTAGCTGTCTTGTTTACTGAATGTAAATGCCTAAAGTTGTTCAAAGGAACTTCCCTCCTTTTCAAAGGATTTTAATGTATCTCACACGGTGTTTAAAAAAACACCTTTGAACACAGTTTGTTTTCTCTGTGTGTTTCAGGAAGTGATTGATGCTGCTTACAGGACTTCATTAACCTCCTCCCTGTTTCTGCTTGAGTTTTGTTCAGTTTTGTTATAAATGTTTGGACTTAAAGTAACTTCCTCCAGGTTATTTTGAAATGTTGCTCCCTGCCAACGGCACCTTCATTCTGTTGCCTCCAAGCAGGTTCATTAAAATCTCTGCGGAGTAGTACACATTTTATCTGGCATTAACTCTAGCACAGCTCCTGAAACAGCAGTTTCTGATTGATCTTGAAAAGTACTTTGGTTTTGGCTTTCCTGCAAACCCCTCTGGTGCACCTTGTACCTTCTAACAGTGTTCACCACAGACAGCCTTTCAAACAGTTTAAACCCTTGGAAAGTTATTGCTACTTTAAGCTTCAATGAGTTTGGAGCTTTTTTTTGCATTCCTTTTTTTTTTCCCTTTAAAATCTTAGGATAGAATGGTATAAAACTCTAGCAAGCAGTCATTTCTTCCTCTGCCAGTTATCTTGTTTCAACACAGCATCTTTCCCATTCTCACATCTCTAATACTTCCTTTTCCTGAAAATTAACATGATTTGGCACTTCTTCTCCTTTAAGTCATACCAGCTTTCAGAACTTTTTCAAACTCCGTGCTAATGTCCAACATCTGTTTAGTTATAAAGCAGGGGAAAAAATTTCAGTTTACTCTTTTTAGAGGAAGTACAATTGCAGTTACTTTGTCACCTACTCCTTGCCTGACACTGGTAATTTGTTAAAACAGCAGCAAGTAAAATCTCCAAGTATCATCTTGTATTTGCAGGGAAATGAGGGTTCATATTTCTGTCTGGCATAAGTAAGTCTTAAATTTTAGGTATTTTTCAGCAATGAGATGCCTCATCTCTTTTATAGCTTTCTCTCAAAGTATGTGAAGTACTGCCTGGTTCTGTATTCTTTCTACTGAAGAAGTCAAAGGTGTTCAGAAAACCCAATATCTGCTTTGGTAATGTCTTTTCCAAGTGACACGGCATTATTGGAGAACTGCTCCTTTATTCTGGCCATTCTCATTCTTGTTGTTAATTACAGCTGTACCTAAAATCCTTATTCTGGGCTAGGACTAAATTGTCCTAGGTTTGCAGAAGTATTTACAAACCAAGGTATTCCTGCCTGAATGGCTCCTGATCTAAAATTAAGCAGAAGGCAGCAAAAGAGTATTTGTGGAGCATTTTGGAAATATTTATTTGGTTTGGAAGAAAGATGTCTCTGAAGCTTACAGAGCTTTAATCTTTTGAGGATCTTAAGGTTATAAAAGCAGCCTTAAAGTGTTTTTGAAGGAGTGTAAGAGGGTGACAGAGTTTTTAAGAAGGATCTGTGATCTGGCCCTCTTCCTCCTGTGGTAGGATAAGGCAGTGACTGAGACTTGCAGACAGATAAAAATGTTCATGGAAGCACACAGGTACACTTTACTAGATTGTCAGTCTGAAACTATGAAGACTTTGCACCTGAATGTGTATTTGTCTCCACATGGAAAGGCACTAAAAGTTAGACTTCACTGCTTACTGCATATATTTTGTATACTACATTTTTTTCTGTTAGGGAATCCACTCTGTCTGCCTATGTTTTCCACCTAGTAGATGTCCACTTTAAAGAACTCAGATGAAAATATTTTCATTTGGCCTTCTCTCAGGGATTTCCATAGAAAAATAGAAGTTATTGGGAAATACTTTCTGCTACCCGGGATTTTTCTGTGTTCAGTTACACTTCAAGACTTTTAATATAAGATAGCCTCAAACCAACCTTTATAATAACATTGCCCTTCCTTTTTTCCTTTGATGTCACACTAAGACATTCACTATGTTTTTGAGCAGGAATATGGTATAATATCAGTTTTAAAAAGTGTTTGATGTTGCTTTTGCAGTGCCTCCTTTTCTGCCACTTTAGAATGGCACTCAGCTTTCAGCAACAAGGGAATTAATTCCCTTAATTCCAACACACATGTTTAAATTTTTCAGACTGCCATGTGTTAGTGCTCTATTTTGCTTCAGAGTTCTGCATTCTCTAAGTTTTTCAGCTGTGAAACTCAACACTAATGTTCTCAAAGACCATCTTACTGCCGGTCTCTTTCCTCTTTTCTGTTTCCTTTGCATCTTTCCACTTGGCTATTTTTGAGCCTCTTTCTCTGAGTACAAACCTGGAATTATACAGAGAAGCATTATGAGCCCCAAACACTCCCAATGAGGTCACTAAGGATCCTGCAGATTGCCAAGCAGGGTGTTCCAAGACTGGTTGAGCTCAGTCCCTCTTCCCCATCCCTATAAAGTAGTTATGTACTTCAATTTCACTAGGACCCTGATAGTATTAAGGATTATTGATATTCTCTGCAACAACATCCTCACTTAAGACCCTTTTCAGCCTCCTCTCCTTCTCCTTCTTGCCTTAAAGCCCTTTCCTTTGCAATTTCCCTACATGCTCCACTTCCCTATCGGCTGCACACTGGCCACAGCTTTCTGGGACAGCACAGCCCCACTGTGAAGCCATCCCTGTCCCTACAGAGCACATATGTGAGCACATTCTCGTATTTTAGGTGTGGTCATGTACATGGAAGAAGAGTTGCTTTATCTCTCTTTTCTGATCATGCCTTCTTTCAACCTTGGATTGCTTTCTCTTGCTCTGCTTCCACATTTCTTTACTTTTCTGTGATGTTGCTTTTGACTAAAATAGAGCTTTTGTAAGTTCTGAAAGAGTAGAAATATTACAAGACAAAGGAAGCTAAGATAACATAATTAATCCTTTCAAAAGTCTTATTTGTGTGGTTAAACAATGAATGTTCAAAAGCTGTCCATATCTATGGTACAAAATGCCATTTAGGTTTGTTATTTTTTACCGTTTTATGACAGAGACTTAGGGCTTTACCTAATGTATATCTGCACATAAATGCACATACCATGCATGATAATGTAAGCATATATTCTGATATATTAAAAAGTTGTACATCTATCACATGCTGAAAATCCAACCAAGTATACTTGCAGCTCACAAAAAATGAGCTCATGTTCCAGCTCTCTTTACTGGCTCTTCAGAATGTAATAGAATTATAAATGAAGGAGCATCTTTTTTAATCAATAACTTAATGTAGACTAGAAATTGTAACAGAAATGATGAATAAATTCTTAGTGCTCCAATTTCTTGAATCGCTTCTAATGACAAAAAGACAAACAATGCACATTCATGGAATTACCTTATTTAAGGAGAAGAGTTTTACACATTCAGGCACAACACGCAGAATTAGGAAAGTGCATAAAGCTAAAAGGAAGTTAAGAAACACTCTTTTTGCTTTTTGGTTTTGTGGTGCAGCATGCCCTCCTGTCTGAAAAAGAGCCTTATTCTTTTGCCTTTACTGTGACACAGTAAAGAGCTGCTCTCCATCCTGATGCAGGGGCTACAAGTGCTGACCATTCATTTTCTGGATGAGCAGAGCGATGGGAGGAAACTGGAAGGAAGGCAAAATCCCTCCTGGTTTGGTCTTGGAATAACATAGTCTCCTACCAACATTTCTGATAAATCAAAATTTTTTAATGCTATAATTAACTATATATATTGT
>VWYI01006611.1:0-15978 GCA_013399455.1 Anthoscopus minutus | reverse complement strand
CTTCCGCACTTGCTTCCATTATTTGTCTTCTGCTCCATCTTTTACACCAGCTGTTATATTTTCCTTTGTTTTATAAACAAATATTAGGCCAGTCTTTTGAGTTACTAATTCTTGTTGAGGAATAAGTCAGATCTGTGTGTAACCTGTGGGGAGAGAAAAGACCCTACCCAGCCAAATATGCTTGATTCCCAGAAGAAAGATGCAATCAGAAACTAAAGGTAACAGGAAACACAATATGAATAAATAATCATGACACATGAAGGTGATGATATCACTCTCTTTTGTCACATTTTAAAAGGTTTTAAGACAAAATCCATAGTCACATAAACTAAAGGTTACTCTGATGAAGAGGAAGACAACCTGGGGCACAGTCTTATGTTTCTTCAGAGACCAAAGGTGCTGCCACATGCATTTCTACTTTAGATGTCATTATTTAATGGTTGTATTGCAAACCTGTTATTACTCCCATGGTGTTATAATACTAATGAAAAAACCTGCAGCATCATATTCCGGTACAGTTATTTAGAGGTCAGAGTCCAGGGAAAGCAAAACCAGCTGCTATAGTCACTAGTCATATTAATAGTCACATCACAGCACAAAAAGCAAAAGAAAGCTGATTCTGATACGCTGGGAAACTTTAGTTCATTTAGTAGTCGTGTTTATAGCCGCTTTCCAAGTGCTTAGATTTGGTTAATTTTGGACAAGCTGTTCCATTCCAGTCTCTCCTCTTGCATGGGCTATGTGACTCATCATTTTAAGTACCAGGGTTGAGATCTTCATCTCTCTCTTCCCTCACCCCAGGCTCCCCCTCTGCAGTAGAAAGTTCAGCTAAGTGCTGACCACACTTTCCACAGATGTGAAGCAATCTCTGTGCTGAAAGTAAAATCCTAAGGACTCTTGGTCTTGTCTAAGAGATCAATTAGTTTAGTCCATTCTTTTCCACAAAATATCTGGCTGCTCATAAGGGAGGTGGACCACTAGGCACCCAGGGTTATTCTGAAGTAGTTTCTAAAGCAGGTCAGAATTTATTCATTTTCTAGGTAGGGAATCTCCGCCCCTGTGTACATAGTCAGTGATAGGAATATTTGCAAATCACATCCATCTTAAATTCTATTCACCTTTTGCCAGTTTTAAATGCACAGATTTAGACTTGTCTTCTGCAAAAGAGTGGGATTTATTCTTATAATTAGACATAAATCACTCTTTTTTCTAGTATGAGATCAGATATATTTCAAGCTCTTCCATTAACACACCAAAACAACTCAGAAGTGTTTACCTCTGAAATTAGCTTAGCAAGTATGTTCAAAAATATCTATTCCTAAATGATGATCAGAATTGTAATAAAAGCTATTATATAGACTACTCCTGTTTTCAGACTGGTGGTGTGTCTCTTCCTCTTTCTGCTCCAGCTTTACAATTGTGGTCTAGCAGGTGGTTGTTTTTCTGGGCTAAAAGGGGTACCTTTGATGCTGCAAGGTAGAATCTTTCCAGAAGGTTTTCATAGTTTCACTTGCACCACTTCCCTCTTTTTTCCCAACCTTATTTTTCTCAAAGAAAGGAGAAACAATATAAATCTAGAAATTAAAAAAAAAAAAAGGAATTTATTTCTTCTTGCTTCTAGAAGTTTCCACTGCAATATACTTTTGAACTGTGAAACGGCTACACCTAATCTGAAATAGTAGCAGAGTATTGTAGACAATTATTTGTTTAGAGGCAGTTTTGAAATATTAAAAACCATCTTTACCATTTTTTTTGCACAGATGTATCCATTAGCCTTTCAGTCAAAAGGTCTTTGAACTTGTTAAGAGAACAATGTAGTTCCAGGTTGTTCCAGTTACAGGCAAAAGCCCCAGGCAAGGGTGTTGTGGCAGTCTTTGTTCACATATGGTGATCCTTGATGATCAGAAAATTCTATAGGAGATCATAGTGGAAATTCTATGAAACTAGAAACTATAGCAATTATGCAGATTAAATTTATCCAACAGACTTTAATACTTATTTCCTAATTCACCTCTTGCTAACTCTCATGATTATGTTTTAGTGTCCTAGAGAAAGGATCATATTACTGATGTGATCCTAATGTAAACACTGTGATTGCAAAGTACTGCATTTGTGGGTTTTCTTGGCCTGGAGAGTCTCAGACAAGGAGGACGTTTTCTTAAATATTTTTAAAATTAATTCAGCTATTATCAAGAAATCTATATGAATGTACTAACCACGGAAGTTTAACATTTTATGATAATGTTTTCCATTTGTGTAACTAAATAAGTCATAAATTAAGTTCCAATCCAGTATTATTTACTCCAGATCTGCAAAGGCTCTTTCAAAAATCATTCACAAAATGCTAGATGATAAAAACAGATTAAGGTATTTTTCTGCTCTGAGTATAAATATTGTCATATAATTCCATTGGTATATTTGTGTAAACCATGAGGTACTGCTCAGTTAAAAAGAATGTTTTGGTGAGAGGGGAATAAACCCTCAAAACTTTCGGAAGGATGTAAAAATATAATTTTAAAAACCAATGAATGTGTCAAGTCAATTTAATTTATCTAGCTTATACTGAGGTATGTTTAGAATATTGTAAAATAGATTACATGTATACATGTGCTACCTGCTTACATGCAGACATGCAGACATCATCCTATAGCAGTGGCAAATGTTACTCAAACTAACAGTTACCATTCTGAATCTCAGGACTATAATAACTAAATACTAAATAACTAAAAATACAAACTTTTAAGACTACTACTTAGTTTCCAAATTTCACCTAGCTTTCTCCACAACTTCCTCCACAATCATAGAACTATAGAATTACAAAGTTTGGAAAAGATCTTTAAGATAATCAAATTTAACTGTCAACCCAGCACCATGACCATGTCCACCTTTAAACCATGGCCTCAAGTGCCATGTCCTCAAATTTTTTGAACACTTCAAGGGATGGTGAATCTACCACTTCCCTGGGAAGCCCATTCCAATGTTTGAGAGTCTTACCATGAAGAAATTTTTCTCAATGTCCAATGTGAACCTCCTCTGGCACAAATTGAGGCCACTTACTCTTGTCCTGTCACTTGGGAGAAGGGTGACATCCATCTCATCACAATCTCCTTTCAGATGTAGAGAGCAATAAGGTTTTTCCAGAATAAAGACTCCCAGCTCCCTCAGCCGCTCCTCATAGGACTTGTGCTCCAGACCCTTTATCAGCTCCATTGGCCTCTCTGGACACACTCCAGCCCCTCAATGTCCTTCTTGTATTCACAGGCCCAGAACTGAGCACAGGATTCGAGGTGTGGCCTCATCAGTGCTGGCCACTCTATTGCTGGTACAGGCCAGGATGCCACTGGCCTGCTTGGCCACCTGGGCACACCTGGCTTGTGTTCAGCCACTGTCGCCAGCACCCCCAGGTCATTTTCCACTGAGCCACTTTCCAGCCACTCTGTCCTCAGCCTGCAGCACTGCACAGGCTGTTGTGACCCCACAGCAGGACCCAGCACTTGGCCTTGTTTGACTTCACACCATTTGCCTTGGCCCATTAATCCATCCTGTCCAGATCTCCCTGCAGAGCCTTCATACCCTCCAGCAGATCAACACTCCCACTCAGTTTTGTGTCATCTGCAAACAGACTGACTGTGCCCTCTATCTCCTTACCCAGGTCATCAATAAGGATGTCAAACAGGATTTGCCCCAATACCAAGTCCATAGGAACACCAGGCATGACCAGACTCCAGCCAGACTTAATTCCATCCACCACCACTCTCTCAGCCCAGACACCCAGCCAGTTTTTGCCCAGTGAACAGTGCACTCATCCTCACCATGGGAAACCAGTTTCTCCAGAATTGTGTGGGAAACTGTGTCAAATGCTTTACCAAAGCCTAGGTAGACAACATCCACAGCCTTTTCCTCATACACTAGGTGGGTCACTTTATTGTAGAAGGAAATTAGTTTGATCAAGCCAGACCTATCTTTCCTAAACCCGTGCTGGCTGGGCCCAGTCCCCTGGTTGTGCTGCACATTTTGCATGATGGCTTTCAAGATGGTCTGCTTCATGACCTTCCCCAGAACTGAGGTCAGGATGACAAGCCTATAGCTTCCTTAATCCTCCTTCTGACCCTCCTTATAAAGGAAGCATCACATTTGCCAACTTTCAGTCACCTGGAACCACTCCAGCTGACCAGAACTGATGATAAATGATGGGAAGAAGGTTGGCAAGCTCTTCTACCAGCTCCCTCAGTACTCTTGAGTAAATTCCATCTAGCCTCAGGGACTTGTGAGGGTCTAAATTGCATAGCAGGTCACTGGATTAAGGTGGTTTCATTCTGCTCCCTGTCTCCATCTTCCAGTTTAGGGAACTGGGCACCTTGATTACAACTGGTCTTGTTATTAAAGACTGAGGCAAAGAAGGTATTAAGTGCCTGAACCTTTACCTCATTTATTGCTACTTTGTTTTCCACTCCAGCTAACAGAGGATGGTGATCTTCCTTGGCTTCCTTTCTTTGCTGGCACACTTGTAGGAACACTTTTTGTTGTCTTTTACAGCAGTATCAAGATCAAGTTCTAGGTGGGCTTTGGCCCTACTAATTTTTTACCTGGATATTTGTTCAAGCATGTGTCTCTACACTTGTTCACTTTTACAGCATGACTTGATCTTTAATAGAAGAAAGGAATAGTTAACAATTATGTTTATATGCTTAGTGAATACAGAGATGGTAAAGAAGCCTGTCATATAGTGTGACTTACCATTTTCTACTGTAAATATTTGCTTTGAGCCTTTGTGTTTTAAAAGTCTAAAAAAATAAGCCTTTCCCCCCTGTTCTACATGGGTATATTTTTTTGATACACACATGCAATACTGTCTCTTTGAGGTTTCAGATATAACCTTTTCCCTAGTATTTATATTTCCCTCATATACCTAGTATTCATTTAATATGTGGTGGTCTGAGCAAGATCTGTTTGGGAGTTAAGGATGATACATAATGTGCATTGAAGAGGATGGGGCAAAAGTTCTCATGATATGAGTTTTAAAGGATTGTGTGGAAAGGGTTAAAATGTTTCAAACTAGCCATGCGTTGCTCTCGAGTGATTAGGTGTAACTCCCAATTAAAGATCAATAAAGCCTTTAAAGTGATTTATAAAAATGGATTAGTAAGAAATGTCCATTTAGAAACTACTGTGAGTAAAATCACTATACTCTCTGTCATATTGATCGGGCCTTTATGTCTAAACACGCATTAACTGGGGCAGACAATAAAAATTAATCCTCTTCTTTCGTAAAATGGAAGGTCATTTTTCCAACTGTCCCTAGGGGGAATGATGTCATTAAACATGCTACTAAGACATTTTATTAAATCTGACTAGGCTGTTTGCATAAAAGTAAATTAGAGCAGTCAATATTAGAAAGAAAGGGATTTTAAGGAGCAATAACTAGAGGTATTTATTGTAAATGTATTATACAACAGATGCATAATTAAATTCAAAACATCTCCATTAAAATAATGTTAAGGACCTGGCTCAAATGACAAAAGGCACAATTTTCAGAGCCCTAAGCATGCCCTGTTGTACCTCAGCATATCAGGGGTCTCCAAGCAGTAGGGAACTTGACATACCATATGTGCTGATATTCTCTGCTCTGTCCCCTCCAGGATAATTTATAAATAAAACCACTGAGCAAAGGGGTGAAACTGTAACTAGTGCCAGCCCAACCTAGACGGTGCCCTCTATAAAACACCTGCAGTTCCTGTTCCAGCATGCATCTCTTTACATGCATGTTCTCTCGGATTAGAAGCATCTTTCAACACTGTAAGAAAAGCAGAAAAGGGGAAAGAGGAGAAGTCATTTAAGATTATGTTTTGCTTAAGGTGCATGGCCTTCAAGCTGCTGCTGCCCACAGCATCTATTCGCCTGGACCCCGGCGGAGCAGTTTACACCTAAACATAACATCTCTTCCACGGCACCCCGTGAAAGCCTTTGTGTCTGAATGTACCCTGGGGTCACTCCTGGGCTGGCTAGTGTATAAGAAACAATTTTTTTGAAGGTTAAAGTCAGAATTTGAAGTTACATTTTTATGTCTCCTTGTGTGGTGCAGACCTCACTGCTATACCTCTGGGTAGGTGACCTCCTTCCCATCACCTCTGTCTCTGACTGACCTCCCGCCTTCTACAAAAAACTCAAAAGTGGTTAACTCACTGAGACTGCTCCATATTGCACTGTCCACATAGAAGTGTGTTATCTTCACAATCTCTAGTCAGCTTTACACATCAATTGATTGTCTCTTACCTCTAAGTAACATTGTAGATCACTTGACATAGGGGACATCTTTCAGAACCTAGGCAGAATGGAGGTCTTGGCCATGGACAGAGGACTGGACTCCCATGTTAATTCCAATAATATGCACTCTAATGCTACTCTTATGATAAGAAATGTTTTTAGAGCAGCACTACTGAATTGTTTCTAATTTTGCAAATGATATTATACATAAGACAAAAAAAACCTGCAAATATTCTACATTAAATTATGTCAGTAGATGAATCTCCAGTTTGAAAAATGTACCAGGCCTGAGGTGTGAAATGCAGACTTGAGTCTGGGTTTCATGCTTGGTTGAGGAACAGAGATTCTGTGCCACAGAGTAATCATGTGGGGTCAGACCCCACAACAGGTCTCAGTGCCTCGTACAACAGCTGAGTAAGTGCTTTAGAAGGAAACTGGTGGAGAAAGTGTAATCTGTAACCAAATGAAAGGGATGAGAAGACGGAATGGATGCCAGGAGCATGAGCACCTTTATGAAACTTAAACACATGAAGGTACAGCTGACTAAAAAAAGTAGGCTTTG
The DNA here is from genome assembly GCA_013399455.1 of Anthoscopus minutus. NCBI lineage: Eukaryota > Metazoa > Chordata > Aves > Passeriformes > Paridae > Anthoscopus > Anthoscopus minutus. The sequence goes on along the minus strand of VWYI01006611.1, from coordinate 9,152 downwards.
TTCCTACTAAGATATTATTTTTTCCACTTCTATATTTTGATGGAAGAGTGAAAAATTGAATAATTCCATATTTTGGCAGACAGTTGGCAGAAAAAAAAGACTAGTTAGAAATGCCATTTTTACAATTTAAAAATCTCCTCCCTGATTTTCATTGCAATAAAATGATTATAACCATCTTTAGATATTATTTATTAAAAATATAAAAAGAATAACTCTGTAATATCTGGCAATTTCTAAACTGTTTATTGAGGGGTTTGCACATATATAGAATTTCTGGTAATATTTACATCTGATTCATGGATTTAATGTCTAAAATTCATAGTCAATAAATGTATTAAATAATACAACAATAAAACTTTAACATGAATAGAAATATAAGAAATTAATAAATTATTTGCTTTGTAAATAGGTTCAGGATATGTATGTCTTCAAGGAAAATGTTTAAGCCGTTCTTGTACATGGTACAGAGTAAGCAATATGTATGGAGTCATTTCTGCAGAGAATACAGATAGTGAGTGTCCAATTTGAACATGTTAATCCAACTTAAGTCTTTTTTTTTGGTTGGTTTTTTTTTCCCCTTCTACCAAAGCTTCAATATGCATCTGATCTCAGGATATTGGATTTTTCTTTGAGGAAAGAAATAAATGACGTATCTGGGGAATAAACCCAGTCTTCTCTCTCTGTACTGCTCACCATATATATTGTGCTAAAATAAGGTTCACTGATTCTAATGTAAATCTCTAAAGCTGAACCATGATAATATAAGTTTCTGCATTTTATGTGGTAGGTAAGTAGGTTGCATCTTTGAAAAAAAAAAAAGTAGTGAGAGAGATTGTACCTAAGGAGAAAAGGAACAGGCTGAAATGCCTTTAGGGTCTGAAACTCCTTGACAGACTAGGAAAAACTGTTCAAACACATTTGTTTTCTTTTAAAATTAAGATGCATCTTGCAATATGATGGTTTCCCCCCATCTTGGTTTTTACACACACATTTTGTGACATCAAGGTTTGTCTGTATGGGCAATTCATACCAGTACAAACCAGTTTGCATCACTATTAAAAGATCTGCTTCTATAAGACCCCATCCTTTGTAAGGATGTCGTTGTCAACATTTCTGGGGTATTTTCACTCTTGCAGAAACAGGAATTAATTTCTCTTCCAAGGAAGTTACACTGTAGCGCTTTGATGTGATGCTTTCCCACATGGCTTTGCTGCTAACCCCAAATGTCCAATCTGCTTATTGAAATACATTTTCCTAGCCTGAAGTCAAAGTAATGGATGATAACTCTGTGCTAGCACAGACAGGTTCAGCCTCTTTGTAAGTCCAGAGTGTCTATCAAAGATACCTCCCACTTCTCACCATGCAGCACACTTCAGTGTCCCAAGTAGGCTGTGGATCACATCTGTCCCCAGGGTACTTTGACTTGACAAGAGCATTGACTACAGCAATGTCTGGGAGAGTGACTGCACTGGGCCTGGGTTCAAGGATGGCTTCTAAAAACAGAAAGGAAAAAGGTGGAGCTTTCATATTGGTGTGAATATTTTGCCTTGTTACAGCAGTTCTGACAAGAATCCCAGCTAGCAATACTGTCGTATATTTGATGACAATGCAAAACCAATTGGTAAGAGTATTCCAGTAAATGAACAAACAAAAAAAACTTCTTTTTTTTTTTTTTTCCAAGCAGATATGCTTGTCAGACAAGCTGTTTGATGTTTAACAATCCAGTTGTGGCTCTGTAGATTGATCCACTCACCCAGGCTGCCTTTCCCTCTGTCACCAATCTTTTGGTTCCTGGAAATGTTCAAGATGCCAAAAGCATGGTATGAAAGACTAATAAATAAGATAAGACTTTCCGTGGTACTATGCTCTGTCATACAGACATATAAGATATAAGGATATTTATTGTCAGTGATAGATACGGACATATTTCATAGGAATGAGATACTGTAAGTTCTGAGTACAACTGTTTCTGTTTCCAAATTGTGCCTTCCCTGAGTCCTGAGAAGGAGCAATTATAACTGGTAAACACGACCACTTGTAGAAGGGGCTGCTCTGAAAACTCTAGTTACTCTTCACTGATATCTTCTCCCATCTGTCTTATGAGGCTATGTCCAGCTTCTGGATCAGAGAATGTCTACAATACAGCATACTTAACTTACCTGTTCTATGCTGGCCTCATTTCCTTCTCTATGCCAGATAGGCCAGATTTAAGAAAGTGTGCTACATAATTTGGCTGTTGAGAGCCATCATTCTGTAGCTGTATTCTTAAGTACCTATCATGCTTTGATCATCCAGGAAATCAATCCAATTAATCAGTGTATAATTTTTATCAGCACACATCTTTAGTGAGTTTTTTTAAAAACAAAAGTCTTATCAGGGTACTTTTTCCAGAATGTTAGTGAGATTTATTTTTATTGATGCAAATCTCAGAAAGATACATCATAAGTACAACTTGAGTTTTTTTTATTAAGCTAGTTAAGAAGTTCATTACAGTAACTGCTGAAAAGATAGGCAAAATATCATACAGCACTAGTAAATCAGAAATGACTCAATGCCACAAAATAATTTGAATATTACTGAAGCTATATCAAGTGACATCTGAAACACGGAAAGAAGGGTTCAGCACTTGTGTAATGAACCTACACCTTCCTTCACCCTTTCAGTAGTGGAAAGGCTCTATCTGTCATGCAGATATGTAGGAATTACATCTGGGTTGAATAACAGGAAGTTAGGAACTTCTACAGAACAAGCTCTCTAGGGAACAGGAAAGAAAAGGGTTACCTTGGTATAAGCCTATCTGGTCTGCTGAGACTAGGGAAAGAGATAGGAAGACAAATAGGCAGTTAATGGTGTTAAGGGATGGAAGGCATTATTCTCAGAAAACATCCTCTGTCAGACTAGGCATCCTTCTTCTTTCTCTTTCCCCTTAGGCACACTGTTGCATATCCTGATTTTAGGGAACTTGTCATGTTAAAAAGAACAATTTTGGTTTGTTCTGCTATCACACTTTCCTGGCCTGGCAGGGAAAACCAGCAGTAGATGGCAGCTACATTTCTCTGATCCCTCTATCTCTCTATCTCAGATAACGGGATTGAGGCCAATCACATCAGTGCCTTAAATTCCTGACCAACTTCCAAAAGCAATGCATAATATACACCCTAGGAGCCCTTTCTTACCTTTTCTCAAGCGAGCTCCTACTTCCAAGTTTTGTGAATTGAAATCTCATTTGTCCTTTATTTAAAATCTAGAATTACTTGGTCTTCTTGCATAGTTGGCAGCCTACAGATTGAAAATAAAATTCTGGAAGATTTTGATTTTTACTTTTGTTGGAAGGGTTCTGCCTAGGTAGCAACATGGTACATAAAATGACTTAATTCATAAAAAATCACTACTTTTATAAAGCAAACCCAATAACTTTGAAGAGGCAAGGGTTATGGCATAGTAAGAGAGGATATATGTAATTTTCAGAGTTCTTTATATAAATACAGGGTGACTGTACTTCTGCATATGTCTCAGTGTGCATGAAGTGCAGAACCTCACACTACATAAATGCTTTAAGTAATAGAAAGGAGTGCTGGATACTTAAGGAGTGCTGAATGCACACATTGTATGACAATTCTTTTGTAATAGCAGGGGTTTATAATGATGTTATCTATGCTTAAATTCAGGTGCCTGTTTATAGGAACCATTGAATGATTTTTCTGAAATGAAATCTTTCTTGAAGAGATAAAATCCACATACAGCTAGTTTAAAAAATGGTTCTGCAGACCAATATACTATTCACCAATGTGGTCAATGTATTTACAGACCAACTTCCATCAGGGTTGTCATGGTTTTGCTAAAGGAATCCATGTTATTTTATCCAGCTTATCAATTTCTATCTTGTTGATCTGATTCCCATGAGAATTTACCAAAGACTAATGGATATTGGCTAAAGAATTTACAATTCCCAATAAAAATGACAGGACATATTTTTAGAACAAAATTACAGAGATCCTTGTTTGGGTCTGATTCAGCAGTAGGGAGGATTCAAGCAGTGTGTCCCATGCTTGTAAATCTGAGGGCAAGTTGGATTTTTCTGCCAGGGAAAAAGAGGACAAGAGGACAGATGTGCTATAGGATGAATAGTTGTGTGCACAGGGACTAATCTGGGTTAGAAATATTGTCCCACACATTTTCTAGAAACTCCTAAGCAGTTCTTAGAAAATCTAGGGTGTCCTGGGTGTTCTGATGAGCTTATTTACTTAGTCTTAAAGATTTTGAGTAAAAATAAGGAGTTCATAACATTAAGCATTACTATCCATTCACTGCTATGAATAATAGGCCAGCTAAAGAAATTCTGGTTTTGTAAAGGTTTCCATCATCTTACAGGTGCTCTCTGTTCTTCTTTTCTTGTTCTCTCTCTTTTTACTCTTATCACGCTCATTCGTCTCTAGACCAATACCCCACTGTTTCTGTGACAGGCCCTTTTGTGACATTCAGTGGGATGACGAATGCACTGCACACCTCTTATAATTTGTCTCTCAGTCTTTCCTCAAAAAAAGGTCTGCTGAAAGCCCAGAATTAGAAGAAGCTAAGGGAAGAACCTCCCTGAAGTTTATTTTTCTTGTGTCAAATCTAATTATTTGCATTTTCTTAGCTGAAAGCATATTTCAGTTGATAGCTGCTTCATTGGTGAGGACTGCACTCGGTAATAAATATTCCTGAAACTTCAGGAATATAGTCATGGCAGTCATGGTAACATAACAGTGGAAGTAAGAGGTATTCATAAGTGCTCTGTTTAGTTTACATTGAATTTTCTTAGTGTACCTTGTTAATGTTGGTCAGTATTCACTGGCAGGTTTTTTTAATGGATTCTCCCATTAGCTCAGGGATGCTGATTCAGTTTTTTTTTTAAAAACTGAAATCACTGCAGCTCAAATTTCCTCCTAGTGCATCCCATTGCCTGGAATATTGCTTACTCAATTCCTGCAGCTGGAACTTGCAGCAGTTGAGTTCAGAATGTGTTATTAACTACTCACACCTTCCTCAAATACCTGTCCATATACACCCAGCTGAAACAAGGTCAGGTGATATGGGAAGAACAGAAATGCTGCTTGCCACTGTAGGGAGAAAATTTTGTGTCCAAATCTCAGTCGGAGTTGAAGCTGCCAGGAATGTGGGGGGCAAATAAAAGAGATTTTTCAAATATTCTAATGGCAATAGGCAGTGTTAAAAGAAGATTGGCCCTTTACAGGATGAGGATGTTCACCTCACAAACAGGGACAGAAACAAGGCCGAGGTGTTTAATGCATTCTTTGCCTTTGTCTTCAACACAGATACTGAATCAAAGGGGTCTTATAGCCCTGAGCTGGAGGACCATGACTGTGAGAACAATCAACTCCCAGCTGATCCTGACCTTACGTGGGATTTGGTGCTCCAGCTGGGTCTTTGCAAATCCGTGGGGCATGATGAGATTCATCCAACATCTTCATTAATGACCTGCACACAGGACTGGAAAGGATATTAAGCAACTTTACAGATGATACAAAACTGAGAGGAGCTGTTAACTCCATCAGAGTCAGGGAACCCCAGCAGGACTGGGCAATCACCAGCTGTATGAAGTTCAGTCAGTGACAGGAACCGAGGGAATGGCCTGAAGTTGTGTCAGGTGATGTTTATTTTGGATATTAGAAAAAGGTTCTTCACCCAGAGGGTGTCTGGGCACTGGAACAGGCTGCCCAAGGAAGCGGTCACAGCCTGACAGAGCTGGACAATGCTCTTAAGCACATTGTGTGACTCTTGCCATGGATGTCACAGGATGGTTCTGCGCAGGGCAGGATTGAACTCAATGATCTTTGTGTGTCCCTTGCAACTTAGCTGATTCTGTGATCGTGTAAACTATAATTTGCTACGGGAAGAGCAAAAACCCTGGAGCATTGTTGGTATTTAGGTGTCAGCAATGGCCTGAATTTTGCTACACAACGAATGTGTGATCCTACATAGCAGATCACTGAAATACCTAAGCATGCAGCACCCATCAGACCCCAGGCAACCACCAGGAATACTGAAATTTGGGATTAGTCATATATTGTGAATGCAACACAACACTCCTTGATGTACCATAGCAACATCTATTCCAAGAATTCGCATAATGAACTTTAATTTTTTTATCCTTGAGTTTTTCACTAATTTAGTTAAAAAATTCTTTCCATAAGGTAATCAATGTCAATCTGAATAAATATAATTTTTTTTTTGGCTGGATACATTTGTCTGGAAGACTGGTTTGTATGAAAACTATTAAGCATTTTGAGATTTAGAAATTTGCCCATTTTTTGTCTCTTTTTGTGATTGATTTTGATCTTTTGATCTCCTAGTGATATTTCACCTTAGATAATTCCCTGCCACCAAACAGACTCACACAAGCTCATGATCTCCTACCATATTGCTGTTCCTACCTGTCCAATGCTTTTAGCAATCACTGCCACATTTAAATGGCAGCAGTGGCTGGTCAGTGCCTTATGAATGTGACTGGTGAGTTTGATGCTAGACCTGAGGTTTCACAAGTGGTTCCCTGGGAAGAAGGGTATAAAGGTGATCCTGGCTGGCTGGAGGCTTGTCTGATTGTTTCTTCTGGAACTGAACTATGAGGACAAGCAGACAGACACGTCAAGACAGAAGTAGGACATGTTTACCATGGTTTTCATTCCACCTTCTGTGTTGCGCTTTTATTTGAGTAAAAGGAAGTTGGTGGGAGGAGATTGGAGTATAGATAACTGTTGCTGCTGGAGGTGCAGGAAGCACTGCAGGATTGTATCTGCCAAAGGGAGAGATCACTGGATATTCAGAGTAGAATACACAGAATGTGTTTTGCATTGTAAAAGAAATGCATTTTTCAGAATCCCTTTGTTTTGGAGATAATTTTTGTTTGTGGTTGGGGCTAGATGGAGCTGTGGTGGTGAACAGAAGATAAAATGTATTTGTGTTGTGAAAAAATCCAGGGGCTTCACTGATATTTATTATGAAAATGGATTTACTTCAGGAGTGCTTTAACTTGATTCTAAGAAAAGGATACTAACAACCATAGCCCTCTAGGAAGGCTTACATTTAACTCCAAATGTCCTGCCAGTGACAGTTCTTGTACCACTTTTGTCTTGTGGAGATTCCCTGTAACCAGGCTATTATCAGATACACTCTGGCAGTTTCTTTCTGTAGCCAGAACGACTGAAAGACTTTCAATACAAACAACAATCAAGTGGCAGTCAAGGCTTGCAGTCACCTCTATATGGGTCACCAGGTTCTTCTCTGTTCTCCCCCATGGAGAAACAGAAAGTCTGAGAATCAGGTCGTCCACTCCTTGTATGCACTCTTAATAGTATTTAAATAGCACATATACCTCACGTGCTTTATTTAGTACAATGGATATTTATCAAAAGCTGTGAAGGAAAAGGCACCATTTTGAATTCATTTTAAAAAGAAGAGAATGTCTCTCTCTGAGCTACTGCATGCCTGCCCCTTTTTGTTCCCAGAGCCATGCCCCTGGAGTGTGAATGCAAGTCTCACATGAGGTGAAGAAGTTATGGTGTGGAGTTGTGAGAATATGGCCTTTATCTGCATTCTGGGAATGGTTTTGTTCTCCACTCTCTGCTACGTGACGAGGAAGGACTAAAAAGCCTGGACACCCAGACAAAAAGAGGGCCATTTAGCCTTTTCTCTGAAGCCTAGGATCCTTGCTGAGGGATTATTTTAGGCGGGGCTGTGTTTGGGCTGAGGGGTCTGGTTTGTACTCAAAGCCAGGCAGCAGATGTCAGGCCTCAGAATTGCTCACAAAATGATGACCTTGCTGGGTCAAGGCCCATACAACCTGCTTTGCCTCAAGCTGCGTCAAACACAAGCAGCAGAAAGACTTTCCCCAGGCACGCCTGTCTGGGCAACCAGCTATTCCCAAGTCTCCCTGTAGACTGAATTCCTTGTGAAATTCTGCTGCTCTGAGAAAAAAAACTCCTGACAGTTAACTTGCCTTTTTCTTTTTAAGTAATGAATAAGGCAGTGAAGGTTTTTCAGAGGGTAGAGGTCTAATGCATTATTATGCTTTTTTTTTGTTGTAACAATTTATATTGTCGGGAAAGTTTGTTTGGGGTTTCCATGTGTGACTAAAATGTGTTAGTACAGATAGTGTCAAATACGGAGATGATATGCTTGAAGAAATGAATGTGAAAAAAAGGGCTGTGTATGAAATGCAATCCATGGCAAATTCACATTGTGTATTGGATGTAAATATCTCCAGCGTGATGCTCTTTAGAGGGGGAAGAACATCTACTGTGATTAAGAACATCAAATTATATTTGCTATAGTTATTGTCTTATTGGGAAATATTCACAGTCAAGGGTTTAAAAATGTAATAAAAAGTGGATCAATATGTGTTTGAGGATTTCATCAATTGCATATTAACAGTACTAGTCCTTCTGACCTCTTTTCTTTGAGCTATTCCCTTGATCAGAGCAAAAGAGATCTAATAAATTAAGGGTTTACTCGACCATGTGCTGATTTTCATTTCATATTTCTATTTTCTTGTATATAAAATTGAATAAACAATGTATGATTTCTGAACATGGTTTGATTCTTATAATGATGGATAAATGTTGCATTTCTTATAAGCAAAAATTTCAACCAAATTTCTCCAGAATGAAAATCAAAGAATTTTGAGTGATATCATTAGATATTTAACACTTCAATTAATACCAGTATAGGCTGGCAAATCAACAACAGCTGGAAGTTGTAAGATTGAATTTACCATTTCCGCACAGGCTGAATTTCTGCAAGTTTTGGAAAAGTTTCATGGGTCGTTTTTTTTTTTCCTTTGGCCCATTTGTGCATAAAGGTCACTTGAACAGTAATTCCCTGGACTTTGCAAAGTTGATCCGCATTCTGTATTTGTGGTGACCTGCATGTTTCCCTTGCTCTGGGCTCTGTATCCCAAGTGAGTCATCAGAATGATGTTCCTGAAAATAAAATATTTTGAAGCATAGGAAAGCAGCAAAATTACTTTTTAAGATTTAATCAAAAAGAGGAAGAATAGATATGTAAAATATTTCTGTTGCCTTTTTGATTCCCCCCTGAAAAATGAGAATTCACTTTATGTAAATAAAATAATACTTGCTATAGAGTCATGT
>VWYI01006608.1:0-34434 GCA_013399455.1 Anthoscopus minutus | reverse complement strand
AATTCTTTCCAGGGGCAGCAACATTCAGTTCAAGAAAAGGCCTAGCAGACTTGATACTGCATAAAAAAATGAAATATTCTCTTTTTATGTGGTATAAAAGATGTCCCCCATTTCCTAATCAATTATTAAAACATGCCAGTTGCTTAATATTACATCAAATGTCTCCAGTGAATCCAGAAATTGAAGGTCAACTTTGTTTAAACAGAAATCCCTTCTAAGATACCAACAAGAGAGACTATGGCTATTGGGTGTGAATTAGGCCCCCCTGCTCAAGGAATGCCAAGTGAAACATATGCATCCATTTCCATACCCAAAGGGCTGTCAGGTGCTAAACAGGAAGGGCTCAGCTGCAAACCTGTAGATTTAGGTGGAAATCCATTAGACCTGCATAGAGAATTGGGCTATTTTGGGACACATTAGACAGATGTGTGTCCTGGTGTTGGCTTCTGTCCAAATGCTTTCCATACACCACCATTCCTCTCACATGTGATATTCCCACAAGGTTTCACTTTTAATAGCTGGNTCACATGTGATATTCCCACAAGGTTTCACTTTTAATAGCTGGAGACTAACTGAACTTTTTATGGTACAACTAGAACATTAGATTGTCTCAATATCCTTGTCAATATTCAATTCCTCTAAAAACCTTTTAAGCTCTTAAGTGTCCCACACCAACTTTCAGCAGCAGTACATTCCTCAGTATATGAGAAAAATTCTTCATACAAGTATTTGAGGTCTGTTTAAGAAAGGAGAAAATCAAGCAATTAGGTTTATGGACATTGTTAAACTTCATAGGTACCACTTAATTTCTAGAAGAATAAGGGGAAGAAAAATATACCAAAAGATACAGATATGTAAGTTGTGTAACTTACAAAAATATAACTATGGTGTAAATATACAGATTGCTCTCTTGTGTGTCTGCCTATGCCTACACACATGAAAACTCCAATGTGAATGCAAAACTAATTTTAGCAGTTCAGATTGGGAACTTCACACTGCAGAGGATAAATCCAGTTAGAATTTTAGACAGACAGTATTAATTATCCTTTAAAGACACTGAGTACTCAGCCTGGATTAAAAAGAAATTTGTTTTATTTGAACAAAGGCAAACAATCTTAATTATTAAACATGTATCTTTTACCTGCAGTAGAAGAATCTCAAAATCATTTTTTTAATCTGATAACAAGTGTCACCACAACTAGTGAATGTTCAAAACTAAAATGGATATTCAGTTACTCATAGGTTAACGATGTTTAAATCTTGTAACACATAAAATAGATATTTTTTTTAAAAATCACTCTGCATTATAATTATGAGAGACTGTTTTCAGAGGGAAACTCAACTACTACAACTTTTCCAGAGTAGAAAAATCACAACTAGCCCTGAACAAGAACAGTTACATTACAAATCCAGAAACTCTGCCAAATACTTCTGTCAGTTTTATGTACAAGTTAAAAAAAATAATTCTGGCATTACTGTTACCAAGAGGTAATATGAAGACAATTCTTGTTTATGTTTTTCGTTGCTATTTTTCTTTGGTTTAAGATGTACATGAAACATATTTTATAAAACATCTCATTTGCAACTTCATATTGATATCTGTGTGTACTGCAGTCTGTCCTTAATAATGCTCCCATATGTTTGACATCCCATGCAGCACACGGGTACGTGTATTTCCTACCGAGTACACAGAGAGGAAATCAGATGTTCTCCCAGAGGAAGTTTCATGTTTATTCAAAAGGCATACATCTCAACTTGACTTGATTATGTCTTTAAATGTTTAATTTCATGGAACTTATAAATTAAGGGACCTTTTACTGTTTTAATAATATTACAAGCAATGCTCAGTTGGTGTATATGGAAGTTCAAAGGACTTATGTAAACCCCCTATGCCATTTAACCTCCTGAGTAAAGGTTTTAAACGTTGTTCCATGGAATCTCATCCACAGTGAAGGAAAACAGTGAGGCATCCAGAACAATAAGCGTCTTGAAAAACACTTTAAAGCTTTGAGAAGTCTTTCCTCATCAAAATGCACAAATGCAAAATAACCTATCCTATATCTAAAACAATCCAAAGTGTAACAATAATAGCTGGATTTGAAATTTAAGAAACACTGTCATTACACGCACATTATGAAAACAATTGGCAAATCTGAAAAGGTAATTGTCATATATATTTCATATATATATTAATATAACAATATTGCTACATTGTTATATTAAATTTGCTTTTAAGTTTTAAGGTAACAAGAACTATATGTATGTAACTTTGTGATACCAAGCTTAAAAATTGTCCAGAAAAAGCCTGGACTCTTTGAAATGTTGTAATTTCTAGTCTTTCCTCAAAGGACGTTACATTTAATCTGACCAAGAATGAAAAATGTGATGCATTAAGATGAAATAAAGTAGAAATAATTTTCAGTCTAAATGTTAACTGCGGTCTGTGGTTAAAGTCTAAGGAAAATTTTGTCAGCTAACATGTTACAGAAGAATCCACACAAGAGTCATAACTGGATTGCAACATCTAACCAGGCACTTTTTAAACTTGTTAGTTTAAAATCAAGGGTAAAAACGGGGTTTGTATACCAACTGATGTTTCAAAAAGGCACAAATCACTAGTATGCCCCTCTACTTCATCATGTACAAAAAAAATTTCACTCAGCTTAAAAAAATGTCCAAGAACTTGTATAGGTTATGATCACTACAAATTGTAATATGACAAGTGTCTTTGCTAAAATGAAAGCTCCAGGCTTTGTTTGAATTCTCAGCACAGCAAACTAACTGTCTGATTGCAAACTTGCATTTCATTGCTAAAGCAAAAGCCATAAAATAAACTGCAGTGCACAATTTCAATGTGATTCTAAGAACTAATTAATGCTGATACCAGAGGTGATTTATTTGGCTTTGTGTTGTTTTGCATTTGTTTGTTTCATTAGTTCTCTGTAAAACCTTCCCCTTCTGACAGAATACTGTTAAACACTGGGAAAATAAATGCTACTCTCTACTATTGTCAATCTTTTAGACACAGTAAAAAACTCAACATACAAGAGTTCTAGAGAAAGTCATCAATCTGCAAAATGTTATACATCAGTAATAAGGCATTTACTTTACAGCTGTTTGAACAAAAAAGGAAGCATTTCCCAAAATATATATTTTGAATCTGTGTAAACAAAGCTTATTATGTATTGCTTCCATTCATTTCAAAAATATACACCCACATGGACTGAAAAGTGATCTTGGTGCTATGAATTTTAGATTACTGTAATTTATGCAGCTGTAATCTGAAGATACAAAATCCAAATATTTTTGAACTTAAAATTTTGAAATATGTCAAAAATTTTAATTATGCTTAGGTGAAAAGAAAACTAAAAACACACCCCAAATTTTATGTCATTTCATTGAATGAAGGAGAAAGTACTACGAAAATAAACATTCATCTGGTTTCCTAACAATAAATACAAAGACAGTTATCATAACATACTGCAACACAGGAAATAGTACTATATTGACCTTAATGTTCAATCAGTAGTTTTTAAAATCTTTCCTGAATGACGTCTGAATCTTCTACCTTGTCAGCTGTCCAACAACTTTTAGGAGGGTTTTATTTTCTTGCTTCAATTGTTCATTTTCATCTTCTATATCATCTAGATCCTGCACAAGGAAAAAAAAATAAACAATTCTCAGGATGGAAATACAAACTCTGAATTAGTAGCAGCAGGAATTGAGCATCTTAGCTCTGAAATGAGGAAGTTGGGATAGGGAAGAATTAGTGTCACAGTAGGTACCCTTAGAACTGTTAAATCAGCTTGTTTCCAAGTGTTACTGTAATTACAAAACATTAATATTATGTTCCCAAGCACCCTAAATAGAAACACGGTCAAATCAAAGATACAGCAGGAATTAATGCATAAAGAAACCAAAAGAGAATGGGGGTGATTATTTTTCTGGCATATACAGAAAGTGTATTAATCAGCTACTGTTCCTGCTTCCCCTATTGCTACAACTATGGCTTCTCATGTATACAGATCACTGGTTATTACTACAAGAAGACCTGTTTTGTGTATTAAGTATCAAAATTTTTTTCTGAAAAAGATATGACACTTTTTTTCTGTTTTCCTTGGAAAAAAAGGTAAACATTGATTTCGTACCTTCTGTCTAAAGTGCTATTGGAAGAACAGGCAGCACGCACACAGTGCAATGGGTGCTTAAAATAGATTGCTTTCATCCCAAACATTTCTGCCTTTTCCACTAATTACCATTTTTGTCCAGTTCCCATTTCACTTCTTCACTCCTAACAAGTTTTTTCAAGGCTCTTAAGTGAAAACCAGTGATAACAGCTGCTTAATACAAACATTGCTTCAATAAAAATAATTTTACTGTCCGAAAATCACATGCAAGAAACAGAATGTGAACTAGAAAAGAATGAAGAAACAGAAAAATTATGTCAAGGACAAGATTTTAAGGAGGAAAATGAAAAATGGGCAAAAGAAAAAGAATCAGAATTTTCACTGGAGATCCTATGTGTTTTTTGATTCGAGTCTGCCAAACTGTCCTCTTTCCTTAAGTAGTAAGGACATGATTTTCTCTCTCTTAGCCCTTTAAGTTGTTATGCAGTGTTTGACATACAAAGCTCAATTTCTCATCTCTTTCTCAGCGAGGTCATTCCAGAAGTGCACAACAGAGATCATCTGTAAAACTGATATAATGATTCATAAAAGCCTCTTCAGTTTGCCAAGCTGAAATCCATACCTCAATACCTTTGCAATCTCTTTACTGTTTTCTAGAGTGGAATCAAGAAATCACTAGCAGAAATTCCTCTTTCCCTCAGAGAAGTAAAGCTGTGTCACAGTATGAATCAAGCATTTGACCATTCCAACATACTGGATACAAGCAACTTAAACATCTAAACAGGGAAAATTTTGGTGGGTAGATACTATAAATACAATTTACTATAAACAAATACACTTTGCATTCTCTTTTGCATTATTCAGATCAATAATCAGATGGAAAGGACAACACATTTTCAATAAAATTATTTTTTAGTTTGGTATACATGAAACTTCATCATATTGCTCAAACTTGTTGATCTAGCCATTGGATGCTTCAATTAAAGCTTGCCTAAAAACCTCCTGTTTAAAGTTCTAGTATAATTGACTCAAAATAAAATATTAAAAGTTTGTTAAATGTTTAAGTTGCAAAAAGTAACATTCAAAAAATTACAACACATAAAATTTTATTAAATACAAGCCAGGAGAAATAACTGCTGCAGTTTAAGTATCTACAGAAACAATGGACTGAGAGATGAAGGGGATTTTGCCACCCTGAAATTTAAAGTTTCTTATTCAAAATTACAACACTAATTTATGCTTATTAGCTAAAATAGATGCCATAGCAGGAAAGCTTGAACTTCACATACAAAAAGAACTGATAACAACAATTGACACTAATTGGACAGTAAATCCTCACTGACAGACTCTCTCCAAACACACTTTTAACTACAATGACATCTTAGTGACGCCACAGATGACTAACTGTAAACTAATTGACAGCTGAACTTTGCCTACAAAGTATTTAAATATTTTGAGATGCCTTTCCTCTCAGACAAGGTTTTTATGAAGGAATTGCCCATTCCTCACAAAGAACATGGCAGATATACCTTTAACGTCTAGCACACAAGAATGAGAGAATGGCATTTATAGGAGAAAGCCTTTTCTGTTCCTCAATATAAATGCAGCTCATATTTTTTAAGTAGCTCTGTGATGGATCTCAGTAAAATAATATTGTCACATTAAATAAATACATTCACTTGAAATGAAAAAAACATCTTGGTAGAATTTTTCATGATTCTTGTAAAAAGTTTTTCAAATGCAACACAAGGTCTTTGCCAATCCGGGATGCATCCATGGTTATGAACTGACTAAAACTTACTAAAAACAGCATTTCACTAAATATGGACTGAGGAGTCAGAAAGATTTGCAATAAAATGGCTTTTTAAGAAGTTATCTAGGGTATCTGATGTGACATTCTTTCTATACCTGCACATCTTAATATCCAAAGGCTGTATATTTTGATGAACAGAAATGCTGGAGAAAAGCCATGAATGTGTAGATGGTCATATTTAGAGACCTCTACTTAGGCTGCCTACCAGTAAAATTTTTTAAGAAGACCTCTGCATAGACTCAAAAAATTTCAGTCCTCAGGACATCCTTTTATCTGAACAGAAGGCTGAAGATTGCAACTGCTCTTCCATGAAAAGCATCCAATCCTGGCGCTAGGCCTACAGAGGGACACTCCATGAAGAACAGATGGATGTCCAAGTGCTGGTTCTCATGTTCTCAGTTATGATAATAAACCTTCAGCAAATACAACTTCCATATTAACTTAGATAACCTTCTTTTGTGAGCATGATGCGGTATTTCTGCAGCTTTTCTTAATTTTTATAACTTTTTCTCTTTCTAAATCCACACAGATAGCCAATACAGAAGCAATCACAAATTCAGGAGTTAATAAACAGGAAAGTAAAACTGTATTTGTTTTAATGGAAGCATCACTTGAGACATGAGTTCAAGAAGACAAATGATTATGCTGGTCATAAAATCAAAAGGCAGCTATTTCATAGCTAAGAAAAGCCCAAGAGACACAAACATAGAGAACTTGCATTCTATTGAGCCAACAGCCAACGTTAAAGGTATGAAAAATGCTGACCTAAGTATCTACCTAGGGAGCACCAATAAGATTGCGTGGAAAGGTAAAATTTTAGTCAATATATAACAAAGTTGGTTTTGAAATTACTTTATTCAGTTTATGTTTTCTTCCATCCAACAAGTAGAAATTGCCCTTGTACTTAACATGGGCAATGGACAGACAGTGCCTGACTTTACTACAGATATTCAAAGACAGTTTCTAGTTAAGACACTTTATGGATTTCATGTAGGGCATCATACTTCAAATATAGCCAAAAAAATAATATTGCTTCTGGAACATCAACCCTCTCAAAAAGTAGTGGTTCTAAACCCCTAGATTTCAGTCATTTAGGTTCTTTTGATTTGTTCTTTCCAACCGTTGAGTCAGGAAGTCAGATGTGAGCAACAGTATTAAATAACTTTGCCATCCACCATGCAGAAGGAATGAACACCTGCCTCAAGTGTAATAAGGCTATCACCTTAGATGTGACAGATTCTTTGCAGAATGAAAGAACTGCATGAAGAACAATGCCTCAGTTGAAATAGAAACCTCTCCAAAACTGACAATTTATCCTACAGATTAACTTCCAACTTTGTCCATATAAAAAACAAAATACGTGTTTCAGAATAAATCTCATCTCTTTTAATTTTCTAGGTTAGTTTGCAAACTTCTGAATGCTGTCCTCCTTTGCTACTAAGGAAGAGCAAAATGTAGGTCTGACACTCTTCATGCAGTTATTGCCTCCCTTTGCTGATGGATTGACCAGAGCCTTATCAGCACTAGACTGGAAGAGAGGCATATATTTCTAGTACATTGGAATGCTATACCTCAGCCAGGAAGTGCAGGATGAAGTCAATAATCCACTCTATGAAAGAATTCCCGTTTGTCCTTAAAACTGGTGCAACTTTTTTCTATCGACTTTAAAACTTCTCATCCTGTTCCATTTCCAAGCATGTCTCACTCCTCTACCCATCTTCTCCTGCCTTCACACCTTGCCTGGTGATGTTACCTCATGTTTCCTGTCCTCTGTCTTATTCCACCTTTACTTGAGATCAACAAGAGTATGAGAACACCTGTCAAAATATAAAGAGCTTTTGCTTTTATAACTCTGCTCTATGAACACTTACAACAACAAGGAACTGAGGTACTCCAATAACACGGGACTTACAGAAGTTAATCATGACAAACACAAGTCACCTTAGAAGGAAAACATTAATGCCTCTTGAAAAGCTACTAAAATACAAAAAACCCTCAATTAATTCTTTTCTGACCTTGCCCAATGGATGTGGTGCCTGACAAATACAACAGAGAATGCAGACACTTTTATTTCCTCTTTATAGAGCCATGTAAGAAAGTATTTGCTTACTCTGTTTAATAAATCAATTTCTTCTTTCAGCTTTCCAATTAGCTCCTCCTTGTCCTGTGCAATCTTCATTAATCTTGCATTTTCCTGTCTTTCTTTTGCAAGCTCCTAAAAGCAGAAAACAGAATGAAGTTGGAAATGTAAATTCTTGTTTTAAGTTAATACATTCTAAAACAAAGAAAGAACACACACACTTATCTATAATTCCTTTCCTACAGCAAGTAAACCCACATCTTCAAGTCCTTTTACATTTTAAGGAGCTAAAGAATCACATCTAAGAATATTTTACCAACAGCAAATCTGTTTGATTCAAGTGATAATATTTTAATTTATATTTAACTTAAGCATGAACACAGAATTGGACAGGGGCCCAAAACAGAAGTAAAGTACCAGCTCCCTAATTGTTGTTGGTTGGCTTTTCTGTTGTTGGCTTTTATAATACCATTAACAAGAAATAAAGACTCACTTTTAAATCTGTAGGCCTGAATGTGAAAAATAATGAAAATGTTCATTAGGAAAGAAGGTGCTTAAATCTTCTTCTATTTTTTATTTCTGACAATTAAAGTATTTCAAAAAGAACTTGGTTTAGAAGGGAGGACTATGGTGTACTTTACTCAAATGAAAGTTTCTCAAGTCTTAAATCAAAAATGGTAATTTCTTCAAAATATGTTATTTTCTCCCTTCCCAAAAAAAGACCTATTCAAATTCTGTTTACTTAGTAACTTTTACCCATACAATTCAAGAATATTTGTTAAATTACCCACAAACAATCCACTTCAGAGGAAGACAGAGAAGCCAGGAATAGATTACACAGATGACATTATTTAGCAAAGTATTGGCTTTGATGAAAAGCTCAGCTTTAAGATTATCACATTTTCCCAAAAATGTTTTTATTAAATCAGTGTGAAAAAATGAAAATAATTTTAAATATGTATTTTAAATGTTTACAGTTCTAACAAACAACTGGGTAGCAATTAAACTTTACAATATTTTGGTATACAAAAAAGATCCAAACCAACAAGTAGATCAGAAACCAGCTTGCAACCTTATGAGCAGCCAGTGAGCTCCTTCTTCCCCCAAGATATTTGCTCTGTGCTAGTGTGTCAGGAGGTACATAAGAGAAGCACACAGAGCACTGCTGGCTTGCTAAGTGTATTATCTTTACCCTAACTATTTCTCACTTATACACCAAATGAAAACTAAACATCTGTGATTTGAATGTTCACATTCTTTTCAGTCAGTCTGACTCTTTATACATTTTTGTAGACATAACTATCTGTACTTCAAGCATTTTTCATCATTTCTATGTATTTTACCTGCAAACCTCCCTGTGGAGTTTCAAAAGTACTTTATTTCAGATGTATGCCATAGAAAGGTTAGTTGGTACTTACCCTTTCAAGTTCCTCAATCCTCTTTTCCAAAGTGTTACTTGGTAGAGAACTGCCAGAAGAATTTGCATCTCTGCTGTATCTGCTGTAAGTTGTCCTCTCTGTTCGGGAATATCTATTTGGAGCATCCTCTTCTGGTGCATTAGCTGTACTGTGAAAGGCAGAGCAAAGCAGACACCTATTTACACATTTAACAAAATGGAAATGAGAGCAGACACAGAAGTGCTTTCCAAAACAGTCCATAGGTCAGTATAATAAACTGCAGAGAACGTATTTCACAGCTCTTGTGTAGCTGAAAACTCACTAAATTCACTGCCTCAGGGATTCAAATACCTGGATAATGCAGCTTTCATCACATGGGTAATACACTATAAACACATACTTATTCTATTTTTCAAGTCAACCATGCACATTAAAAACCAAGCTAAATAACTTTATTTCAAGAACTAAAGCACCACTACAAGAGTTTAAACCAAGCACAATTTTAACTAGATGAAAACATACGGGATGAAAAAACAAGTACATGTCCAAAACATTAGAAGAATATTGACTAATTTTTCAGGAACTACGGATTTGGCCTGTAAGGAAATGGAAAGTAAACTGAAATGAGAAAGTGATGTGACCCAACAAACTAATTTTATGCCATCTCCAGATACTTTGATACAGAGGAATTTGTCGGAGCTCTGTTGGTAGGCACTCACTCCTTAAGAGGCTCTATGAGATTTTTTTGGTTTAGATTATGTGTCTATTTATTAAAAATCACTGCCATGGAATCAACAGGTAAGCACTGCAAGTGCACATAAGCTAGTTTTTAAAAAAGTGTGCAGGTTCTCCACTACTACCGGTATGTACAAAATCAGTACTAATTTAAAAATATATAAGACAAGTCAAGTATTCTCAGTCACAAAACTAACCATGTCTTTCCCAAAGTCATTTTCTTCCTAACAGTAATGTTACTTACCTTCAATGAAGATTCTAATGAATAACTAAGAACAACAGAGTGCCCTGGGAGCAGGCAAAGATACTTTTCCTCTCCAATCCAGCAAAATTACACTTCTTAGACTTAAAATATACAGACAAACTGCCAAGACAAAAACAAAGAGCGGAGATACTCAAAAGCCACCTGAAGATGCTCCTCAATAATCAGCTCTGGGTGGCCCTGCCTGAGCAGGCATCTGGACAAGATTCCTCCCAGAGGTCCCTTCCAGCATCAACCAGCCTGTGATTCTGCAAAATCACACAGCTGAAGTATGTATACACTGGTGTTCTAGGCCACTTAGGCAAAGAATGAAAAGCACTACAAGCATCCCTACAACATTTCCTCTAAAACACAGAAGAGTGTATGCTTAATGTGTTCATTTAACAATTTTGCATTTCATAACTCTAGAAAACCCTTGCTGACGACGTGCAGATTTAGATGCATACAATGCAAATCAAAAGCAGGAGTATCTGGCAAAGGGATGTCTTTTCATGGATATAAATATTCTTTTGCTCCAGTATGTGTGAAGTTTCCAAGACACACTGACACAATTGTAAGGAATTTTGTAGCTTAATGTTATTACCATATTTAGCACTGTTTATTCTTCATCGAGAAGATTTTTTAAAAAACATTTCTAGGACCGGATATGCATGTTGCAACACAACATAAGAGAAATATTTTAACTTAACTCTATAAATTCTAGATTATTGAGCTTCCTAAAAGACAAGTAGTTTCATGCTGCTAATGTTTCAAGGAGAGACCACACCAAAATACAGTCTCAATTTCTCATCATTTAAAAATGAACACTTTTTCCAGCATACTGGACTATTTCAGCTCAGCTCCAGTGAGTGATATTGGCAGAAGTCCCTACACAAAGCATAGAAGAAAGAATACCTGGACAGGAAGGGTTTCCTTAATAAAGAAAATGCTTTAATTTTTCAGGGGTTTTCTCCTGAAATTCACACTTAACACTTATTTCTTCACCTATTCCACCGGCCAGCATACCCTACTGAACACATTCCTTTCCACCGTAGGAAAGTACAAAGTATATATTATGGAGGCTTCCAGGAAATGGGATTTAAAAAAAAAAAATTAAGGAGGCATCAGTCCATAAGCTAAGGAATGTGACAGATAAAAAGTTCATTATTCTGGTTGTTAAAACCAATGGCTAGTACACAGCAATGGCAAAAATGTACTATCCATAGCACAAAGGAAACATCTTTCACAAAGAATGGAACTTCAGTCCTTTGATGCAATGTCACTTCATGAATGTTGAATGAAAAAGAATCACAGAATCAGAATGTGCTGCGTTGGAGGGGACCCATCAGGATCATTGAGTCCAAATGTTGGCCCTGGACACCCCTAGAGTCACATGTGCCTGAGAGCATTCAAACACTTCTTGAACTCAAGACAGGCTTGGCGCTGTGACCACTGCCCTGGGAAACCTTTTCTAATGCCCAACTACCCTCTGGCCAAAAAACTTCTTCCTGATATCCAACCAAAACCTCTCCTGATTCCTAGCCTTCCCTGGAGTCCTGTCATGGATCCCAAGTGCCAAGGCATCTGTACTTTCCCTCACAAGGAAGTTGTACTGCAATGAGTTCTCCCCTCAGTCTCCCCTTCTCCAGGCTGAACAGACCAAGTGATCTCAGCCATTCCTCCTAGGACTTCTGCTCCAGTCCCTTCACCATCCTTGTTGCTCTCTTCTGAACACTCTCTAAGAGCTTAATGTCTGGTTTATATTGTGTCACCCAGCACTGCCCCCAGCACTGGAGGTGAGGCTGCCCCAGCTCAGAGCAGAGGGGACAATCCCCTCCTGTGCCTAGCTGGCCATGCTGTCCCTGATGCACCCCAGGACCCTCTCCACAACGATGACTAGAAAAACAGTGTCACTGAACTTGGAGTCTCTTCACTAAGAGGAAATATCTATGAACTACCCCCAAAAAAGATACTGTCTGTGGAAGTATACCTGTAATATAAAAATATACAAATATAAATATAAATATATTTTACAATTTTTTTTTCTGGCTTAAAGAAGAAGTTTTTTTCCTGTACTTAAAACAAAAACAATCAAGATAATTTTGATTATTCTTACAGAGAAACAGAAATTTTGTTTTGGAATGAAGTTCCTAGTTATTTCCTTTACAATTAAATCAGTTATTCATAAAGGGACAAGTTTAATAGCATTATTACAGCAAGGTGAAATATCTCTTGCTCCTTCCAATGCTTCTTTGATTCTCTCAATGTCTTTCTAAAGCATTGTCCAAATTGCCATTTTTGACCCCATCAAAATTACCCTGTCAAAACTGTATTTCAACTACAGCAGGTTTATTTGGATGCCAGAATCTTATAACTATACCTGATTTGGAAACTCCTAGTTATTTATGTCACTGCAATCCAGTCAGCTGCTAGCAGCTTCTATGGAAGAAGCAAAAGACAATTATTTCTAAATAGGGCACCTTGGATTTCTGTTACTTCAGACTGCTTAAGCCAAATTTGTGTCTTTCAGAGTTGAGCTAAGGAAAGGCAGTCTCAACTTCTCTACAGCTGCAGTTCCCTAGGCTCCTCCACGTTTCCTGCCTCTAGCCTTCAACTTGAACTTATTGAACTACCTGAACTTCCTGCCTCTGGCCTTACAACTTAAGTAAACCTACACATTCAAAACACATGAAGCTCACGGTTAGGACACATGACTGACCACAGCTCCCAAATACTCTCCTGCATGTCCCTGTGGCATTCATGTCAGCATGACCTTGCAGATTCTGGTCATGCCTTTATCAGATCTCGCAGTACCACTACAGACCACAACAAAACCCTCACTTTCCTTTGAAAATGCACTAAATCATAAAAAAGAACCCCTTCACAAACTTCTGGGAGGTGTGAAAATTTCTGAAGTAAATTCAGAAGACAGACTACAATTATAGGCTAAGATCCTCATCACAAACTTTTATTTATTTTACAGCACAAAGAGACAGGCTCAGTTTGTCCAAGTCACTAAGCACACAGCAACACACAGCAGCCATCAGAGCTCATTTGTAAACATGTTTTCCAGTCAATGGATACTCAGTAAAACAGGTTTCCCAGCAATGTCATATAAATGTTTAGTCAAGGATTGTTGCACCCATATAAGGGAAAGTCGCCAGTGTAATTCATAGTGTAAAATCAGTGCAAGTCCTTGAGTCCTGGAACACATCAAGAGAACAATGATTCTGAAAGAACACACAAAACTGATCTTCTCTGCTTTTAAATCTCTTCTCTTGCCAGGTACTAGAGTATGGGCATCTCAGTGTAGAGGCAGAATTACAGAATTGTTGAAGTTGTAAAAGAATCTCTAAGATCATAACATAAAATATGAAAACAGTGAAATGGAAAGGAAAAGTCCAGAGTAATATCAGTAATCCAGGACTAAAAGTCAGAAAGGACAGATAATGGAAACAGGAAGGAAAAAAAAACACCCAAAACAAAACTCCAGAAGAAATCAGACAAATAATAAAGAAAATACTAGGACCTCAATGATTAAATATAAGGTTGTAAGAGAAATGGGGAAGAGAAAGGAGAGGGTGCCTAACTGGAAATGAAAACCAATGAAGTGAAGAAAAACGCTGAGATGAACAAGATGTCATGTTTGATAAGGAGTAACTGGGGAAGAGCTAGAAGGCTAAAGTAGTAAAGATGGAAGAAAGCAACCTGATTATTTCTGGCAAATAATTCAATGTTTCAGTAGGAAAGAGAATCTATTAGGGAATCCAACATTCATGGAAAATATACTCATCTTTTTGCTATCACATATCTATAAAGTCTACCAATCATCTCTCTCTCACAAAGTACCAGCCACTTACTGTTGCAAGTAAGTTTCTAATAGGAACTTCAAGTGCTCATCCCTATGTGAAAACATGCTTCAGTCTCAGTTTGCTTTGAAAACCTAAGGGAGTACACCCAAGCCTGTTTAAAAGCACATTAAGCTGAACATATTTGAGCCTTCAAGCACCTTATGATCTCAATTCAGCCTTTATGCATTGATATTCTGATTCCAGGTGCAATCACAGAATGGCATTTCCATTTTCCATTTTGAGCTGGAAGGGACACACAAGGATCACAGAGTCCAACTCTTAAGTGAATGGCTCATTCAGGGATTGAATCCACACCCTTGGTGTTATTAGCACCATGCTCTAACCAACTTTCCAAGGGACTCCTACTGTACTTGGGATTCCAGCATGATCTGAGTGATCTGAATAAGAATTACTGTAGAGGAAGTTGCTTTCTGTAAGACCTTCACCTACTGCAGATGTTGGAAGAAGCAAACAAGCCCAGAACAATTCTGGCTCTGACTCCTTTAACATTCAAACCAGAAAGCAAAACCACTGGGAGTCATACCCTAAGTACCCTCACAGGAAAAATTAATTCAGGGAGGTAGAAATTTTCATATACAGCAGAAAATTAATAGATACTATTAACTCCAATCAGAGTGGTCATTGTATACTTCAAGGAGAATAAAACCCACCAAGTATTTATTTGTGAGCACTGGGCACTGTGCTGACAGTGGTAAATAATCCTTCATTTTCAACATGAAGTTTCAAGACTATGCAATGAGTAAGATAGATGGCAACATCCATAAAATATTGAACAGCAGCTCACAGCAAGTCAGATTTCTCCTGAATGTGATGCCAGTTCTGACAGGGTAAGTTGACAAAGACTCTACATCCCACCTATAACTAAAGCTGACTGAGGGAAAACTGCACAATCAAGTCTTATTTAGCATTTTCTAGCCTTGGTGTTTTCTACTTTTGTAATGATAATCAGAAGAATTAGATTATTTTCAAATAAGTTATGAATGTGGTTGTGCAAACTTCTATTTATTACCACCCCACACACAACCAGATTTTTGCAAGTGAGTGAGTATATACAGCATGCAAGCAGAGATAAGGTTTATGAAAAGCCACAAAAGCATGACACACACCACTAAGTATTTGGCAGATACACACAGCAATAAAATTCTGCACCGAGACTGAAGAGGAAGTAAAGACTGAACTAAAACGTGCTTGATTAATGAGAAACAAATAATGAAATTATACAGTTATTAAACTTAAGCCCACCCATTCTGCAATGACAAAATGGTTTTAAAAAATAACCCTACAGCAATAAAAAGCATCACTGAGCTGGGTTTACAAGAACCTGAGAATGTAAATACAAAAGACACCATGCTAGGAAAGCTAAAGCATAACAGGATAGGCTATAATTTTTTACAGCGTGGGAGGTGAGACTCTGGAACAGTTTGCCCAGAGAAGCTATGGGTGTTCCCTCCCTATAAGTGTTCAAGGCCAGGTTGCATGGATGGGGCTCTAAGCAATCCAGTTCACTGCAAAGTGTCCCTGCCCATGGGGGATTAGGTGATCTTCAAGGTCTCTTCCAACCCAAACGATCCACAGGTGAACAATTACACCCTTGTTGAAGACTAGATAATTGTAGATGCTCTTTACACTTTCTTCTACAGCCATATATACACATACACAGATGAATTAACCACCTACATACTTTACCCAAGTAAAGGATACCTAAAAGAGAATGCATTCATGTACCAAATAAATACATTCCTACAATTCCTACAATAAATACAATTCCTACAATTGTCTTGCTTCTGTTGATGGATTTTAGATCCCATGTTACCATAACAGTTCCTAATAGTTGTGTCAGTATTAATTACACATGGACAAAAATTTCACACATTGGTCAGCTGCCTCAAGAGCTTCTGAAGTATTTCTCTGATTAAAAAGTTGGAGTAATACTTGACTCAAAGACAAACAAATAACAAATAGGACATGCTATATATGAGAAACACCTGCTACAACTGAGACAGAAGACAAAACCATCTTTCAGTATTACTGTGGAGAGCAACAAAATTATCTTCCTTTACTAAACTTTGGAATACTGGGGTCCATAAATTAAACTGTGAAAATATTAGCTCTTAGGCAATATGTAGCCAAGTTTGACATTTGATTGGGAAACTATTCTGCCCTAATAAGATTCAGTAAAACACAAGCCAAATTTATTTTAAAATAGTAATATAATAGAGGACTTTGCATAAGCTGGTTGCATCTCTCAGGTCCTCTGCCCAATATCAGACTATGTATCTCCAGTAGCAGTATGATGGCTTTTACTACAAATAGCCATTTAATCAGCATTATTTCTGGCAGAAATGTTAAAAAATTTGTTGTGTACAAAGATCTCATACCTTTTATATCTGCTTGAAACCATCCTGGAGGAGTCCTAAAAGAAAAAAAAAGGAAAAATTAATTAATTTTTTCTTGTATCTATACTGCCAAAATACTGTATCACTCCACAGAAAACTAAGTCTGCAGTGAGAGCAGTCCCATGTCACTGTACAACTCCATTTTGCATTATTTTGTTGTCAGGTACAGACAATACCAGGACTATTGTCACCATGTCACTGTTTCTGAACACCACCTCAGAAGCCTTAAGTGTCTGCCTCTGGTTACATCATAAAACTGGATGCACTAATTCCATTCCCCTGCATGCACAACATGTGAAATAGCTCACATCTTGCCACCAGTACACCTCCACTACCACTAACTAGTATGGAAACACATGTGCAATTTGGTAGTTGTTCATCAACTTCTTCAAGAGCAGCAGAGCAAAATTGTTTCAATTCCTCAGCATCAGTGCTGCCCTTCTGAATAGGAACAAAAAGTGAAGCTGTCAAGTACAAAAATTAAGACATGTTTCAACTGGTAAACAATGGCTCAGTTTTGACAGAGTAAGTCCATAAATATTTTTTAGGATGTTGTAAGAACATGAACCAATTATTTTCTTAGTCATAGGCAAAACAACCCTCAGCAAATAACAGGTAAAAACTCAGGAAAGAATATTTAAGGAGTTAATGGGCAATTGCCTTTACAAGGGAAAAAAATGGCAAAGTATGAAATTCTGTCTACTTACAACACTTACTGCAGGCAAAGAAGTAAATGAGTTCTTAGAACAAAATGCAAGAGAAATTCCATCCACTCTGAAAATTCTACAAAACATTACACTGCCTTCACTGATCAGCACACTAGTGAATTTTTAAGTAAATAAGCAAAAAATTAGTACACAAAGAATATTATTTTACTATAGAAAAGAGATAGAAAAAAACTTGATCTGAAAATACATATTGTTTTATGAAGCATTTTCAATTTCTGCCATATGTGATACACTTTATCCCTTAGATAACCAGAAAAACAAAATTCAATACATTTATGGTAACTACTTAAAAAAACCCACAAACTTGGCAAAATTGCTAGTTTTACACTGATAACTATTTTTACCATCAGTGAGAGCATCTGAAAATTAGTGATTCACAGCTGTGAAACAGAAACCTCATTTTACCTCTAAAAGGGCAGAGAAACATAATTTTAAACGGTACCAATGCTATTTTTAGAGTTTACGTAAGGGCAGGTTATCTTTGAAAGGTCATGGAAGCAGGGGGAGGTTTCTTAGGACTAAAATGAAGTCAATGTCATCTTTCTTCAAGAAGGATCATGCAGGGAACTATAGGACAGCCCTTGGTTCAGTCTCTGGGTAGGAAAAGGAACAAATCCTCAAGGACAAGAAAGTGAATTCAGCATGGATATATGAAGGGGAAACCATGCATGACCTGACAGCCATCTATGAGGAGAGGACTGTGAAAAAAGGCAAAGCAGATGATGTTTATCTAGATGTTGGCAACACTTTCAACACCTTCCCACACAACACATGTATATGTTAATGGAGGCCAAATAAGCACAACATGAGAAGCAGTGACTACCAGGTCCTAAGGGTTATGAACATCAGCATAAGTCCAGCTGGTCACCAGACACTTTCCAGGGATTTCTACAGGGGCCAGTACTGTTTAATGACTTCATTAACGACCTTAGTGGCAAGACAAAGTACAGCCCCAGTACACTACAAACAACTTGGATGAGAGGTTAACAGTACATCAGGTGGCTGTGTTGTCATCTAGAGGGACACAGGCTGGAAAATGGGCTTGCAGAGACCCTATGAAGTTCAAAAAAAAAGGAAAATTAGAAGTCTTGCACCTGAGTCAGGGGACAAATAATCTGAAGCATGAGTACATGCTGTGGAAAGCTGCTGTACAGAAAAGAACCCAGGTGTCCTGGTGGACATCAAGTTGAACATAAGCCATCGCTGTGCCCTTGCAGCAAAGAAGGCCCATGGCATCAGGAGGCACTGCCAGCACCCTGAGGAGAGCTAAAAAGACAGTGAAGGGAGTAGAGGAGAGTGAGTACACAAGGAGTTGCTGAGGTCACTTGGTTTGTTCAGCCTGGACGAGACTGAGGGGAGACCTCATTGCAGTTACAACTTCCTCATGAAGGGACAAGGACAGTCAGACACTGATCTGTCATGACCAGTGACAGGATCCAAGAGAATGGCCTGAAGCTGTGTCAGCAGAGGCTTAGTTTGGTATTAGGAAAAAGTTCTTCACATCTCAGGGTGGTTGGGCACTTGAACAGGCTCCCCAGGGAAGTGGTCACAGCACCTAACCTGACAGACTTCAAGAAGCATTTGGACAATACTCTCAGGCACAGGATGTAACTCTTGGGGTGTCCTGTTCAGGGACAGTAGCTGGACTCGTGGGTCTCTTCCAACTAAGCATATTCTCTAATTCCCCTCTGCTCAGCCCTGGTGAGACCACAGCTGGAATGCTGGGCGCAGTTCTGGACTTCTCAGTAGCAGAACAATATACTAGAGAGACTCCAGCCAAGCTGGACATATGATTAAAGGTCTGGAGCATCTGACACATGAGGAGAAGCTGAAAGTGCTGAAAATGTTCTGCCAGGAGAATAGGATGTTCAGGAGGTATCTTGCCAATGTGTACAAATTCCTGATGGGATAAAGATGAAGGAGACACATTTCTATCCAGGGTGATAATAACCCAACTGGCTACACTCCTGATCAATTTGCTACAGGTATCCTGCTTTGTCTGCAAGACTTGGACCGGAGAATTCCCAAGATCCCTTCAAGCTTTAAAGATTTCTAGCTTTAAGACAGTTAGCAATTAGGTGATTTGACTCTGAGGTACCTGAAGGGATTCAAATTGTTTCATTTAATACATTAAGATATATGTTCCCTGTACCTGAGCACTGAAACACCACATCAGTAACATCAGACACAGCTCCTGCTGGAGATGGTCTCAGAACCATCCCAGTTGCCCCAACAGCTATGGGCAAGTGGATCAATTGTCTTTTTAGGCTTGGATGGAGAGTTACATTGGGTCTAAATTTTGCCTAACTGCCCCTAGATACAATAAAGTAGGAACTCTGGGCTCTAATCTTCCTCAGTTCTTATTTTTTTAACAGCTGCTTTTTTTTATGGAAAATGCTTCCTGGTGAACATAAGCCTCTGTTTGCAGTAAAATGTAGAATTCATGAGAAAGGGAGAAATTGCACCTGAGATTGCAGACTAGTGAGCTCACATACCTTTGTACAAAGAAATCTGAATGTATCAGATGCTTGTTTTGTACTTTAGACACTAAAAGGATACTACGGATGCACTGTATACCCTCATATTTGCTAAAACATTTCCATATACTAAATGCAAATATAAGCTGTAAAGCAATTAAATAGACTTGTCCATTCAATTCAACAGGACACTTTTAGAAGTTTGGCAGTACTATTCAGAAAAGCCAGTTCTTCAGAAAATGCTGGGAAAGCAAACAACTGCTCAGAGACCAAGTGCACAGCAAATACTCTCATTTGCTACAAATGACAGCTGTTAAAACAAACAAACAGAAAAACCTTGAGTCAATTAACAAGTCCTTTGTAACAGATGTTTCAACAGCAGCTATTAGTGGTTTTTATTTCTGTAGTTAAAACTATGAACAAAAAGTTAAAAATGCACATCTGATGCACAGAAAAACTCTGCTGAACATCAATTTAATATTGCAAATTTGGTAAATTATGACTTTTATTACTTTGAAATCTCTAAAGTAAATGTAAACCAATCATTTTCTAAAGTGGTGATGAAAGCACTAGGAAAATGTATTATTTACTTCTGTTCTCATCTTACAGAATTTATTTTGTGTGCGTCCAAAAGTCTCTGGCAACGTGAATGTAAGTAGTCACGCTGTAAATAGCATTATGTGCCTATAAATCAAAAATGAATCTAAGTTTTCAAACTATTCAGAAGATCTTAAGATGAGGCAAGTATCTATAATTTAAGATCTTGTCTCCTTTTGGAAAACTGAAGGTTGGCAGAAAATTAAGAAAGGCAGGGGAAAAAAGGAGGGACATGCCTGTTCTGACAAAGAGTTAACCTAAAAGCAGATTACTATTCTTGTACATAAATACTTATTTACAAATCTGGCTAATAGTACTTAATATTTTTTGACTTTGAGTTTCAACCCACATTTAAAATATCTAATCATCACTATAAAAGTGAATGATTTGTCATAAGCAACAAAGGAATCAATTTATTTGAATGCCTACCTCTAAAAGAGGAATTATCTTTATAGTCTGTGGAAATCCTGAACAGAAAAATAGTAGGTAAAGAAGTAACCCATAACAATGCTAATGGTTTCCTTCATACTGGTGAAAAAATGCTGCTGCCAAAGGCATCTACCAACATCAGTTCTTTGTCTAAGGTTGAAATCAAACACTTCAATGCAGTATTCCAAACACAGCTTTAAAATTACTTTTACTTTTTGCACATGATCCCAGGCAGTTTGCATTACATTTCAACAGTATATACTTCACTAATAAACCAAATTATGAGTGAACACTCTGCAAACTACTGCAAAGTGACATACATCAGCATTGCTCCAGAAAATTGGTCACATTCCCTTTTTGTTTTGTCTACAAAAGTGATTGTGTGGATGGTATTACTGCAGGACAGGGTGTGATCTTTGAAAAAAAAACAAGAAAAAAAAAACATTTCTCTCATTCCACATGAGCTCCTTCATCTGATTCACTGCACAGACATGCACCTGCTGCACAAGAGAATATATAAGGACAGAAAAGGCAGCTGAGACCATTTCAGTTAATGAAACCATTTACTGCCAATTAAATCTCTGTCAAACTAGGATGCAAGGAACTTGGCAAACTCTCCTCTTTGCTCCTGGCTCATCTTGGTATTTCATCTAGCCAACGGAGAGATTACATAAACAAGCTGGTCATTGGGCTTTAAATAAATAGAACTGGCTGTGTTTACAAGTGTCTGACAAAGTTTTCCAGATGTTAAACCAACCCTACTATTACAAATTTTCTAGTTAAAATGCACTAACAAACACTGTTTTTAAACAAGTACAGACTCTGGAGTCAGCTGGACTATGTAAAAGGTTCACTGGAATCCCCTGAAACATTACTTAAGTAAAGTTTTGCAAACAGTTAAAGCAAATCCCCTGGATCAGATCAGGCTGTTAGGGTTCGCTGGTATATATACTGACATGAAGAATAAGAACACTGTTTTGAAACATAACTATATACTAGTGCAAATTGTTACTACATAATGGCATTCCTGCAACATGCAAGGTTAAATTTTGACTGAAGTTAGGCCATCAAAACAATTTTCTTTTCATATATAATTCCTAAAATGTTTCCTGTACATTCTTCAAGATGTGAGCAAATACAACTTCACTACATGGAAGAAGGAGGTCTGCTGCTGGGGTGTCTTACCTTTTTCACACCAAGGTAGATTCTATCTCCACCCAGCAAGTAAACTCCCATACCTTAAATCACATCTTTATTAACTACAGCTACTTTTCACATTCAGTACAACTTTGCACCAAGATTTGTTTGGAAATGGTAGTTACATATCTTCAGCAATACAGACATGGTTTCATTCAGCTCTGAAAGTGGATAACATCTAAACGCTCAACAACTGAAAGGCAGTCTGACCCTAATACAAACCAGGAATGACTGCAGATGGGAAAAACAGCAAAAAGATGGAAAGATTCTTCTCCTCCCATCAAAATTTCTCAAAAGCAATTTTCCTTCAAGAGTCAAGAGATACCATTTACCTTCCACTCCTGGATCACAGAATCAAAGAATATGCTGAATTGGAAAGGACTCATCAGGATCATTGGGTCCAATTCCTAGCCCTAAAGAGGATACCCCAAGGATCACACCATGTGCCTGAGAGTGTTGTCCAAATGCTTCTTAAACTCTGTCAGGTTTGGTGCTGTGATCACTGCCCTGGGGAGCCTGTTCCAGTGCCCAGGCACCCTCCAGGTGAAGAGTTTTTTTCCTGCTGTCCAACCTAAACCTCTCCTGACTCAGCTTTATGCCATTTCCTTGAGTCCTGTCACGGGTCAAAAGAGTGAAGAGATCAGTACCTGCCCCTCCTCCCCTCCTTGTGAGGATGAAGACCACAATGAAGTCTCCCTTCAGTCTCCTCCAGGCTGAACAGACCAAGTGACCTCAGCTGTTCCTCATACGGCTCCCACTCCAGACCCTTCATCAATCTTATGGTTCTCCTCTCAATGCTCTCTAATAGCTTTTTTTTTTTAATGTCTTTTACACATTGTGGCACCCAAACCTGCACACAGGACTTCAGGTGAGGCCGTCCCAGCTCAGAGCAGAGCAGGATAATCCCCTCCCTTGCCTGGTTGGTGATGCTGTGTCTGATGCACCCCAGGACAGGATTTGCCCTCCTGGCTGCCAGGGAACTGCTGACCTGTGTTCAATTTGCCACTGACCAGGACCCCCAGGTCTCTCTCCTGCTCCCCATTCTATGCACACAACCAGGACTGCCCCATTCCAGGTGCAGGATTTGGCACCCACCCTTGTTCAGCTTCACAGAGTTGGTGATTGCCCAGTTCTCTCATTTGTCATGGTCTATCTACAGGGCCCCTCTGCCTGTGAGGGAGCTGACAGTTCCTCTCAATTGTGTCGCCCCTTTGAAAACATCTAGAGATGTTTTTCATGGAAATGCAACACAACTCTGTGAACCTTATTTTTTACAGCCTCATCTACTATCTTTAATTAAGATGTAATTAACAGGACTTCAAACAAGAACAGTTGTGCTAAAATGCCTGTGTTCAAGTGATAGATTTTACTCCTGAGAAGCCAAGGGAGTTATGACTTATCTGCCTGTTTACACAGAACCAGGGAGCCATGGAGAAACGCTGCAAGAACACCAAGGGAATCAATCAAAGTTCTAGCAGAAAGGTAAGTATCCCGAATTCATACCTATGAAAAAATCTATTAAGGACATAAGGTGAGAGAAAATAATTAAAGATACACCTGTAGGTAACACAAGTAACTCCCAGGTAAATCAAGCATCTTCCAGAAGAAAACAGCTCGCAGAAATAGGGAAACCAGAAACGCACATTTAAACAATAAACAGAGCTTTTCTTTTATTTGTTATTCTCTGTTTCTATATTCAAGCAATATTCAGCACTGAAGAGTCAGAAAAAGAGTTCAGGATAAGCTATGAGGCACTCAAAAGCTGTGAAAGAGCTGATTGGACCAAGCTGAAAAAACCTGACTACATCTCAGGTGACTCACAGAAAAAACAAAGCAGGAAAAAATGACAAGAACAAGAATGTGGTATCCCTAAGAAATAAGAGTCTGTAGGCTCTCCTCAGACAAGAGCATTTGAATTCATACAAGGTCTGAACTACAACTCAAAGCAGTGTTTTCAGAGCAGTAAACCTAGGTCTGTGTTGCATACCCAGCATGTTGATTAAAGATATGCAGTTGTTTCTGAGCTAGCAAAGGCTAGTAACGTCCTTGTAGCACTACACAGGCAGCCAAAACTGGTGCTGTGATGTTCATACTATATAAGAAGATTGGCTCCTGGTACATTATTCCTCAAACAGTCCACAGGTATGACATAAGAAAGCATTAGGTAGCATGAACCAAAGCCATGCCAGAAAATGTTGCTAATAATTAAGCCACAGGCTCTATCAGCAGTGCAGCAGTTGAGCTCACACCCAGGTCTTGCACTTTTTAACAGTGTAAACATAGTCAGACTGTCTCCACCAAACAACGATGAATTACAGATTCCTCCTCCCTCCTGAGCCATCTCATTAATTACACTAGACTGCAAGGATGTAGAGATGGAAAAGCAGGCTATCCTGCCCCAGCCATCCTCCCACCACCAGGGAACTGGAATATGCAGCTTCCAAACACATCAGCACATCTGAGTAACTACTGCTATGATATTCTCTAACTTGCTATTAATAATATGAATGTATGACACATGGTACAAAATGTCTGACAAGTATTGCTATGTGCATTTGTGCAGAGTACACATTTCCACTCATTTTCAGCAGTACTGAGCATGCTGTCTCCCCTCTCCACCTTGCAGCAGGGATCCTCTTGGTCCATGCATGGTCCACGTTGGCTCTTGCAGGAAAGAACCTCCTCCCTCTCTGTACACACCCAGCAGGTGCTCATAACTGCTACTCAAGGCTTCAGACTTGCTCCTGGCATGAAAGCAGTATTTATTAAAATTTTCTCTTCTTTCTAGCACAGGAAAGAGCAGGAATCAAGAATATTACCATATCTTACAAAAGCTTTTGATATCAATCAGGCTGTGAAATCTATTTGTACAAGCAGATGTCAGGAAGACCCTCCTTTTCAATAAATATGTACGTGCTCAAAGATTCTTCTTGCTAAAGAAGCCTCAGCTGGGGTTTATCATTATACTTTCAGGATCACTTTTTTTTGCTTCCTCACACACACACAAAAAAAATTCAGACTGGAAGGAGATAACCACTCTAACCCAGCTGACTTTAAAAGCCAGTCCAAAACAGGTAACATGTGGGGGGAAAAATAAATTCCTTTACATGAGATCCCTTTAGGCTGCTCAAAACATTAGCTGGGAATTTGAGAAACTGCTTCCTACTCCTTACATCTATATAAAGGTTCCAAAAAACAGCAACTAATGTTGGTGCAATTCTGGAGCACAGCTACATGAACTTCATAGTGAAAGAAACAAACAGCAACAACCCAAATATCTGTTCAGACAAGCTAAGTACATAGCAGTAATGTCTGAAGACAGGAAAACATTAGAAAAAAGTAAACAAAGACCGCAGAAAATTACATCTTAGTGGAAGGATCACAACAAAACTTAATTGAAACTACAAGGAAGAAATCATAACTTACACACTTTGCTTCACAATTGTTGTGCATAAGGATCTAGAAAGTACCTGAAGTGCAGGCTGTGATGAAAACCCTGTAGGTTCCTAGGCATAACTGTGAATCTAAAGAACAGGAAGCCTTCACAGATACAGGCTTGATTCAGCTTTAGTTTTCATGCAGGTCCTGTGACAAACAGTTGTGCATACATACACAGGCCCACAAAATCAAATACTCAGTTTTAAGAAACTTCATGGGTACATGTAATTCTATTTACTGGGGTACATGTAATTCTATTTACTGGGAGCAAAATGCATTAATCAAACAAAATTTTAGGCTTAAACCACTTATCCACTAAATTAAACTTAACTGAGCACAGATGTTAATAATTCTGTATTTCTTTTTAAGAAAAGCAAAGTTTGCCATCAAAGACAATCAAATTTATGCTGACAGTGATCAAGCACTGAACATAAATAATGCCGTCCACAAACAAATTGAAAGATCTCTCTTCTTGGTCAGTTGTCAGTTAGACAGATCTTGATAGTCATTATCAGTATTTCCCTCCAAGAGCAGAAGTCAGGCAACTCAAAGCAGCGATGCCCAAGCTGCATCCTCAAGGCTACATGTTGCTTAGCCAAGCAACTTTATCTGGCCCATAGGCAATTTACAGCCACCCTCCTTCCCTCTGGTCTCACATCACAACTGTGAGCTCTCAGCTTCCTGATTTCTTAAGAGGAAAAAAAGACCACGATTTCACTTGAAAGCACTTTCCAAAAGCAGCAGTACTGGATAGTGCACATGCAGTACAGCTGAATCAGATTTGCATGTGTAGACCCTTTGGCAAAGTAAAACCCACTGAACATGCATGGAGGAGCAGCACTATACTAACAGACACACATACACTAAATTTGCTCACACGGCAGGAGAGGAGGAAGATTTTGTCAGAGAAAGTGTTGCTACAAGAACATCTTATGACATAGCCTATTCTGATGAGAAATGCAGATTCCACTTTTAAAACTGCTGTCTTACTACAAACACAAATCTATACAATGTAACTAAAAAGTAGCAATCTCATTTTTATCGAAACAAATCCCTGCGAGTAGTCAAAGCCTCCGGTTATACCAGACAAGATCACCATGAAACATTATTACTGTTGAGCTCAGAAGTTACCTTGAGGATTAATTTAAAAGTTACTATTTAGAGTGGGGGTTTTTCCAACCTGTAATAACGCCTACAGAAAATAGCAACTAAAGCAAATCAAGACTGCAAAGTCAACCAATTCAGAACAGGTCAGAACGTCCTAGACCTATGCAACTTCCATTCTAACTCATAATACTGCCCTTCCTGACATCATGATGTATTTTTCCACAACATCTCTCAAGTGGAACACAAAGAACAGTACTCAGTGAGTTATGTTCAATATTTTGCATTTGCTAGCTCTTCATAAAGTGGACACATGCCTTAATTACTTAGTTATTAACATACTCAAACTGCTCTGAATATAGGCCCATATTGCTAGAAATCACCTGAGTCATTGCCTGATCATGTGTGACCATGAAAACATGAAATTCCTGTGTTCCTGTTTTCCTTACACAGACCACAGAAATCATCTGGGTCTCCCAAGCCACGGGAGCCATGGCAGATGGTAACACCTGGTTCATGTCATGACCTGCACAGGACAGCACATTCCCTCCAACCAATGTCACTTTAAAAACACTGCACACACACAAAACTGACTTAAGGTGCAAATGTACTTTAAAAATCTGTGATCTTTTAATACTTCACATTGAATTTGAATACTTTTTAACTAATTTTTACGCACACTTTTAGACATACAGTCAGATTTCCTCATGAGTTTTCTACTGCAGTCACCATTACTGCTTAAGGGCTTTGTGGATACTAATGACTGCTTTCATATCATCTCTGTGAAGTGCATCACATTCCACCTGCAAATAGAAAACCCAAGATGAATATAATCTGGTAGTTAACTCTCAAATATTAGAGTCATATAACCTAATTTGGCAGAATTACTTATGACTTCCAAACGGAAATATATGTCATCATAAATAAAGTGTTTCTGTACTTTAATCACATTGGCTTCCTTACTTTTAAAAACAGTACAAATATAATCATGTTATTATGCAAAATAATTCCTGGCCTAACATTTAAAAAATGTAGTACTAAAAAGAAAACATATTTAATACATTTAGGCATACCTAGCATAGCACAACTGCATTTTCTCTATGGATGGAAAATAACATCAAGCAACATCACGGCAAAATACTTACAAAAGATGAATTACTACTCTTGAATGCATGCACACAGTTCTTTGCAAGAACTACATGAAACCTAGATGCCAAACACATTTGAAAAGCCATCATGTATTAATAGGTATGAATATTATTACCACATACTTTGGACAATGAGAGTAATTGCAAAATGATGTTGTGTGACATTACGCTGCAAAATGAAAAGCCAGAAAAGGCAAAATAGGCAGAAAGTGCAACTTAAGCTGACTGGCTTATTTGGCAGTATATTCTCAGCACAAGATTCAAGTACAAAACTCTGGGGAAGCTTGTGTCAAGAAGTTTTTCAGCAGTCATTCTGAAAGGATATGCATGTAACAAATTCAGATCCCTGCACTTCTCACAGTCTGCCACAAAGCTAAGAAGTTTTATTCCTTGCCTTTATTTATTGCTTTCAACAAAGCTTTTAAGGTGCCTCTATTAAATATTCATTGTTTTATAACAATGATATATGTCCTTGCTTCCAAAAGTTTTAATATGTTAGGTCACATTTAAAGAAAATAATGGTATTTAAGCAAACAGAACTACATTCTGTAGAAATATCTTCGGACCACATTCCTTTTAGAAAGTGCCTGCAATGTTTTGGTAAAATGTTCAACTTTTTTTAGAACAAAAGGTTAAAACAAGATCAGATCTGGTTTTCATTCAATTTTTAAAGGCTTTTGAATGACTTACAACTAAATGCACAAGGCATAACTAAAGGGTCATGTTAATAAATCAAGTTTAGATTACTTCAGCAGCCATCTAACCTACTCATACTGAAGTTTCTACAATGAACCCAACCTACTCTGACACAACTTCATAATTGTACCGTTAATGCCAATTATGTAGACATTTCATCCTATCCTTACCTCAAATCAACACGGATTCTTTCAAAGCTACTGGGCAATTTCTACACTAAATTGAATGATTTGCCAAGCATCTATCACAAGCTAATCTCTTGCAGAGAACAAAAACCTGCGTTGCTGCCACAGAGAGGAGTGAGAGCAATTCAAGACAGGGCAATACTATTGTGTATGTAAGTCAGTGCTCTGACTGAAACTAGGGCACCTTTGCCTTCCATTGTCTTGGATTAACAGCTCCACAGGAATTCAGTACTAGGATCAAGCTTTAGTCTGTCTGCTAATGCACATAATTTGTACTTACTGCAAGAATATAATACAACTTACAGTCTAACAAGGTTAAGTGCTACAAATGAAGTGACTTTTTTTTTTTCTAGCAAATCGATTCTGTGTTTGTGATGGCAATTCAGTGTGGATCTTTAGCTGTCTAAAATGCATCTCACAAAGCTGTACCTTGTATAAAATAATTTTGTAAGATTCTACATCTTAATTTCTTGAATTTCTTGCTTCATGTACATGCTAAGACTAAGAGAGCAAGAAATGTGCATTACAATTGCATACATGAAGCAAATTAGTGGTTGGAACAAAATGACTGCTATTTCCAACTGAAGTGCAAAGGTCTTGAATGAGGCCCTGGACTTTGCAGCAACACATATTATGCAATTAGGTACAGCAAAGTTGTCATGGCTTAAAAAAAAAGAGTCATCTCATACTGGGGTCCCAGGCTCCATAATGCTTTAGAGGCAAAATTTCCCTACCAGTTTCATACCAGCACTACAAATACCAAGGCAAGTTTCTAGCAAATGACTGCAGAGAGATCTTTGGCAACCAGTACAGATGCAAAAGATATTGGTAACTGTGATAGTGATGATCTTCGATTTCTTAATATGGAATTAAGAGGTACACTAGACAAATTTTGCTTCTGTGTGACAATAATAAAGATGTGCATTCCCTTTATACAGTAAGACACTCTAAATCATTCTAGTATTTAAAAATAATTACCTTTCAGTTGAAGGATTCAGAGTATTAGTTTCACAAAGGCTGAAGTTCAGTATACAAGTGACTCAGAATTTCCTCCTTCAATGCCCACAGGCACAAAAATCAGTATCTCTCACTCAAATTGATTCTTTTTCCATGTTTTGTTAGAAGCAAAAAATCATCCTGACGTGTTTGGATGAAGTCTTCCAGGGAGAGGAAAGGATTCAGCTCATTCAGCAAGACCCTTTTTGTCCTCAGTGAGGAAAAAAACACACATCTAGAACTCAATCTCCATCCTCATGCCAATGACAAAAGTAATTTTGAAGTTCTCAAACACCTTTTTGCCTCTTGATGCTTTTGACAACACATATTTACTCAACTTCCATATCTTAAATGTCAATTATTCACAGCTGATACATTTTTTGCATTGTACTCATTTAGTGCACAGCACAACTAGCATTCACAGACACTACATTTGAAATAAAATGCAAGCAGAAAGGAACCAAAGATACCATAAAACAAAGGATTTCAAATCCTTGTAAAGATTGGAGAATGAATCATTGAGAATAACACTTCTGTATTATTACAGCATAACTGCCAAAAACCAGCCAGTTGTAATTTGAAAGTTTTAATGGATGGAGGACCTATACATGTGTCTCACACTGCAAGGCTTTATATTAGCTTTGAATTAATCTTCTCAGCCTTCCCAATTGGCTCTCCAATTTTCCAAGAACAGCAGAGGGTGACATACACATCACAAGGTACTACCATGCTCAAATACCACTTTTGTAATGATACTGATGTTATGTTAACCCTACTGTCATAGATGAAGAAGGGCACATATTTGGGGTATATTTTAGGAGGCCAGATGCATTAACAACTGAATTCCAAGAGGCACATAAACATGGTATCCACA
Organism: Anthoscopus minutus; assembly: GCA_013399455.1. Taxonomy (NCBI): domain Eukaryota; kingdom Metazoa; phylum Chordata; class Aves; order Passeriformes; family Paridae; genus Anthoscopus; species Anthoscopus minutus. The sequence goes on along the minus strand of VWYI01006608.1, from coordinate 3,904 downwards.
AATCTGAATTTTGATACAAAGGCCAAAAAAGGCCACCATACCAATATGGTGGGTTTTGGCAGGGTTTTTTTGAGTATTAGCTAATAGTAACATCTTTTCCACATTCTGGAGCTCAGAAAGTCTTCTAGAAGACCTAAAAATAAATCTTCATTAAACAGATTGTTTTTTCCAGCCAAATCTTGTAGGTTTTTTGATGCAAGCTTTCTGTATAGCACATAAATGCTAACATCATTTTCAATTAAGACATGTTTGCTACTTTGAACGTATCATTTCTATCCATCTGCAAGAAAGACACTTCCATCAAATAGTTTTGCACAATTTTCAATTTTGTCACCTCTGCTAAGCAAGAGCTAGATTTCTACAATTACCAGATGCTGAATATTTCTAGTTAAAGCAGAAACTAATAACTTTTAAGTAGCAGTTTAAACTATGCTTGTCCTTAGCATTACAGATTTTTAGCTCATTTGTAAGAGTTCTAAGCTTTCTGATATATGACTTATCACCCTAGTCTGCATCCCCATACACATCACAAGAGAAGCCCACGGTACTGTAACTCACAAGATCAGAACAACTGAAGAATAAGATTTTAGTCCTATTAAGAACAGGCAAGAAAGTCAGAGTCAGGTGTAACACTTGTGTCTGGGAGCAGATTTAATGTTGATTCACCCGGTGAGGTGTGGCTTTCCACACTATCTTTTGCTAAAGTTAAATAACAAATTCTTGGATTGTAATAGTTTTTCAGTGCTTGTAACATTGCCAGACCTACCATCTTCTATACTGCCAATATAAAATTCAGAAGATTATTTCAGTCAAATAGCTCAGCTTCAGGGAAAATACTCAAGTCTGCTGTATTTCTAGATCTATTCTTAAAGAAACCTGGTATGTCTGTGGTTTTGGATCAAGAACTTTAAATTCAGCCAGAGTTTTCAAAAAATTTCAAAATATTCAAAATATTGCCTAAGAAAATGAGAACCCCAACCTCTGCAATATTAAAACAGAACTGAAAAATCAGACTAAGGACTAGAAAAAATCTTATTCAGCAATGTATTTCCTCATCAAACATGAAGTCAATACCATCTTACTTACCATATTCACAATAATTATGTATTTACAAATTTCATTAAATTATAATAAAAATGGACAAGTGGGGAGAAATAGCTGTAACTACATAAACGTATTTATTCTGTTTAGTACATGGAAGTAAAATATATTTTGGTCAATGACAACTTAAAATGAGTTCTTACATCTGCAACATAAGCTCTGCTTTTAAAAACAGTATTTATTGGTCTTGCACAGAGTAGAATCAAAAGGAAATTAATTCATCAAAGCTGAAATAACACTGCTATCAAATTCTGTTCAAAAAGGGCAAGCTCTAGGTCTTCTAATAAAAAGTGAATTGACAGAGCCAGTAGTAAACTGATTAAGACTTAATAGCTACAACTTTCTAAGGTTCCATCTGTTCTGTACATGTGTCACCCTTTGCCAGATCCAAGACCTGGGACTCTCCTCTGTATTGTCAGTAACAAATAAGTAGTGCCTGTTGGAATACAGAGGTGACAAACTTGGAAATGTAGGATAGAATGAATACAGATACTTTGGTAAATAAAAACTGAGATTGCTGGTCAAGAAGAATAGAAAATTTGGATAAAAAAAGAGGGCATGGGAATATAGCCAAAGCATTTTATAATACCACTTGCGGAAACTAAAAATTACAACTTAGGGAATATCTGCTGAAGAAGTGAAAACAGAGTGAACACTGTAAGAAACAGTTTTACAAACAACTTTGGAAAAAAAGCATAATAACTTTTCAGCATGATGGCTTCCTGATCAATCTGCAAAGACAAGAGATCTGGTCTTATGAGGCATACTCAGAGGAGACAGTTGCTTTCCATGTTAATGGAAAATAATGGTAAGAGTGTCCTATCAGAGCACTCCCTCTGGAGAACAGTTTATTTACAGAGGATGCACAGTTAGAATGTGAAAAAAAATTAATAAAATAAATTTTTAAATGTTACCTGCCAGAATGAGGCAGCTACTTACTTCTTGAGCTTGGAAGAAACTATTGATGTTACTGAAAAATATAATTGCTGAACCACTTGAGATCAAATAGAACTTCTCATCTAAAACTGCCCCAGTACCACGGAGTAATATGAAGATCATCCTCAAGAAGATTCTTTAAAAAACACAGAACTGTAGAGGACTAAACTTGACATTTATACTGGATAAAGTGTGGCTAGTAAGTCTAGAACAATTAAGGAATAAGTAAGTAAACATGATACCATGTGGAAGAGTCACCAGGGCACTTGTAGAATAGTCACACTTCACAAATCTAATACAGCTTTAAGTTATAAAAACATGACCAGGACAGAAATTTGATTGACAGCACAGTACATTTCAAAGGCACACCCCAAAGCCTCCTAAAGAAAATAATCTCTTCTTAGAATAAAAGAAAATACGCAGTGAATAAATCACTGGTGAAAAGGCAGGAAATAATGGTGGACTCTGATGGTCACCTTTCACAGTGGACAGAACAACCAGAATAGTGAATAGTGTCAAAAGAACCTGTGCTTTTCAATGTATTTGGGGAGGAGATGTCCACAGCTGCTATTCAGAACAGGAAAGATACAGATCAACGACAGAAACATGCAGGGCTCCTTTATTGGGAGTGACTGCAAGGTGGAGCAGGAGATTAAATTTAAGGTACAGAAGTATAGTGTACATAAGTGAAAAAAAAAGGTGAACATGTTTCTAAATTTACACAGGCTTTGACCTCTGAGCTTGTTATTCTCACTCACAGATAACTCCAAAGTGCTAAATTAGATTAGGCATACACAACATAAACAGCAAATTCACTGCTCAGGAGACAAACCAGAATCAGGAATTATTAGGAAAGAAACAGAGAACAAAACAAACCCCACCACTAAACCACTCAATGACTGCATGTTATACTGGATGTTTCATTGGTTCTGTTTTTGGGAAGCAAACAAAACAGAAAAACTGGAAAGTAGAGAATGTTATAGAATAACTCCTGTAAGAGGAACAATCAAATAAAATAGAATTCTTCAGCCTAGGAACAGCCAGCTGAGAGGACTTATCCTTTCTCTGCAGCAATCAGTCACATAAAGAGGAAGCAGTTGTTCCTCACATCTTCCACTGGGACACCTTGCTAAAATCACATGGAAACACGGAAAATAACAGATTCAGCTTTAACAATAGGAGACCAATCTCGACATTCTGGGTAATTAAGCTGTAGACTTCTCTGACCCGGGCTCTTCTCAATGTTAAAGGCATCCATGAGCATTTGAAAGACTGGGCAAAATTTCAGAAGGAAAGTGCATCCAGATCCACAAATCCAGCCATGCCACCTCTAGTTATAGATGGTTAGAAAACTACTCGTGAGCACCATGTGCTTGGTTTGTTTGAATGTTTTTCTCCCTGTGCATGTGCTGTTGCCTCTGTTGGTGGCAACAGGCAGAGCTGGATGGCCTCAGTTTGCACAGCAGGGTTTGCACATGATGTTAGGTAACAGAAGGAGAAACAAGAGTGGTTAAAGAGACTTATATAGCATTCAAGAAAGAGAGAATATTTGCCACAGGTGGCAAATGAAGGAGGGGTGTACTGGGCATAATTGGCAAGGTTTTGATGCCAGGAGGAAGGGACTGCAGGAATGAGTTTGGTCAGGGGATAGGAAAGCAAAAACAAAAAAAACTGAGAAAAGGTATCACAGTGGCAAGGGCTGTTTACCCTAGGAGTTTGTGTGATAGTTTCAATCCCAGAATCAGTAATTACAAGTCAATTGACAAAATAAATTGGAAAATATGTCCTGATTTAGAAGTCTACCTTCAAGTAATTCAATATTCTAAACCTGTCAGTATTTTTCACTTGAATCTCCCAATTTCTCTTC
>VWYI01006606.1:15527-39891 GCA_013399455.1 Anthoscopus minutus | reverse complement strand
TAATATAAGAAGGAAAAAATACAACACCATGTCTATGTTACAAAAGGTGGAAAATGTACCACAGGAATAAAGAAGAAATACAAATACAAAAGAAATTACTTGGAATGAAACCATGGAGTTTTGTCAAGGATTACAGTTTACAATTCAACTGTGAATGCAGTCCTAAGAATGCTAGAAATCCCTAGAAACAGGTTTCAAAACTTTTGTGTATTTCCTGGCTATTCTTATTAATTTTGATGAATCAGATTATTTCCTAGGTACAACAGCTAATTTTATAACCAATCTAGATAAGCAAACATAAGATGTTCTGTTTTTAAGAACACTGGATCTTAAAAACCTTTAGATTACATCTAGATTTAGAATAGAAGTGTTCTGACTCCACTATATCCTGTAGCAAGTCAAAGGCAAGACACAGTTTGACAAAAATAGTCTGAGGAGATGAAATTGTCTTATGCAGGTTTCTTCAGCTGCAGCACCATCACATGTGGCTCACCTACCTGCTCTTTTCCTCATCACCTTCTCTATCTTTCTAGGAGAGCTATTATTGTAAAATTGTGGTGTCCCAAACCAAGAAGCCAGCGAGACTGGAAAAAGCTTTCCCTTTCAATGGCATAACTTTTCAGCCTGATGTCTTTGCCAGGACTGCTCAGTGCGTGCTTGCACAGCAGGGGGGACAAGTGGAAGGGGCAGAGTGAAAAAGAAACAACTGATGACTGCTTAACTTGGCCTGAATCTCATTTTACCCCATTGGCTGAGATGACAAGGCACTTGCATTTCTATCTTGACTTTGTATACTTTGTATAATTTGCCTGTGAAATGTAAATTCTTAGCCTTGTCCACACCACACTTGCCCTTGTCTTCTCTGACCTCCACTCACTCATGGATGACTACTTGCTCCTTGCTCAGCACACTGGGATCTGCAACTCTGGTTTCAGTATTATGCCAGTGTAGTTAGCAGTGCTAACTCTTCTTTTTATGCCACAGAAATAATCATGTTCTTCAGGGAGAAAGGGAGAGAATTATGCAAAGGGAAAATAGAAAACAGGTAATTCACTTGCACTTACAAAGTTGAGGCTTTATTCAAAAAAATGTTTTCTATATGAAATAATATTTCATATAGAAGTATTATTGTTATCAAAACCCATATTATAGACAATATTATATATTAACATTATAGACATATTACTGTTTTCAAAACCCAGTGAAAAAATTCAATTTTCTATGAGATTTCTGATAGATAAACAGACACATCATGGCCTTTTAAATCATAATTATATACTTTTTAAAAGTGAAAAGCCTAACTCAAAGAGACATTAAAGTAATTAATATATCTTCAGAAGGAAAATATTAGACACTTAATTAATGTTTGGTTTAAATTTGAAACATTTTGTTTCAAACTGCAACGTGAAAGTTTATAAATTGTGATTCTAATCTATTTTTGAAGTTGGCTGGGTTTCATTTTCACTAGCACACACATAGATAAAAACAGGAATACTGAATTAGAATGAAATAATTAGCATATTATTTTATGTTTGTGTTTACATTTTACCAAAAACAAAAATCCAAGAATAAAATTGTGAGTTAATAATTTCAGCTATATTTTGGATGGACATATAAGATTCTCATAAAAGCTGTGATATGAACACTACTGTAATGATATAAAGCTTTGCTAACTAAACACAATCAGAAATTAGCAGAAATCTTTCTGTGGTATATAGGAAGAAGTCTTGAAGGGCTCCAGAGGTGGTAGTTTTCCCCATCTTAAAATAATTCCCTACCCAGGATTTATGAGGTTCACCACAGAGTACATATTCTCAAGTCCTTGATGGATTGTCACAGCTTCAGCAGAAACACTTCTCAGAATTCAGGCAGACCTTCATCTCATGCAAGGTATTTTTTAAAGATATTTTTATCACTGCTGTTTCATTTTGAGATACCTGATGCAAAATCACTTCTACTGACAAATTACGTTTTATCTGTAATAAGAGGGAACCCAGTTCTTTCAGATTATATTAAAATGTGTGAAATAGAAAATATTTTAATTTTTTGGGATGCCTTAGCACATGTGCCAGTCTTTTGTTTCTGCTCTGTACTGTAAGTTTCATTTGGCAATAAATTAATTCCTATTTTCAGCAAATCTATAAAACCACAAAAATATGAACTTCTAATATCATATTTTCTTTGCATTAAAAGTTTGACATTTGACAATTATACTACTTTGTAAAATCAAAATTTAGTACTCCTTTGGAAAAAAATTAATCAAGGTGGTGCAAAGGGAATTTTTTCATTTGCAGCAATCCTTTGTCATGAGAATACATTTTCCCTCTCCTTAATCATTAGTTACTGTCAGAAACATCAGTGTGGCATTTTATTTCTATGGGATATTCCTTGCTCAGTGCTTATTTCATGCTTTTTGGATTAGCAAAAACAATTTCACACCCAATGAAATTAATGTTACATTTAATAAGAATCTGCAGTTTGAAGCTTCATTCTGTTGAATTGGCCTGCTTTGGAACAGTAGGTTCCTAGAGAACTGTATCTCTTTTTCTAATAGTTCAGTGAGATCAAAGGTAATTTTTTTCTTTCACTCTACTCTCATCACCACTAGAGAAAATGTTAGAAGAGTTTCAATTTAGCAAAGCACTTACTGTTAAGTATGCACTTAACTTTTTGTTAGCCAACAAAGTGCTTTAATGTGTCTTTTGTTCCTACTGACTCCAAATCATATGCAAGCTTAAAAGGAAAATGCATATAACTGATTTCACAAAACAAGACAATACTGAGAAATAAATTTTAAATGGACTTATCCAAAAAAGGCTGTCATCTGATTCCATTACAATTCATTCAAGATTTTTCCCTGTCAAAATCCCTGTGTAAGGCTGAGGAGATTAAATTGTCAACCTTTGAAACTAATCTAAGCTTGAAACCTTTCTCTAAAAAAACTTCATACAAGTATCAAAGTTTTCATGTAATAGTCAGCAAATAACTACTGATTTTAAGAAATAATCTGAAAAGTAGTGAAATTAAGATATGCACTATTTGTAATATTACCAAATAAATGCTATCAGTGTTATCAAATAAATGTTATCAAATCATCTGATGAAAAACACCTCCCACTGAATCTCAGAAGTAATATCACCAATTATTTTCACATTTCTTCTCAAATGTGCAAGCATCTCTGGGCTTTTTTTCACCATCAAATACTAATACTAAAACAATTTTAAGAGAACAGCCCACTACACTAGTAAAGATCTTGAATATTTATAATGAATGAAAAATGTACCAGTCATAACGTAACTTTTACTCCATCCCAAATATAAAAGTAGAAAAGTACTGAGTAAACATTTGATGTTTTCATCATCCCACTTAGTGTTATTACTCTATCACATAATGATGTTCACATTTTCAGCTTTTGAATTCTTAACTTCTGAAAACCTCATGCCCACCCCTTCATTAAATTCCCTGGGGCCACAGGTTGGGATAGTCAAATATTACTAGTGATAGAAAAATGAGGTGATCCACTGTCCAGACTAAAGAGCATACACTCATTCAGAAACACCTCACCAGTGCTACAGTCACTTGTACCCTATAGCTTGCACCTTGGCATTTTTAGGGAAGCACTTTTATCTCTTCACTATTTCTTCATGAAATCCCTATATTGCCTTACCCACATTTCTTTCTGAATTACAGTAATTTTCTTCCTTTTAATATTCCTCAAGTTCCAGCTGCTCAAATGCAGATACTAAAAACAACTGATGAACCTGGCTAAATCATTGCTAAAGAGCTTCACATATACCCCATTGGATTTAGAAACAGATCTGTATTGTCATGCACTACCACATGTGCATTTATTACCATTTCTCTTAAGGGATCAGAAAAGAACATAGCTGTCCAGGAAAGTCTTGGCATGAGCTATGTATGATCAAATCCAATTTCTGTCACCGGCGGTTTCTATGGACTGGGTTTCTTATTCCCCAGTGAAATGTAAATCTGCTGTTCCTCCCACTAGAAGTTCAGAAGGAAGTTGAAAAAGGAAACTCTATGAACACTGTTCTTCAAAAGGCTTTCCCCAAGGCTCAGAATCCCTCAGCAGACTTACTCCTTAGCCATGACACCTAGAAGTGGTGCCACGACTCCCACTGTGCTGCCCACCCTGCATGGCACTCACTTTTCCAACAGAAAACATTGTTTCTCCTTGGCTTAGGTGGCTATTACTTATTATTTACATTTTTCATTTTTTGCATATTGCATTTTTTTATAATGAATTTGAGTTCTCATTTTTAATGGAAAATATGAGAAAGGTGAAGACATCTGGCAGAGTTTTCTATTCATTTTTGAGTAGTAGCCGTTGCAACTGCACAGGTGTCATTGGGAGATATGAACCTTGTTGAAAGCAATGAGACTGCTCAGCTGCCTGAGGAAAAAGTTTCTAAAAACAGAAACAGACAAGAAACCCACAATATATAAACATGGTTCTTATGAAAGAAAACATGATTCTTATTCATGAAAGTATCATCACTGAAAAAATGGTTAAGGGAGTCAAGTATCTGAATAATAACAGTAACAAAGGAGTTACAAAAGGAGTAACAAAATAAAGATCAAAACTCTATCTCCCTGTTACAGGACAATCAAGTAGTTAAATTCAGCCCAAGTTAAAAACTGTTATTTTTCTTTTTAATAAAAATATATAGTCAGAGTTATTTTTGTAAAATAAATTGTATATATCTGATTCTGTTTCATACACAGAGAAAGAGAAAGAAGAAAACTTGAACTGGAGGGAAATACCACTGAAGATCATTTTCCTGTAATCTAAGACTCCTCAAAATTACATATTCTTTTACAAAACTAATACATTTTTTTTATGTACCATCCACTATTCTCAGACTTCAGTAAGCAAGATTCCTGTTAATTTCCACTAGTATCTAAGCAATCATTTTTCCAATACTTCGAGTATGTCACTATTAACTAATCACAGCAATTGAACAAACAAACCAATCCCAAGAGTATGTAGTTATACCTGATGCAGAGCCTCTGTCATCACAGAAACATTCCTTTGGCTATGAGAAGTAGATGAATGGATGATGAAAAATAATCATTGCAAAAATAGATAAACACATTGAGAAATTTTGCAAAACACCGGCTATAAATTTCAATAAAGTGAATTCATTAATGATGAGACCTGACTACTACATATACTAAAATCAAAGCTGGAAAAGAATGCTTGCAATTATTTTTAGATTACTTAAAGAATCTTTTTTTCCTAAATGACTATTTCCTCTGATTCAAGACACTGTCTTCCTCGCTCCCCTCAGTCTTGCAGGGAACTACACTGACACTGCATCAATTGATGCACTAACCTATCCCCTGAAATTCTATTAGCTTGAATTTGAACTGTTGGATTTTACATTTAATTAATTTCATCCATGTAAAACTTGTAAAATTACTTAAATCTGAAACCTGATTAGAAGAATGACTGTGTGCCAGATCATGGCTTTATAAAAGTTTTCAGGCTTAATAAAACTGCAAATGAGTGATCTACTTCAGCTATCTAAAAAATGATCCATTTCCTTTCAATACACACGAAGTTGACTCAAAGGCCAGAGATCAGCTGCTAAGTATAGTAGGAAAGTTATGTAATTAGTTGTTTTGCAAGATCAATGAGCAATTGCACTGCTCAAATGCTGTTGAACTCAGCTACATTCACAGTCTGTATTGCCCAACATTCACAACATTTAATATTTATGTTGATTACCTTGCAGATTTTATACATTAAAGTAGTACACAATGGAAAAAAATAAAATATACCATAAAGTAGCAAAAAATGTGAGAGCATTAAAAGAATTCACATATAAATTGATAATAACTTGTCCATCTTCTTCAGGAGTTATTGTGGCCAGCTATGTAATATATAGGCTGGGGCATAACCTAGAGTTTTTACAGATCTGTAATAATCCTATATTAAATTGACCCTTGAGTCTTCCTAAATGCCACAAGGCTTTTTTTGTTTGTTTGTTTTTGCTCCTTTGGCTGAAGTTCATAGTTAAATGAGCATGATGCCAAATAAATTTCATTTTATTCTCTTTTCATTTTATATTTGAAATATAATTCTATCTCAGTTTTGTTGCTTGAGCAGTTTCATGATTTTGGTTTATGCTTCTGTTCATAAAGCATGGAAGTGCATGCATGACTTTAACCATGCATGCAAACTCAACAGCATTTATTGAATCACTGCACCTTATGACTAATTCCATTGGCTTTAACAGAATCTAGGCACTTGCTTAAAACTAACAGAAATTAAGTAGGTGCTTAAATACTTTGCCTAATGAGTCTGCAATGACTCTCATATGCTGAACAGTTCATGAACTGTAAACAGATGAATGAATCACTGTTAATATCACTTTGTAATTGTTCAGTAAAACATACTTGTTTAGCAGAAAAAGAGTTTAAATATCATACATAAATATTATTCCATATATAAGAGTACAAAAAACAAATTCTAAGAAATCTAAAATTCATTTCTTCAGCTTTGGTAGATATCAAATTGTAAATAGAAATATCAGAAGGAAAACCAGCAGAAATATTTTGAAGGCTTTTGTATCTATGTATTGTATTTTGTATGTATATTGTATCTATCTATGTATGCATTTAAGTTTTAACCCATGTTTCTGTGATGATATTAATTGACAATAAAAGATAAAAGTACAAATTAGGCAAGCTTGAAGTGTTAAAGTGGTAAGCGTGACATCAGAGAATGAAATTATTCTTTGTAGTATTTTAATTACAATAAGAGCAGATTAAGAATATATCACTTCACAGCAGAAGATACCAGTTACAAATAATAAATGTGCAATTCATGTTGTTGTATTCAACAGAAAGTGTTATTCCTTTTTGCAATTCCAATTTTAAAGATGTAGCTATTACGCATTCAAGCATTTTGCCTTCAACGAAAAAAAAATCCAAACCAAGAATTGCTTACATTTAGCCATGAATATAAATATTTATAGAACATTGTATACTATTTGTAGAAGTTTGGGGGCTCTGATTTTATCTTTGTTTTAGAGATAAATTACAATGATTTCTCTAAGCTGGAAGTAAATAAGGGTCAGATTTTGCTTATCTGATTTTAAGTGCTAAAGAGGTAAGAGAGAATTTGCAGTCTCATGTGGAACCAACATGAGTTAAATCTAACCACTTATTTCCTGATAGAGCTAGTCAAAGAAAGGAATCCAGAATACCATCTACCATCTGACATGCCTAAATGAGGCACCCATCTCTTTTCTCTGAATTTATGGCCAGTTTCAATACCACTGTGAAGTGATTTAGTCATGTAGAGCATAAAATAATTTAGGTTGGAAAATATTTATGAACATGGGTATCTTTAAAAACTATTAATGGGAACTTCAACTGTAACCATGTACATCTATGAAGTATTCAAAGTGATGATTTTGTTTTTCAAGGGTCAGTGTGTAAAATAGCAAAGGTATAAGCAAAAGAAAGTGTTGGATAAAGCTGAACTAGCTTGAGAGAAATGCAGTCTGGCTCAGAATTCCCCACAGCTGTAAGAGTAGGGCATTAAATGCCCTAAAACCTTGTACATGGCAAGGGCTTGGGGAAGTGATTTGGCTAGAAGCCCTAATAACTTTATTTAATAAATGAATCTCTGAACTAATTCCTGAGCTGCCTCACCAGGAACCTACCTGAGAGTCAAATGCAAAAGCAAGGGCGTGGGTGCTGATGCGAGAGAGGGAGGAGAACAACAGAGTTGTGGCAGCCTGGATTTGGATCAGGTTAAAATGAACCACACCTGAAGCCCACATAAATTGTGATGTGGGGAAATTTTGACACTAAATCAATGCAGATACGATGGACTCTGAGGCCTGGCAACATTCTCACTTTGATGATTGTGACTAAAAGAAGATTTAACTGCTTCTTTTTTCTCACAAAGTCCTTAGTCTCGGACATAAAGATATCAATATGAAACCAAATAAAATTTTTAAAAAGGCTGGATCAGAAGATTTATTCTGTTCATGCATTAGATATTCATGTATTAAAGAAAAAAATATGCAATTTCACTTTAAAAGGCATCTAACTCTTCTAAATACAGGGGAAAAAGTGTTTTGTAACAGACATTTTAGATTTATGTAAATGAGAACTCCTTGTTGAGATAGCTTAATTCCCTGAAGGTGGTAGAAACTGATAGATGTTACTATTCTGTCTGACTACTCTGGACCCTATAAAGTTCACATTACACATCTTTCTACGAAAAAAATAAAACAATAAAACTCGAACCAATTTACTTGTTTGTGGAATTTATTATATTACACTAAGTTTTGCAGAAATGTGGTACAATTTGTAAAAACACACTATAGCGACATACCATAAATTGTATAAATAAATGTGAATTCATTTAATTTATATAGCTTTTTCAGAATTCCACAGAGCAATGTAGCAAACACATTATTTTATTGGCACAATAAATATGGAGTGTTTGTGAAGTAGAAATGCACAGTATGGGAGAATAGTCCTACAATTGCATACAGTAGCTTAAAGAAGGGAGGCTAGAATGAGAGCTCTTATACAATTAAGATCAAAAATTCTGGATATCCCATTCACTGCATGACTGCTGTAAGCAGCATACTGTCCAGATTATTCAAAATGAGATATTCCAGTGTCAATGGACACAACTAGTTTTTTTGGGAAAAGAATGAACACAAAGACGTTCTAGTGCATTCCTACTTTATTCTATCTTTGAACTGAAGCAAATATCACCACCTGACTTCACTTGCCCAGCACGCTGGTGCTTCAGGGTCTTCTATCAGCTAACACAGCATTCCTATGACATTTGGGGATTTTTTTGTATAAAAATTTGGCCACAACTTACTTTTGTGAAGGTAGCAGTTTTGCATGTATGTGAGATATACCTTCAGAATGCTTAACAGAACAAGTTTCTCAGCAAACGTAGGCAAAGCAACATCTTGTTTCCAGATCTCAATCTAGTTTTGGCAGAAGCTAGACACAAACTTGCTCAGACTATGCAGAAAGTCTAGACACACTAGTAACAGCATTTCCATGTTTGAACTGGCTACACTAATGCATTTCCGAAGCAAGAAGTCAACTCAGTAAGATTCATCAGAAAGGCTGAGGATGTAGGCAACTACGTTATATTATTTGTGTTTAAATTCTCATTTGGATACAGCCACTAGTCATCATAATTTAAACACTTTAAAAAAAACGTTAAACATAATCATATTCAAATAAAAGTGTGATAGTTGCTTTATGAATGTGTCGATACATTTGCATGGTGTGTGATTGCTCATTATGCACATGGGCTTATTTCCATGCTATGAAGGAACTGCTTCAGATGGGTGGAATAATTTCCCCCTTCCTTTGTCACAGGCTGGAATTTTTTGCACAAAAGGGTGCTGGTTAACATCACAGGACTTGCCTGATCATGAACTTCTTTAGCCAAACAAAACAAATGAAAAACACATACCAGTACTAATTACCTTTACTAGTAATTCTTCCTCCTCAGAGTAGTCCCACGTTTTTAGGCACTGTATGTAATGTGACTAAAGGAGATGATACGGAGCTATTTATTAGTAATAACCACCACTGAAGGACTTCTCCATTTCCTTCCTACAGGTTTGAACAGGTTCTCTAGCAAACTTGTTGAAGTAGTTTTACTATGATGGTGATGGTAAAGATACACTTTAAGAATATTTGTAAGGAAAATTATATATTTGCAGGGAGGAAAGAAGCAGGCTTTCAGGTAGACAAACGCAAACCTGCTCAGACCACAGGAAAGACTCTTTTGTCTGTAGCCATGGAGACATTTAAACGACTGATTCCTTTCCCAGAGAATTAGGTGCTTAAATCACATTCATTTTGCACAGAATGTGTATCACAATGTCCCTCCAAAATGACAGATAAATGATCTGTTATATCAACTCATTGATAAGTAGAAAGTTTGTTATCCTTTCCATTGGTTTAATATTGGTAACCAAAGGCTTCCTGGGGGAAGAACACCCCTACCAACAAAAATGAAGGAAAGAGAAGTTAGTAATTTAGGACCCAAAATGGATACCAGCGTGGTTGTATGTGCTGAAATTGGGCAAATGCATATACATAAAAGGCCGCAAGGAATAACCAAATTGACACCTGGAACCCTTCTGGTCCCTGAAAATTCTGAACATTTTTTGCAACTGAAATGGGTTTTTTGGTTTGGTTTGGGTTTTTTTCCTAAAGAAAATCTCTTTTAAAAAGATCTTCATTGTCTTTGGAAAGAATCATCTCAAACATCTGGTACTTTAAGGAAAAATGAAAATAGAACTAACCCTTGATTTAAGCACCTGTAAGGTAAAGGACTGGAAACCTAAAGGGAATAAATTGTTTTAAGATACAGGAACCTGGCTGTAGGCACCTAATGCATGTGTGAGGAAAGTGAAAAAGCTAAGAATTATGAATTATTGAGAGCAATGGAAAGGCCAAGATTATTCAAAAAGTACCTGTGACCAAATGGTCACATTTTAAGTTAAAATAAGGGTAAAGAAGAAAGGAAAGAGGAGTACAGGGCTGCAAGCTTGCCTATGAAATGTGTCCAAATTGGGCAAGAAACAATGTTTCACATCCATTATTGCAATTCAGTGGCCAGCTCTACTTCCAATTTCAATTTAGGAAGTTAGGAGTTTTGATTCTCAACCTCATTATATGTAGAAGTAATGACATTTTCTTTCCCTGAAGTATTGTGGATAATAATCAGTACCTGCAAGATAAATTCTGAGTAGGTTATAGAGAGGTGGCAAAGCACACTAATAATATGTTGACATTCTAAATATAAACATTGCAATTATGTTGCTACAACTACAACTAGCAAACGCAAAGGAAACTAAGGAAGCAAACCTTAATCTTAAGAACAGACACTGCATCTAATGGAACTAATCTGGTGCTTAAAAACCTTGTTGAATCACAGCCCTTTTAAATGGATGCTGTCATACAGGCTACCAACTGTTGAAGTCTGGCAGAAGGAGACTCTTTAAAAGAAAGTTTTATGGTTCTGAATGCAAGTAATTTAAACATTAGGTAAAATTTGTAGCATAAATGGAAATATCAGTTGAAGATAATCAACACCTTATGTAAAATACATTTTACCCTTATTAACAGTGAATGATTTCCTAGTTTTATTGAAAAGGAAAGGTTTCAGGAAGATCAAACATCAATTTTCTTGGCTAGACTGAAGTTAAGGTACTGTCTCTTGAAAATAATTATCACAATCAGCTTATACTTTTTTTTCTCAATTTGCAGTTATTTGGCTAGAAAAATAAAGTTATTTTTAGACATGCTGAGATTTCTACAATATTTTGATGCTTATTTTTAAAATCGCTATCTTAAACAAAATTTTCAGTTATTGTTAAAAAAGCTTTGTTGGCTTGCTTACCTTTTGACCAAACAGGAATTAAATTTACAGTTTACCAGAACATTTAAAATTTGCAGTTTAAGGAATCTTTAAAAGACATCATTCAAGGCCTGAATCATGGTAAATCTGCTACACAATATACAAATCATAGTCACAGAATGTGAACATGAATGAAAGGACCACTGTGGGTCATCTGGTCACCTGGTTCAACCTTCCTGCTCATCCCAGGGTCATCCCAAAGCCCATTGCACAGCATCGCATCCAGATGGTTACTGACTATCTCCAGTGAGGGAGATTCCATAGCCGTCTCTGGGTAACCTGTTCCAGTGCTCAGTCAACCTTGCAGTAAAGAAGCACAAAAGAAAGTAAAGCAGTAAAGTAGTAAAGCAAAATCGAAGTGAAAAACTTGCATTCCAAAGAGTTCACAGATTAAATCTGAAATTTTGGAGCAAAAGTGATGTCATCCTCCTTAACTGGTGACTTTTCAAAGGCTGACAGGAAGCAGAGATGACCTAATGATTTTCCAAATTAGTCATAACCCTTCATGTCAACAAGCTAAAAGATAAAAATGCATTTTATATCCTCTGATATTATGACTATAAACTGAACTGTAAGAATACCTTAAAATTCAGGATAAATGTACATAAATTTGTAATTATAAATAATTTATATATTTGTACTAATTTTTTTCTATACACACAATTATTTCTCATTATTATTGAGCCTACTCCACATAGAAACTAATAGATCTTAAATTCTCATGAATTTAATTCACATTTAATAAAAAGGAGATGCTAAGTGCCACCCGTGCGACTTGATTTACATATCAGCTTTGCAGATGTCCTGCTCACGGATGCATAGGGTAGTAGCTGTGAACAGGGTAAAAACGGGCCAGACCAAGGCATGGAAAAAAATTAGGATTTCCTTCCCAATTTTGATGTGTACGCTTTACAGTGACTTGGTTCCCACACCAACTTGCCCTGTCTTCCAGCACAATGGTGCACAGCTTTATGGCCACTCTGGGAAGGAGCTATAGTCGGTCCTCCACTGCTGCTGCCGCTGTATGAGGGCGAGAGCAGCCCAGCGTTACCCCCAGCTATCCCCAGCTACACCCTGCAGGCTGGAGCAGGGGACGCGGACGGGCTGCGACCGCTCTGGAATCCGCACCTGCTTGGAAACGGGGAGTAAAATAAGGCTTGACAAGCCCTTTGGGACGTGCGGGGGGAGCTACTCCAACACGCGCTCCCACGCGTGGGGACAGACGAGCTCTTCCCAAAGCTGTTACTGTGCAGCCGGGGAGGGCTCCGGCTGCCGCTTGGCAAGGGCCTCACCGCTCATTTTTAACTTTCTGCGGGGAGCGGCCGGGACCGTCCCAGGCGTCCCTGCAACAGTGAGGGAGCGCAGGGCAGGCGCCGCAGCCGCCGTCGCTTCCCTCCACCCCGTTCCCCGCCGCGCTGCCCCTCGGGCGGGACGCAGGGTGGGGAAGGACGAGCAGAGAGCGCCATGGCTCCCACACGGTGCGAGCCGTGCCCTCGGCGAGGGGCGAGAACCCCGCTCTCGCTGTGCGGCGGGGCCGCACTTCCCTCGGCCCCTCCCCGCCCCGCCAGCCCTCAGCGGGACGGTGCCGCAGCGGCAGCGGCAAACCCCGCCCTCCGCCCCGCGTGTGGCGCGGCTGGGCGCACCCTCGCCATTGTCTGCGCGGCGGTCCTTGCCTGCTGCGGGCACCGGCGGGCGGCGCGGCGGTTGTGGCCGCGATGCTGAAGGGCTGCGCGCCTCCTCAGACGCGGCAGCGGGCTTCAGCCCTGGGGAGCAGCCACCCCGCCTGCTGAAGACTGAAACTTTGCGTCCCCGCCGCTCCCTCTCCTCTCTCTTCCTCTCGCCCTTCTCCATGCGCTGAGCGGTAGCGGGGCGCCCGCTCGGCCCCATGGACGCCTTCAGCGCTGCTAAGGCCAAGATGGGGGCGAAGAGCGGCGGCGAGACGGCGGCAGCGGGAGTGGCCGCGCCTCTGCCCGCCGTGCCGGCCCCCAGCCCCGCCGGTCCCGGCTCTCCCGCCGCGCTCGAACCCGCTGCATACAAGCTGGAGGATCTGGAGACCCTGGCTACCGTGGGTGAGTGCGGGAAGGAGGGGAACAAAGAAGCTGCCGAGGTGCCTGCCTGCGACGGTGCCCGGCGGGAGGAGGTGCCCGAACAGCTGGCTGCCCCCTTCACCAGCGCCCTCTTTTTTGTGTTTCTCTCCGCCTCCCCCTCCCCGCTCCGCTCCCCCACCCGCTCCGCTCCCGTTTCTCCCGCCGCGCCACCGCTGGCCGGTGTGGGGGCAGCTGGGGGTTCCTGCAGTGGCTGTCGGTTGCTGTGGGTTGCTGTGGGCGGCTGACGAGGACGCGCCGCACGCAGTTCGGGAGCCGCGCTGCGGGGCTGCGGGAGGCTGTGGGCATTGTACGGCCTCGGTGCTGCCTTGTCACCGGCACCGGCTGCGGGATCTGCAGCAGAGCGAGCCTGTACCCGGACCCTGGTCTGGCTTGTCTGTGAGATGATTACTGCCACTGCGGAAGCTGAAAGACCCTTTGGTATAAAACCTGGTTTATCTGGTTTAACTTCACTTACCTGCATCATGATAAAAAATTCATCATTTAAATTAGTTGTCGGGCCGGGGAAGAGATCAAAGAGGTTAGCCAAATGCAGCTGAGTGTATGTCAAGCCCTCAGCATGATGTTGCCCTGAATATTGATGCAAAGATGCTTTGCGTGTGTAGAATTCTGGTGGAAGGTAAGGTGTCATCTCAAAAGTACCACACTTACTAAAACTGCCTGTAATCAGTGGCATTGCCGACTAGATGCATGTGTCTAGTAAATAGGCATTTCAGACATCAGTGATGAGATTCATGTGTGCTGCATCTATGTATTGTGTGTGAACATACATGCTGACAGTAGGATATGTTTTAGCACCTTATTTAAAAGCTTTTATGTTCAACTACATGGAAGTTTATTCACTTTCATTTTAGGACTGTGAAATTACTTTGGATAGATTTATTCCAGTAAGTAATGTGTTGTAAATCTTAATTTCCCCTAAGCTCTCTTCAGCCAAAAAGGTGCAATATAAACCGTTTCTTAGTGAAGTTGATGGCTTTAAACATGGAGTTGGAAAGACCCAAGAGTGTTGTTGTCAGTGAAGAATGCATTATCTTCTCTTGAAGTGTGCTGTGTTTTGAGATAATATTCCAATTTCAAATGTGGGCAGACATTTTATTGATAAATTATTTGAGATTACTAAGAGACTTCAAAGGTTTGTGATATTTTTTTCCTACTCCAGAAGTGGTTGGGTTTTTTTTGTTACATCATAACCATGTGGATACAGTTGTCATCACTGAGGATTAAGACTTCGGGTGAAACATGGATTGCAGAAAAATAGTAATTTTTAAGGAAGACAGAGTAGTCATGGAAATATTCCTGTGGCCAGTGAAGAAATGTTGAAATAATTCTGATGTAAACTTTAAACAGTATAGCTTTATTAGAGTGTTCTTTAAGATGCTCCTTGGAGTCTAAGGAAAGGGAAAATTGTGATTCCACAGGAGTTAAAAGAGACACTTAAAAAAAGTGAGATACTGCTTGTTACAAGGATACAGAGGAAGAACTAAAAAGGAGCAGATAACTGCCTGTCAAGGCACTGACAGAATACATAGTCTCCCTTCATTCTCTGTCTTCCCCAGCTTGATTTGTTTTTTCATTACTTTTTTTTCTCAAATATCTGTGTCTGAAAAGATTGCCATTCTTTGCATCTCTTTTGAACTGTGTCATTGGTAATTTTATAGGGAAAATAAAGATTAAGAAACAAAACTGGAAAAGTATAAAACTGCGGAGATACATATATACTGCCTTACTTTGTCAAAGAAACTGAGTTGGCTTATTTAGATTGAAAAATGAATTTATGACATGCCTGTGTGTTTCAGTAGAAGTCTCTGAGAGGGACAGAGGGACAGCGTTTTACTCCTGACCAGGAAGCAATATTGCATCCTCAAAGTGATACTGAAACTGAACATATGAATACCTGCTCTGAGTGGCCAAGTTGATAAAAGATGCAGTGCCCCACTAATGCCTCTGAAGTGCATCGGGGATCTGAGTCAGTGAGTCTCCATGAGGCTGGGCTGCTCTGTGTGCACCTGCTAACATGAAGTATTGGAGACCTGATTTAAATGGGTTGCAAGTTAAATCAGTGCAAAATACTGCAGGATAGTCGAGTAGATTTGTAGTTTAGCTTGAGAAACTTTTTTGCTTGGCTTAAATCTTTTTTAATTCAGTTAGTTAATATGTTTATATCACATGTACTGAAAGAGTATATCTGCAGTTCTCTTGAGCAGTGGTTTAAGTCAGTATTACCTTACCCTCCATTTTGATCTCCCTGCACAAATAGATGGGATTAATGTCATCAGTTTCACTACAGCAGTTTAGAGTCATCTGCAGTTTGACTGCTCTGATATGGATAACAATTTTATTTCTGCTGATGTTCTTGAAAGCTATCTGCTGTATCTGAGATAATTGGAGATGTTTGGGGATGGGAGGGGAAATACCCAAAAATTACATAACAGGAAGTTCAGATATCTCCTTTAGTAGAATCATTACTTATAGATATGCCCAGGCTTAGAAATAGTTATGGCCTTGGAAGCTATCAACTTGAGAAAGTTGAAAGTCAAAATAGGGAGGTGAGTTTCATGCTCTTGCAGCTGTTTATGCTTAATATTTAGGGTAACAGAATTGTGTTGGTGTCTGTGAGATTGTAGTCATCCCTGACTTTATGCAGCTTCTCTCTGAGGATGGAAAAAATTTGTTAAAAAAAAAAACAAGTTGAATGCAATACCTGCTTTGAATATAGCAACTATGGTTTTAAGTAGCCTTCGTGTTTTCAGAGGATTAAAACCTCTCTCTCAACCTGACCACCATAATGCAGTCTGGATTGCATGTGTTTTTTGTGATGTGTCTTTTGGGATGCTGTGCCTGGTTTTGCAAAGAACTTCGTGTAAAGGTGGGAAGAGCAAAAGACAAGTACAGTTTAGTGTAATGATTCAGAAGAAATTTATCTCTCCCAAACATCCCAGAACTCACCCTTTGTTTGGTTGTTGGTGAGCCCTTTGTTCAAAGGCTATTGGATCAGAGTCTGGAGTACAGGTTTGCTTCGGAGGGAAGTGCCTTAATATTTAGTTGATAAAGTGAAGTTATAGCTTTGGGGAGGGCACAGGACTGGGTAACATACTGGTTTTCTGATGCTAAGAGAACAGGAAGAATATTTCTTCAAGTGTTACTTCCTGAGGGCTTGAAGATGTGGCTTTGAACCTTTGAAGTGTATGGGTTTTTTAGCTAGTCTTCTTGTATGGAAGTTGGATACTCTTGCTCTGGAGCCATTGAAGGTACCTGGTTGTCCTCATCTTGTTTTGAATTAATTTTCCTTTCAAAGGAGGTTGAAATACAAATGTTTGCTAATCACACTCAGAAACTGCTGTTCAGTCCAGGCTGAAATATTTCCTCTGTGAATCTCAGTCAATTTACAAACTCAACTGTGCCAAGATTGAGTTAGTTCTGTGCTGTATAGAAGCAAGAATTTACATTCTGTGACCATCATGTTCATTGAAAGTTTGTAGCCCATGCTTATCCGAAGCTATTTCAAACTTATTGTACATCTGCTCAGTGAAAGAGGGAGACTGTGTACACTAATGGTATAGTTTCTGAATCATCCTTGGTTGTGATGAGCACTTAATATGGGCAAACTTCCTGTTCCAGAAGCCAGAGTCCCTGCAGTTGGACACCTGATACATATCCTGAAATAGAGATGCTAAATTTTTAATTATGCCATAATGAAAAAGTAATTCAGGTGAACTAGAATAAGTAATGCAGGAAAACGAGGAGGTACTTCTTCACTTTTGGGTAGGTAAAGGTGGGAAAAGTGTTACATTCCCGGTTGAAATGTATGGTAATGGGAAAGGGAGAAGAAAGAGAACACAGGAAGAGAAAGTTGACAAATTCTTTCTTAGTCTCTCTCCCTTGAGATCTGTTTCTTATCCATTTTTCAAAGTGCAATGAATTCCATGGCAAACTATGTAGATGTAAATTTGGAGTTGTGAATCTGTTCAATTGATTAAAATATTTTAATTAGAGTATTTTTATGCAAAAAGATTCTTCTAAACTGTTCCCATGAAGTGCTTTACACTAAACAAATACAGAATAAAAAATTGGGCATATCAGTATTTTCATTTTTATGCACGTGGGAAAATATAAAAAAGTTCATAGGAAAAATGAGGTGCTACGTATTTTCAAATATTTAATTTCTCTATGTTCACACACAAGATATGCTAGCCAAATATATTTCAAGTGGCATTGTATCAGCATGACAGTAGGTACACAGCTGTAGTCTTAATGTCAGAGAATTGTCTAAGTAAGAAATTGTGCCCCAGAGTAGCCAGGTTCTTTACAGGAGAAAAATGCTAGTGGCTTTTTTTCCTTTTCTTGGAGGCTTAAATTAGTTCAGTTTCTTACCAAGTGTTATTTTTGGTTTCGCTTACCAAGGTTGTCACCTATTTGAAATTTTCTAAGGGATCTATGAGCATTTTTTCCCTATTTTGTCACATTTTCTTGATACTGAAATGATAAATAATAATCCACGATTTTACTTGGCAATGTTCTTAAATACCACAAGTTTTGAAAGAAAACATGGTCTGAATGTTGTGACTGTAATGGTGACCTGAATTCACCATTACGTATGTACATCTTTGAGGCTTTAGTCATAAAGCTAAATGACTTGGATTTTGTTTTCACTCTCTGTATTTCTTACTTCATTTTTCACTCCCACAAAATGACACTTGTCCCAAAATAAATCGTTATTATTATAGGTGCTGTTGTAGAGAGAAACGACCAGGTATGACTCAGCTTTCTTCCTTTGCTTTTCCTGTTAATCCGCTGCTGAGGTGAATTTCAATACCACAATGTTTATTGTAGATTAGGCAGAAACAGGTTCTCTCCCATAAGTTTCTTGTTCTCTTTAGGATGGAAAAAAATGGATTGAAACAAGTATTCTCTTTTATCTTTCAGAGAGGTCAGAAAAGTGAGAGTGTATGGAAGAAGTCTGAACATGTGAAAATTGAAAGTTCACATTTCTGCTTTTCTATCTTCAGTGTTAAAAATCAGTCTTGAGGTAAATTGTTAGTGTTTGCCTGTCACCTGTTTCTTTTGTCTGAATCTAGTTTAGATATTTAATTGATTGCAGAAAGAAATCCAGTATTCCTTTTCTGATATTGTAAATTTGACAGTGTGTTATAGAATAGGCTTTGACACTCAAATACACTTCTTGAAGATAAGTAATTTATTAAGTCCTATAAATAGCCCAGAAATGCCCAGAAGTGCTTTTTGCAATGCAAATAATCAAATAATCTGGAACCCAACTAGTACTAATATTTCAGGAATAAGAAGCATGCAAAACCCACCCACAAAATCAAAAGCACCTAGCACCATACCTTTCCTCTGCCAAGTTTACACTTAAAAAACCCTAATGTACCAGGTGAAAATACTTTGGATAAATTCCTCTGTTGATTTTTGTGTCTCAGCCTAAACTGAAGAAGATTAGAAACTTGCAGAGAAATAGAGATTTTAACTCTTTTTTTCTTTTTCCTTCTTCAGTAGGAAGAAACAGGAACTGAAAAGTACTGGGAGTCGAAAGCATGTAGGTTCTTAGGGCTTGACTCAGTTTTTCCTATGCTTAGCTTCCTGAGTATGTATGTCTGGGCTGTTTGTAGTGGACAGGGAGAATGGCCTTTTGGAGATGACAGCCTTGATATTTTGGTTTTCATATAATGAAAACTTAGTGAAACAAATTCCCTCCTAAAATGTGTTTAATCCTGGTGTGGTCTGCTTTTAAGGGTGATAGGCAGTGTAACTAGAAAAAAGACGTGTGATGAAATTTATATACCATTTTGTTTGTTACGAGAGACCTAGAGGTGTATACAGCAACGAAGAGTGAATTTTTGTAAAGTAAAAGATAGGAGCCTGTGTTTACCTTCCAAGGTCTTGTCTGGGCATAAGCTGTTTTTAACCAATTTAGGTCAGCCTAATTCCCTTGCTGTTGGCACTTACCAGCGTACAACAGTTTTAGTATTAGCTTGTACGACTTAGGAGTAATGTAACATGTTATCTTTACTTAGGAAAGCATCCTTTCATCTCTGCAACATTTTAGAAATTTTTTTAGCAGCTTCAAATTGGTAAGTAAAACTTTGCTGAGTACTGTGTTTTAGTGTGCACCTGGGATAACAATTCTCAAAATTAGACTATTTCTGCTTTCCCACAGGAAGACTGTCTTTCAAATAACTGAACAAGGGTTGATTTCTTTTTTAAAAAAATAAAGAAGGGAGAGATATATGATACAACATTCTTTACTAAGAATGTTAATTTGTAAACTGCACTGTTTGCACTTCACATTAGAGCATTTTTTTGTATAAAATACAGATTTTTTAATCCTTATTTTTAATACTGGAGTGGGTCAAAAATGGTGATCTGTATAATTTGGTCATGAAAACTCTCCACTTGGCTGGCCTTTTTCTTCTGGACAGTTTCTTCACTCACATCCCAGCTCGGTGCAGTTGCTGGCTGGTCTGTTTAATTGACAGTAACTTTTATGTAAATGTGTTGTCATTTTTCTTCAGGAAATCAATCGGTCTGCTTCAGTACGTCTCAAATCAGACAAATTGTGTGTGTGTTATTTATTTATTGATAACTGAGGCACATTAAATTCAATGAAGGAAGCATTCCTTTTGTGTCACTGAGCTATATGGTATAACCTCTTTCTGTATGCTACTGATGGTGAATGAATGTGAGACTTGTCTGCTGAGTTGATATGGTCAGTGGAACCATTCCCAAAGTATCTGATTTTCTAGTCTTGTGACTCTTTATTTGTTAGGGAGAGTATTTCAAGCCCTTATGTCAACAAGCTATCTTGTCTGTATATCAAGAGATTAATTTTTATGTGAAATCCTTGTTCTTGTTTCTTTTCTGGACATTTGGTTTCAGTATCACCTACAACTTTCTCTATTTAATTATACATTATATATGTAAATATATTTTTATATATAAATTTAAGTTTATACAAACTCATAAATTGTAAGTTTTACTATTCTGCAGCTTGATAGTGGAAGAGGAAGAATATACAATTCTTCTGCTCATTTTCTGTCAGCATATTTGGACTTTTTAATGGCTGTCACACCAGGTCATTGTTTCTACAGACTCTTCATATAGTACTTACAGCATGCAGGGATGGGTTTTTAATTTAATTTTTAAGCTAGGATATTTTTTACTTCCTTAAATGATTGGTTCTAAGCTAATTTTTCATGAAAGATCATGCATCTTTTAATTATTAATTTGATTCTAATATGCAGTTTGTATCTACAGGTGTAATTATTTATATTTTGTATTTATTGAAGTACTGAAGAAAGGGAACTCAAAGCAGAAGAGCTATATGTTATAAACAATTAGCAGCAGTTGTAACCTGTGACTTAGATGTGTTGTTTTTTGTATGTAGTCTTGATATTGTCTAAGACATATTTTTAAAAGTACTAAAGCTAACAATGCAGTAAATTTATATTGCCTTGAAAATGTCATTATAGAACCTCTGACATTGTCTAATGAAAGAGGAAATCAGGTGAAGGTGCCAAGGTGTGCGATTTTTTTGTTTTGTTTTGTTGGTTTTTTTTGTTTGGTTGGTTTTCTCATTTCTTCTCTACATGATTCTTACCAAGGAGGTAAGGGCTGATTACCAAAATCCTATAAAATGACACTTTAAGTTGTCAACTGCGCTGTGTTTTTTATGAGTTTTGGAATGGTTCTTTGCTAAAATACAGCTTCATGCAGAGCATTCTTTGTATTTGTTAAATTATTGTGTTTGTGTTGGGGAATATGGTGACTCAAAGCAATTGGAAATATTAATAGTAATAACTCTGCCATTAGTGTGGAAGGTGCAGGGTGCACTCTGGATGGAAACAAAATGTCTAGTTAGTACTCCTTTTTATGTCTGTCAGGTATTACTCCAGTCAGTAAATTAAATGCTCTGCAATGATTTAGGTAGATGTTAAGGGAATTATCCCTCCACAGACTCTTCCAAAAACAGGCTAAACGGGGTATAAGATTTTTCCTTTGCTGGTCTGCTAATGAGGTTGCACTGTAATACCTCTATGGATGGGAAATATAAAAATGAAGGGGCTGGTAGCTTACTGTGTTCATATTGAACTTCTGGGTGCTATAATAGCAGACTCCTCATGCCACCTGCCCCAAAACTGATGACAGACTTCTAGCCGCAGTCCTCTTCCCTCCCAGCTTGGAGCAGCTTTGTACAGCTCTTGGGTGCAGGAGATGATAGTCTGTACAGTTTTAATTTGCGTGGCCTGCCAAAAATAACTACAGAGTATGCACTGTAAAATTTTTGTTTGTTTTCAGGAAGATTAGTGGGTAACTTGTTGTCTGTCCCTGGAGAACAAACAATGAGGACAGTGCTGGTCAGTCTGTTTCTAAACTGGGATTCTTGTCCATTCTTTTATGAAAATTTTTCTGGTTGCATGTCAGTATGCTGAGTTTGTGTTCTGAGGCCATTAAATTCTCCCTGACTTCTGTGACTTTCAAAGGCCCATAAAAACTTCGGTAGTATGTCTTTACTTAAGCCATCCAGTTGTCACACTCAGAAGTAGTGACTTTAGAATTTTTGATGAAGCAGCAACATTTTTCTTCCTTCTTTTTTTAATAACCAACATGTTTCAATTCCCATATTTGTAGAAATTGTTCATTCTTGTATATATTTACAAATAATAGAATACGGGTTATAATGAATTTAAAAAAAAAAACATTTCTAAAATTTTCCCAGTATTGCGCCTTCATTCAGATTATTTTGTTTGAAAGCTTTTCTGCATCTCTTTTAGTATTTTTAAAGTGAGCAGCCATGGTTCCTTGGATCTATTTATAGAAGATTTGTCATTATTTAAGTTGGGTTTGTTTTGTTTTGGTTTTTTCTGCTACAAATGCCAGCTGGGAAGAAGCTGTGAGAAAGAGTGTATCCTACAAGACAGAGCCATTAGAAGGAAAAACAAAAGTAACTGAGAAGAGAATTGGAAAGAATCTGAAAAAAACCCCTAACAGTTAATGCAAAATATTTTCAAAAATGTGAGGATATATTTCTTCTGGGAGAAAAAAGGTTTTTTTTAAAATTACTTTTTTTTAAGTTTTACACATTCATTCTGTTTTATACATTCATCAGCTGAAAAGGAGCTACAAATTGCGGCACATCCAATCCTGTTGCTGTAAATCTTACCACATCTGTCCATTTTAAGTGTTTTAATTAAATAAATTATATTCGCTGTTCTGATAAGTGACGAGTTTCTAAGTTTATCTCAGTTTCTTATCTGCAACATTTAAATTACTGTAAGGTAAAAGATTTATTTTGGTGGCAGTGGTGATACTTTCTTACTGCCTTGGTTCTTAGGCAGACTTAAATTTTTCAGTGCTCTTAGACTACTTACTGTTGGTTGTAGATTAGGCACAGTATAAGCCTGGTTTGTTTGATTCAGCATAATTCTGTGAAAACAATTTTTTAAAAATACTTTTGAACATGAAATACATGTGATTTGTGCTGTCTGCAAGTGATGTTTCTTATCTGTGAATTCTTGATCTGTTGAGAAGAGCTTGCAATACATGCTAATCGTACGTGGAGAGGCAACATTGTGAAATGATAAATGAGGAAGACAGCTGGTTTTGTGACTAATTAACCAGTGTCTCCTAACAGGTTTGCAGGTAAACTCAGCTGCTAAAACGTAAAGCTAAAGCAGGGGTTGGTTTCATAGTTATTGATTTAATGGCTTAGTGTCTGCCTGTTTCACATTGCTTTAAGAGTTTCCAATGAGTGTAAATTGGTGATAAAAGCCTGAAATATAGATAATTCTGTCCATGAGCTGCAAGTGAAATGCTTTGGCATAGTATTTGGAACCAAATGTTTATACTTCTGTGTTAAATACTCTTTTAGAATTTTACTGACTTTGTGTGGTTGCTATTTGCATTTTACAAAAGAGGGTTCTTGGTGAAATGGGGACTTACCAAAATAAATTAATACTAAGAGAAGGCTGACAGGCAATGGTGGTAAATGCATACATAAGGCTATACCTTTGGTACAGAATGTTGGAGTTCCTACTAAGAATAGTGTTGGAAAAAGATAAGGGGGCTTAATGCTGTTTTGAGACACTCCTGTTTTGTTTAGGTGAGTTTGTGTTTCCTGGGTAATTGCTTCTTTTCAGAGCAAAACCAGTGGAACAGAATGATCATTAAGTGTAACTAGGAGCACAGTTGGATATTCTATATCATACAGAATCACTAAGTTGGAAGAGACCTTCAAAATCATCGAGTCCAACCTGTGCCCTAACACCTCAACTAAACCATGGCACCAAGTGCCACATCCAATCCTTTTTTAAACACATGCAGAGATGGTGACTCTACCACCTACCTACCTGGGTAGACAATTCTAGTACTTGATCACTCTTCATGAAAAAAAATCTTTTTCCTGCCGTCCAACCTATATTTCCCTTGGTGCAGCTTCAGGCTGTGTCCTCTGGTTCTGCCAGTTGCTGCCTGGAGAAAGAGACCGACCCCACCTGGCTACACCCACCTGTCAGGGAGCTGTAGAGAGTGATGAGGTCACCTCTGAGTCTCCTTTTCTCCAGGCTAAACACCCCCAGCTCCCTCAGCCATTCCTCACAGGGTTTGTGTTCCAGCCCCTCACCAGCCTCGTTGCCTCCTCTGGATGTGCTCAAGCATCCCAAAGTCCTTCCCAAACTGAGGGCCCAGAACTGGGCACAGCACTCGAGGTGAGGCCTCACCAGTGCCCAGTACAGGGGAGGAATGACCTCCCTGCTCCTGCTGGCCACACCATTCCTGATCCAGGCCAGGGCCA
>VWYI01006606.1:0-14902 GCA_013399455.1 Anthoscopus minutus | reverse complement strand
GGCCCCATAGATTTATGAACATCCAAGGGGCCCAGCAGTTCTCTGGATAACGTGGGGACCATTCTGCTCCCTGACACCATCTACCAGCCCAGGAGGACATCTGTCCTGAGGACAAGCTGTCTTCTCACTAAAGCCTGAGGCAAAGAAGGCATTAAGCACTTCCACCTTCTCCTCATCTGCAGTTACTAACTTCCCTCCCGCATCCAGTAGAGAACAAAAGTTAGTTTTACCCTTCCTTTTGCTGTTAATATATTTGTTAAAACATTTTTTATTACAAAAGTTGCCACACTAAATTAGAACTGAGCTTTAGCCTCTAATTTTTTTCCTACATGCCCTGGAACCCTCTCATATACTTCCTGAGAGACCTGACGCTCCTTCCAAAGACGGTACACCTCTTTTTATTGCTAAGTTGTTTTAAAACCTCATTGCCCTTCCAGGTTGGACATTTGCCTCATTCATTGATTTTTTGGTGCACAGGGACAGACAGGTTCCTTGTGCCCTCTAATTTGAAGCATGCCCACCTTTCCTGGATTCCTTTGTTGTAAGTGAAGGAACTGATATCACTAGTTCTTGATTTGGTAAGTCTATCTGAATGTGTAGTTTTTGCCGGGTAATACTGGGTGTGTAGTGTTATCTATTCATGTGAAAATAAGTCAGCTATGGTGCTTAGTTTTTGGATTCTCTGATATGCCCATGTTGGGCACTGCTGAATGAAATATGGCCAGTTTATGTCCTGTAAAAAATACATTGATAAATTCTGTTTTGGCATTAAAAATATTTGTACAAGGGGGAAAAATCTCCTACTCGCCGTTGGGTGTAATAGCTATGGAGAGATTCAGAACTCTAGGTCCTCCCATGATAAGTTGAGATTTCTAGTCTGATTGGCTTTCATGTTTGATAGAAATGTTAAAAGCTGCATTGTTTGAGAACAAACACAACTTTGTTGCTTGGCCTCCTTTGCTTCTCTTCAATTCTTGAAGAGAAATATGATTCTTGATATAGAATTGAACAGTGATTGTAGTAATAATAGTAGAGAGAAAAAAAAAGCCACCTAGAAATGCAAGACCGTTTAGTGGAAGGGGGCACAAAGAGGAGAAAAGCCATTCTGTGTTTGATCAGTTTGCTTTGGAGAACCTTCCACAGCACAGTGGTTAAGTTTTATAAGCAACGCAATTATTTTTTGTTTTTTGGGTTTTTCTGGGGGTGAAGGGAGGGGTGGAAACTGTTGAATAAATTACCATAAAGTACATTCATCTCTAAGTTTTGCATGTTGCACACAGAGCTCATTTTAAAGACTGAAAAGGCCACTGTAGTGAAAATAGGTGTTTAGAGACTCTTTAAACATTGATTATACTTAGTTTGTGTACTGGCATGTCATGTAAAGGATAACATTTAGTTTTTGTGTCAAGAAGTACGAAATTTTATTAGTCATTGGCAGAGCTTTCTTCTGGTACTTTGTGATGAGATGTATTTTGTATAGTGCAGTGCTAGTTTCTTTTTCCATCAGTGAGGTATGAAGACCTCATATATATGAAACAATAACTTTATCAGTCTCTGTCCTGTCTTCTGAGACTGTTGCTTGTTCCTAGGAAATCTGCAAGCGTCTGAAACAAGCTTCAATAACAGTAAATACATAATATGCCTGATAATTTTTCTTTTTTGGCTATTTTATCTGTCTTAAATGAAGAAGTATGCCTTTTGGCTTTGCTGCTGAAAACATGGTTCACCTTTTGTAAAAAGTGTTAATGGGTAATAATATAATAATCATCAGATAATCAGTAGCTTTCAATTACAACTGATTTAAGTTAAATATGAGCTGATGAGCAGGCCCAGATAGATTGGTTTTGTGTTTATTTCTGATCCTTGAATCTGTCCCTGCCTTCTAATTTTAGGAGCTTTGATCTTGTGTACTATTTCCTTAAATGTAAATCCTGAATTATAAATGTTATTGAACTGTTTGTTCTTTGAATTGAATATAAATTAAAATACATTTCTGTTGAGCTATGTGCTGTGTCAGCTATAATAGTGGGTGACCCAGCAATGATATTTCAGTTTTGAAGAAAGAGTCTACAAAGGGCACATCAAGAACTCTTGCCATGTGAACTATAGCTTGTGAATTCAATTAGCTGTAATTTAATCTATCCTATCAAAGTGGTGTTGAGTTTGCTTTTCATTACTCTACTGCAGACTGTGGTCTTGTTTTTAAGTATATCAGAGTAGGTTCAGGTAATTTTGAGGTTATATGGGGTGAGAAAATTTGAGAAAATTGTAGAGAGTAGAAGTAAGAGGCAACTACAGCTGTAAACAACAGAATAAATTAACCTGAGTTTGGGTAAATGGGTGCATGTGTATACCTCTGTTACTTACATAAGAAATTTGATATATGATGAAGACATATATAGGATACCAGAGTAAAACAACAGAAAATGTTGATTCTTACCAAAAAAGTGAACTTGATTTTTTTTCAAGATTTGAAAAAGAGAATGATTTGAAATGGTTGAAAGGGACCTTAAAGACCATATAGTTTCAACCTCTCTTCCACTAGAGACATCTTCCACTAGATTGCTGAAAGCCCTATCAAAGCTGGCTTTAAGGACTGCTAGGGATGAGGCATCTGGAACTTTTCTGGGCGGCCTGAGTAATCTAACCTAACATCTGGCCTAAACCTCTTTCAGTTTGAAGCCATTCCTTGTTGTTCTGTCACTATCTGCCCATGTAAAAAGTAGCATTTTTGTTTGGTTTTTTTATGCCCTCTTTAACTGCTGGAAAGCCTCAATAAGATCTCCCATGATCCTTGCTTTCTCCAGGCTGAGCAATCCAGCTGTCAGGTCTAACAGGTCTGTGTCTGTCTTGTTCTGAGAACCCCAGACCTGGGCATACTACTCAAGTGTGTTCTTACCAGAGCAGAGCAGAGGGGCAGAATCCTCCCTTGGCCTGCTTACCCACACTGCTTGTGATGCAGCCCAGGATTTGGTTGACATTCTGGGATGCAAGCATGCATTTCTTGTTAACAATTTCAAATCTGATAAATTCTTTATTATACACATATATTTACTCTTTAAATATATTTGTTCTGGGCAGCTGGCTAGCAAATGAGATTTATTCTATAATCTTGTACTTCACATCTTCCTTTTGCATGGAAAAAAATGTGTTGGGTAGGGAGTTCACTTCTATCCTTGCCTGCTTGTGACATATAGCATCTTACCACCTATCTCTTCAGATGTATGAAATTTGCAACCTGTGTTTATTACAATTTTTTTTTTAAATGAGTATCGGACCTCAGATGTTGCTATGCTCCAAGAAAAATGAAAGGAAAGATTGCACAGAAACAATGTCCAGCACTGAAATGCCATCAGGTTATTCTCCAAAAAAATCTATCCTACTGTTGCAAAATTAATGATACAGTTGCAATGTATGCCATAGCCTCTGAAATTTACTCTAGTATTGCCTTTATTGTTCTTGTAGAGTCAATTTCTTAAGAATAGTTTGGAAAATCAGGGTTGTTTCATGAAAGGAATTTACTTGTAGGTTGTCTCTGTGTACTTTTTCATAAATTCTCAAATATTCTCATCCTGGTTTATTTAAATAATGTAAATTATGTACAGTGTTCTAGTTGAAGTCTTATTTGTTGATTAGGATTGGTTCCTTGGGCATGATATTGAGAAGTATAATAATGGAAAAAGATTGGATCCCAGTGTTGATACAGGAGGGAAAGGAAAATGTGTGCATAAAGTTCAGGGGAAGGTGAAACTGAGGGAGATTGGTAGAGTGGCTTTTCCTATTAAGGAACTGCATAGTGAAAACAGAAAAAACTCCTATATCCATTCTGTGTTTCAGTCACATAGTTGGCTGATAAGAAGTTAGAACAGAATTTAAGTTTAGTCATTATTTTTCTGCATTGAAGAGAAGAAACAGTGACTGGTCCATACAACCCTGAAAAGCATGAAAAATTCAGACCACAGTCCTTTTCTGATAGAGTATTTAAATGTTAAATTGCCATTGGCATGTCTTCAGTAACATTAGATATTAAAACAAGTGATATTTTCATTTTAATTCCATTGGTAATGTAATTCCTGAGCACTATCAAGACTTTTTCCAAAATGTTTAACTAATATTTGAGAATGGAATTTGGAGACTACAATTTTGAAATTTAGTATTTGTGTTAGGGATTTTGTTCCAGTTCCGTATCAAGTGTAACTTTATTTGGATATTCTAGACTTACTTCCTCTTTCTTGGATAATAGCTCTTTATGTGGAGAATACAGTGATACTCATTCTAGTGCCAAACAATGGTGATTTCATCACCTTATCTTGTACAGAGTTATACTATTTTTTGTAAGGTATACTATGTGAGAATTTGGAAATGTAATGGAAAACATGAAGTAAATTTTAGATACCTTAGGCGTTGTTATTCTGTAGTCTCTTAGGAATATCAGTTGATACTGTCTCTGGAATCTAAACAAAGCCTTCCCTTTGAGGAATATATTGTTCCACTCATGAATTCTCAGTGTATTAAACTTTAGCCAAATAGAGATATATTTGCAGTGCTTGTTCTAGATTGAGGTAGTGTTTTTGGAGAAAAGTCTTGTGGGCTTGTAGTTGGATTTTTTTTGTAAAATTTCATTTACAGAACATAAACTGCAGGGTTGAAGTGGCACAACTGCTCATAACTTGTAGATGCAAAGGAGTTACTTGAGCCTTTTGGAAAGACATTCCTTCTGCTATGGTTATAGTTCTGAGTCATTTGTGCATATTATAATAAAATCTCTAGTACTTACTACAGTCCAGTCAAAGCAAAGATCAGACTGAAAAGAATTTTTAGAAAAGGTCATAGTTATATCAGAAATATTTTTCCCTGTCAACATAATAGCTGAAATGTGAGTGAACGTTTTAAATACCTTCTATGACTATTATGCTGTATAAACTTGAATAGCATGTAAAATTACAGATTATAGAGAAAAATCTAAGCTTGCAAATCAAATGTGGTTTGAACTGTGCTTATTTATACCCACTGTATCCTTTCTTGTGTGCAATGTTAAACTATATCAATATTTTGAAAAAAATGCTAGATGAATGAACTGACATTGTTAATGTTACACTTGTGATACTGGGTCAGTAAGTTAGGTAGTGCTGAAAATTATAAAGCAGTATAGGTATCATTTGGCATTTATGACACTAAATTCATGAAGAATTTAGTGAGTTGCCAATAATTCTTTTTCAATCCTCACAAATTTATATACTTACACAGATTAGCATATTCTGTTTCAGTAGTTTCTATGTCATAAGTGTCATGCACTTACCAGGCCACATAACTTTGGGGTTGGTGTCTTCTGTCTGAATGTAGATCTATGCACTGTAAAGAACTATCAAACCTGCATGTGTAGAGCCAACAAATGGAAATAGGTACTTCAATGTTCATAAATTGGATGTATCAAAACCGCTGTTTAATACAGGAGTGCCTTTTTTTCTCCTCTGTTGAATTGCAAGGGATTCCACTTGGCTGGTCCAAAGTTAAGCTGTGTAATAAGTGAACACATTCTGGCTCAGGGTGTCTTAGGAGACTTTTGATTCTTTGCCTAAAAGATGGGAGAAATTGTCTCTTACCTTGTGTTTGGGGTACAATAATAGCTTGCATACTCTCAGCCTGCAACTTTGCTACTTCTGCTTTTTTATATTCTACTAAGAGTTTTTAAAAGTTTCCACCATAAACTGGAACAGGCCAAGAATAAAGGCATTTCTTTCAAAGCATACACTTGTCTTTCAATGTCCATGAATGTACATGGAAAAGATGGTATGAGCTAATGATGCTTTGTGGTAATCTGTCTTTGGAAGTGGGAGTTTTACTCCAGTTTTGAAAAGTACCAGTCCTAAGGGTTTAAGATAGAATGTGAAGATTGAACTTTCTGATGCTTTGAGATCTTTACTACTCGATAGTCAGGCTTTGTCTTTGGTGAGTATATCTAGAGGTTTTGGTTTTTTTGCTTTTCCATATCCTGAGTTAGCTCTAGGTCAGTTTAAAATTTAAAAATGAAAGTGAGAAGTTTGATTGGAAAAAAAAAAGGAAGAGTAGCTGTTGGCCGCCACCGAACTTTGATTTCATTATGCTTTCTGAATATTAGTGGATCAGGTTTTCAACCTGGCCTTTCCAACTTTCTCAGCTGTGCTGGTATGTGTGTGCTGAAGTGTGTTTCTGGAATAGGGACTTCTGTGTTTAATTGTGTGGTAACAGAAAATAGCAGGGAGTACGTTATCCTGGGACAGTTTTCTATTAGTTGCCTATTTACCCATTTCCTGAAAGACATGAGAGAGCTAAGAGGTCCTGAGTGCATTTAAATTAAGTCTTAAGTGTAAGTCTTATCTGGCTTCAACCAGAAGCTCTTCAGCAAAATTTCAGTCTTCATAATCATTGTAGTACATATTAAGTAATAAATAGACAATCTCTTTGAAAAGTATTTAACAATACAGTTTGTGAGCACTGTGTGGAATACTTCCTCTTGGTTTGTGTCTGATTTAGCAGTGCTTTCAGTGAAGATGGAAGTGAAATGTGATTGAAAGGAATGTATTATAAGAGGTACTAGTCCCTCAAAGGCTTCTGTCCAGCACTGGTGAAGGAGGAAATCGGTCAAGTACAAACAATGTGGCTTTTATTACATTGGGTCAGCAATAATAAACCTTTGTACTTCACAAGACTTTTTTGTTTGCTTTTTTAAAGGACTCTATCAAGGGTATTTAGCCTCATGCTTTCTTTGCATTAACCTGGGACTGACTTGCAGCAAGTAACTGTGTCAGGAAAGCTGAGTTTCAGGACAGACCAAAAGATGATGATTACATAAAACCATGTAAGTATGTAGAGACACATATTTCTGGGTTGAAAAGAAAGGTTTCTAGTCAGATACCTACTAAGTACCCCTATTTAGACTTGCCTAGTTCAGAGAGGGCTGCTGTTAAAGTTGTTGCATGGATTTGATTTTTATTAGACTGTACAATATTAACTTCTTTGGAACTAAGTGCTTCTAAATCCTTTAGGGATTCTTGCATTGTTGTTTGCTTCCTAGTCATCAAAATTTTATTTTTATTTGTTTTTCTGCGAGGAAAACGTGAATTTTGAGCCATGTTTTGTAGTTTTTTGGCTGACCAATTTTATTTTTTCTTTGGGTGTAATCATAAGCTTTGTGTATGTAATTGTTTGATGGCAGTATATATGACCTCATAAATTCAACTGCAGCAACTGACAGAGAAAAAGATGTTGGAACAATATTTCAAGTACCTGAACAGTTGTGTATCTTCTGCAGAAGTGCTGTTTTAAACTTTGAAGACCTTAATGGTTGGTTCATGTAATTGAAGTTACCTGAAAAGGATTTCAGTCTGTTGATACTTGCTATTGCTGTGACATGGCAATTTGTTTAGCTTTGGTTGCTTTATTTTGTTTTGCAGGGTTGTTATTTTTTTGGCGGAAAACCAACTAAATTTCTTCATGCTGAATTTGAGTAAAGCAACCAGCCAAAACAGTTCTGTAAATACTTCCTGTCACCAGGGAAACTGAAGGTGAAAGATAGAAGTGCTGATAAATGATGAGGGAGAGCTTTACTGTCCTCTTGGGTAAAAATTTGATTATGAGAATGAAACTTGGAAACAGATTTTTTTTTTCCCCAATATGAGATGTCTCCCTGCTTAGGTTTTTTTTTTCCTACTTACCTTTTTTGGAAGGGGAAAAAAAAATCACTGATAAATACATCCCATTAACTGAACAGAATAAATGGAAAATGGTGTGTTAATGATTTACTGATATTGATTCTTTATGTACTACCAGAGGTAAACTGCAAGTTATTCATCCTTGTAGAAAATTAGAAGCCTTTTGGCTTAGATTGCTTCTCAGACATCCATTTCAAAATACTGAATGTAGTACTTATTCCAGCTCAAGAAGCAGGATCTGTGTATTCACAACTCATACCTATTCACAGACACCAAATCAAAGAGTATCTGAAGAGAGATCAGGATTCATCACTTTGGATTGTGTTAAAAAATGTTTCTGTCATAACATTTTTTATTACTTTTTTTAAACAAGAAAAATCTTGTAGGCTAAAATTTGGGATTTTATGATACCTGGCATAGTACTTTACTCATATTATTGGTTTTCCTCCTTTTTGCTGGAATATGGGTTACCTTGAATCCCATTTTGTTTGTGGTAAGTGGAAGTGTAGCACACCTGAATTATATATAGAAACTTTTGGCCCAAATGTCCATTTTTATTAGGTTTCATTTTAAGGAAGCTGTTTCACAGTAGGTGTAAACACTTAAAGATAATTAAAGCCATTAGAAAATATTCACTTTGAACACATCTATTTAGAAAGAGTCCTGAATTTCTCAAAACTTGATGGGAATTTTAATCATCAGTTAATGTACAGAAGGCTATGTGTGGGGCTTACATTTCTGGCTTTTGTTCTTTAAGAAATTATTTGGAAAGAAACCAATAGGTTAAAAATTCTTCCCTTTAATATTTACATTCCAAGAAGTAGTTCATATGCTTATTTTAACCTCTCCCTACTTGAAAGAATCAATTCTGTGAATAGGATTTGAATGTTACAACTTAAATTCCAAAAAAGTTCAGTCTTGTATAATTTCCAATTTACAGATTCTCTCCAGTTATTAAAATTTGATACTTTCTGATAATGCTTTAATTACCTGAAATACTCATCAGATGAAAGAGAGAATTTAATGCTTTCTAGTGTTTTAACTTGGCAAGTGTTACTAGCCAGACCTCATTCTTAGCTTAAATATACTTGTCTTTAAAACACGATAGGCCAAGTTTTTTAAAAATTATATTAATACAGGCTGAGAAGCTTCATTTCTAGCAGGTCTTATATCATTTAAAATAAGCTGTTTCAACAGTTCTCCTTAATATAGTTCAGCAAGTAGTATAGGAGTTTCTAGGTGAAAAAGGAGTTAAGTTTCCATTTCAGCTGCTTTTATAAAAAAAACCAGTTTTGAAGTTGTGATGTATCTGTATTTCAAGTGTAATATTTAAATAGGTAAAAGTAGGAGTAATAATGATTTTGCAATATCCTAATTTCAATATGGAGAAAAAGCTTTATCATCCCCTTCATCTGTTGATCTTCTTTATATCAATGTGTCACAAATTGCAGGTTATGGAAGACATTGAAAGAATTGCAAAAATACCATTGAAAAACCAAGTAGGGAAATAACAATTTTTTGAGAATTGTTCTGAAGATTTTGGATATTTAAAGTTTTGAGACGGGAGATGCATTTAGAATAAGTGTTCTAAGAGGTGTTTAGAAATTGAGAGGATTTATGGCTATCATAACTAGAAATCTGGTTACTTTGTTTTATTTATTGGTCCCTAGTATTTAAAAGTAAACTAAAAAAGAAAGAATAAACAGAAGAAACTTTCAAGAATTCTGCTTGTTTTGCTTAAGCATACCCTGATTTTTACAATATTTTTGTAGAGAGACAATAATTTTTGAGGAAAAATAATCAAAAACCTGAAATTACAGAGGAACTTGCATCAATGATGTTCAGTGGATTGGCACTTTCTGCAAATCACAAATATGTATCTGAACTATATGAAAAACAGGAAATTGACTGATGGGTGTTAATTAGCCTGGTGATTTCCATGTTGATAATTCTTAAGGATTGTAGTTCAGTAAGATTTAAATGGGTAGGTCAACAACAAGAGTTGTTAACACAACTTCTTGGTATTCTCTGGCATATTGAATCTTGTGTGAAGTTGAAAAGAGACTAAACTGAATTCCAAGTGGTTAATGGTGTGTTGTTATAGTCTCCTTGTATTATCAAGAAGGAACCTAAACATTGCCAGATCTTTGGCAATATTTGACAGCATCTCCTTTGAGTCAAAAGCTAGGCTATACTTTGAATGTACATTGCTACTTTCTTTTTAAGTTCAGCTGACCTGGGATAAAGAATTATTGATACTAAGCTTTCAGTTGGTTTGACAAGTGCAGCTATCATCCAAAACAGAAGAGAAAACCACTGGTATGCCAGTGCCACTAAATTTGCTGAACAGGTAACCCAATGATCTTGCCTGGAATGTGATGAGCATATTTCTTGCTGCTAAGGAGAAGACATTTTCTCTCTTCAAGGGGTTCTTGGCAGAAATGGAATCATAGCACTATGGATGAATGAGAAGCATCATAGAAGCAAACTCCTCTGGCAGGGCTTCCCATGATAAACACTACACATGCATCGCTGTTTTCTATGCTGTTAAGATCTTAATTAGACTGTCTCTGATTTTAGAGCATATTGTTGAAAGATACAAAAAAGCTTTGCAAAAATTGTGATCAGGCATTTATTTTGTTAATTCAGCAGTATGAGATGTGCAGGTCTAGACAAAAAAAAAAGCATCCTATAAAACCTCCTCTGACTTTCATTATTTCTCTGACATGTTTTTTCAGTGTTAGATCTGAATCTTCTAGAGTAATGCAGATCTATAAAAGCAGCGATCTAAGATTTACAGTGAACAATCTACAGCTGGCTTGCAGAACAGTGAAGACACTGAATTTGGCATTTTCAGAGACATTGGTTTATGGGTTGACACATTAATAAAAATCGAAACTTCACTACTGTGATGTCCAAAATTGTCATCATCATTTTGAGTTGCCCTACTCATGTGCCAACCACATCTTTTGTGGTAGAAGCCCACAGTTGCTTGTGCCTTGTGGTTATCTTGTGCCAAGTGTTAATCTTCTGATTGATTACCTGACTGTTTGGGCAGGCTGGTTTTCCTTCATTGTGCCACTTTTCCACTTCTTTGTCAAGAATTACTGACAACTCCCATTTCCTGGTCTAGGCTGTTGAAGTTCCATCTCAAAATAAGACAATGGTTAAATGGCAGACAAAATT
This sequence comes from Anthoscopus minutus, assembly GCA_013399455.1. Classification (NCBI taxonomy): domain Eukaryota; kingdom Metazoa; phylum Chordata; class Aves; order Passeriformes; family Paridae; genus Anthoscopus; species Anthoscopus minutus. Next base: position 4,025 of record VWYI01006606.1, on the reverse strand, counting down.
TGACATTCAGTAGTTAGTTTGCAATCCAATACAATTAGTTTAGTTAATCTCTGATATTTTACAGAATAAAGTCTGTTGTGCTTGTGGCTATCAATAAAGACTAATACGTGTCACAGTAGGAAATGTTTCTTCTAGCTGTAAATAAAAGTGAATGCAGATGATGATTTTTGTAGGCATCTGTTGTAGGCATCTTCTGGGACTCAGAAAGCAGCCCTTGGGGTCATAGAGCTCACATGACCTAGTTTATTCTTCATTAAAACAGATGGTATCTATCTGAGCAAGGCAAACTTGGTTTTAAGAAAGAGCTGGGGATTAAAAGGATGGGAAGCTGAAACAGCTGGGTCTAATTAATGGGGGCAAATAAAGAGGCAATCTTAAAATCACATTAGTCATCTACATCAATCGCAAAATAGTCACTACATGACTACTCACTTAATTGTTTTAGCTGATCAAGAGTTGCAGGATTGGTTTACCTAGCGTCAAAAGTATCTGAAATTGCATCAGGAATGTTCCCACATTCTTTATTCTTTTCTGCCAGGCTTCAAAGAGAACAAAATCCTGGAAACTGGCTGTGGTGTTTTTGCATGGTATTAGGGAATCCTGCTTGTTTGGTAAGACTGAAAATACCCTCCCTACTTGTTGGGTAGGCCAAGTTGGTCCTCTGCAGATTTTGGCCTCATCTCTCTGTGTTTAACATGAGAAGGTTACCTAATGGGGAAGATGACTGGCATTCCTTCAAGTTCTGCAACCACATAAAATTTGTAATGGGATCCGAGAATTTTATTGTTTCTGTTGTAAACAGATTATACTGGATTAGTGGTTAGCATTTTGCCCATTTAGTCCTGAAAATCCTGAACTGTGTTGAAAACAGCACAGGTGCTTTTCTTGCTGTTGTTACTGGTGGCCAGAGACCTTCACTTACCATATGCTTTAGCAAGGAGAAGGGGCCTGTGCAAATAAACTACAAATCTGCCTTCAGACTTTGTAAGAACAGCTATTTTCTTGAAGTACAATCTTCTCATGTAGGTGCTTTGTTTTGCTCTGAAACTCTGTTAACCTGTACTATAATAAACAGACAGATAGGGATATATAATTAGGGAGTGTATGAAGCCACTGCTCTTCCTTCAGCAGGATAGTACTTGGTAGATCCCAGAACTAATCCAGAATGATATGATGTCCCTCACGGTCTCTTGGATTGAACCAAATACAAAATAAACGTGAGTAGATTAAAATGCAAATCTATAAACAAGTATAGATTATTTCCATTTTAAGGTAGTCACAAGGAATGTTTACTTACCTGTCACAAAAGGTCAGCTTTAGTTGGTTCACACAGCTGAGCTCTGAGGTGATGAGGGAAAAAGTTGAACAGTTCTTTCATAGGGATTAACAGGAATTGTTCCATGAATTAGTTATTGTCTCCTCACCTGGAGTGGTGCTTTGATGGAAGACTAATAAAACTGCCTTTTTTGCTTCCGAAAACCTTCCCTCAAATTTATTGACCTGGGCCTTCATCTTGCACAGTGCCACTTACTGCTTCAGGTTTTTAGTTTTCTTTTTATGAATCTGAGGGGCAAAATTTCCATCTAGTCACAACACAAAAAACTGTTCTTATAACAGATTTTCTCAACTCTGCTAAACAGCCACGATAACATCTTGTTGCAGCCTACCTCATCCTATTTCTCCGTCCTCCCTATCAATTGCAAGGAAGTACATTTTAAAAATCTTAGCAGAAATGGCTAAAACTATGAGCAGGTTTGATGTGAGATTTTGAATTACAGTAGTTCATGTATGCAAACTTTATTTGGTTATTTGAAGACTGGCTAGGCATAAAACAGAACAAAAAAAAGCATAGCAATTGGTCCCATGCAAGAGTGGTGGGTGGGTGGGTACTGCCAGTTAATGCAGGCCTAATGGATTTTCTGGGAAGATGGGGAGAAAACACATTATGAGAGGAGATGTCTGAAAACACGTGTTAGATGGCTTCTTGCTGTGTATTGTCTTCATTTTCATAGTTGCTGGCAATTGTGCTAAAGATGTTTGAAAATAGACTGCCTGGGATCAGTTCAACAATAAAACTGGTTAGGGAGGTTCTCTGTTCTTGCCTGTCTGTGTGGTCCTCTGGTTTTCCCAGAGGCTTTGTAGATTAGGGCCTTGCCACTATTCTGGAATAGCCTGCCAGGATTTGCTTTCCTAGCAAAGATGATTTTAAGGAGTAAGTGTTTCCAAAGTTAGAACAATTGCTAAATAAGTTCCTGACAGGTTCTTCTTTGAAAATAGATGGAACTTGTGATTTCTATTATTTTTGCTGTTATTTCGAATCAGTGCTTTGTAAAGATAAACTAATAGCATAAGGAAAAGTAAAGCATTCTAAAATAAAAATTTCTTAAACAAGTTGAACAAGTCGTGAAACATGTAATCACTAGAGATCTAGGAACAATCAGATATTTGTGGACTTTTGACTTTCCTGTTGGATAGGTCTGGAAGCACTTCATTCATGCAAGTATCAAAAGACATGTAAAACCACATTTACTTATGGGGTTAGGGTTGATAATTTCCCTGAGTCCACATTTGGAAGTCTCAAAAATGAAAGATGGTTTCTAGTTTCAGTGTGCCATATGACTAACGTTATTCTTCACAGTGTTTTTACTCAGAGTTTAAATTTCAGCTCCTAATTCAGAAATAACCCAAGTTAATTTTTTTTTTGTCTGTGCATGCAGTGTAGATATACGTAATCAGTAGCTTGAACAGATGTCTCTGCTTGGAAGCTTTAGGGCCTTTTCTAAGTGTTTTTTTTTAATGTTATTTGTTTGGGGTTTTTTATTGCAGAAGCTCATATCTGAGCAAATAAAGTTGTTTGCAGGTATAGTCATGTAATGTGACTACATGGTTAAATAATTTCATTGCATGATAAATTTTCCAGGGTAACCTGATGATTTGCTTTCCTATAAAAGCAGGCTTTTTCTGAGACTGGTATACAGTTTTCATGGTTAAAGAACTGTAACTCAGGATGGGTGGGAATGTAAAACTTCTTTGATAGAATCTTTTGTGCTTGGACAATGTTAATCCTTGATGTGTTTGTCTAGTGAGAACTTTTATCTTGAAAACTGGCTTTGAAAGCTGTATTGGTATTGGAGCTGCAAATTCCATAAAACTGGATTGCTGGAGTTAGTAGTTTTTATTTTGTAAGATGAATATTTTAGTTTTTAGTAAATGCTATGTTTTAAACATTTTAAGTAATTGGAAAGAAAAATTGTTAAATAATGTAATTTTTTTCAGCTGAGAATGCATGTATATAAAACAAGCATTTCAAATGTAAATTGAAGCTACCAGAGGCAAAAATTCCCTTGTCTTTTTCTTACCTCCCCAGCAATGCAGTTTTAGAAGTTCATTTGTTAGTTTCTTGCTCTTACCTTTCTCTCAAAAATGTATTTCCTTTCACATACTACATACTCCTTTCCAAGTACCTATTGCACATCTTAGGAAATTGTCTTTACTATAAATTGGTCATAACTGATCGACACAGTCTGAAAACAAGTAACAAACTAGTTAATAATACTGTAACAGGTCTGTGTGCTGCCTTTTCTGGGGTATGTGCAAAGAAGAGGACGATTGTGAGTTGACATACAGACTTTTGACTTGAGAGAGTGACCTTTGACAAGTTAGGTGCTTGGTTTGACTGCCAAGTGTCCTTTATTGTGGCACATATATCTGATAACAAGATTAAAAATAGCTAGTGTACTGATGCAATGGAACCTACGTGGCATTGTTTAATGAGCAGAAAAACAATAAGCAACCACCCAATGAGCTGAAATGTGTGTTTGTCTTCAAATGTGTGACACTGTGCTGCACAACAAATAGCAATCTGGCTAAGTGTGCCAGTTTTAAGTTTGATTTCAAACTAAAAGAAATACTCCATTCCGTTATATATTACTGTCTTGAGTGCAATGCACTTGAAAGGAACTTTAATGACTATTGAAATGAGAAATGCCTAATGCATTATTTAAAAGTCAGTATGTTTTTTTTTT
>VWYI01006605.1:0-47769 GCA_013399455.1 Anthoscopus minutus | reverse complement strand
TTTTTTTTCTTTTTATTTATTTTTAAAAATTTTTGGTTTTATTTTTTTTTTAAATTTTTTCACATGAAATGCCATGGTCTTCAGCATTGCACTTCTCTAGCACTTGCCTAATTTTAATGTGTTTTTATCCAATAAATGTCAAGAAATTAAAAAAAAAGGCATTTCTTCTGACACAGACCTTTAATTCACTGTCTTTTAGAGACAGTTCTTTCTCAAAAGAGATCCTGGAATCCAGGCAAAAATCTACCACCTGCAAGTGCTGGCTGGAGGATGGCATGCCATATCGTAGAATCATGTAATATTTCAAACTGGAAAGCACTGATAAGAATAATACATTTAATAACCAAATACATGTCCAAGCATAGACACAAGACCTCAGTGTAAAACTTTAGAAAGAATTATGCTTCCTTTAGCCCAGAAGAGGAAAATGTTGCGGGAAATATATCGGTTCTAGCCTATCTCTTCAAAAAGGCAAAAAATCTAATGCTGAATGGTTGTACCTACCCAGCTCATGGTCATACCTAGCCCTTGGTCATAGCTACTGTGGTGGATATTGCAGCTGTAAAAAAAATACAGGAGTTGGAAATATTGGGGTGACTACGCCTTTAGTCATGAAAGTCTGTTTAGTCTCAATTTGTTGGACTCTTGGGGAAAATTCTTCCCAGACTTTTGCAGAAAATTAAACTGATACTTCTTCATGGTGCACAAATAGGCATCTATAGGTGTTAGTCATTAACTTCAGATATGCAAAGGCTTGTAAGCAAAAGACTGTAAAATAAAACTTTCAAAGAGAAGAAATCCGGAAGTGTTTCTTTCTGGGTTTCACCACCTGTTCANTCCGGAAGTGTTTCTTTCTGGGTTTCACCACCTGTTCAGCATTAAGATGTTAACTTGTATTCTTTTGTTTATTGCATTTATACTCTTCATATTTCTGTGGTGGGCAAGTACTCTATAAAATAATATAAGAATATTATATAAGAGCTAATGAGAAACATATGCAGCCTGATAGTTTATTTTAAAACATCTCTTAGGTTTACCCACTGTATCTGTGGTGATGAAATGAAGATAAGATGAAGCAAAACCTCTGTAAAAGGTAACACAAGTCCTGGTTACCTCTGAGTGAAATATGATGAAAATACTGTCCTGCTTTTGCTTATCTTTGCTACTGTTTTCATTTCTTTATCTGATTGAAGAAAGTGTGCTGGTGGTAGAGAAGGAGGATGGGGTGGGTTTGGGAGATGGGGGACAGGGACAGACCTACTGAATAACGTGCTCAAGAGCTCTCCTGCACAATGAGATTAGCACGATGTGATCATTTTGGTGCCAAGGTGCTAACACAATAATACAAGAGAGTTTGCCAACTTTTCAAATTGAATGTATTTGATTATTTGCTTTTAATTAGTGTGAGTTTTGGAGTATGTACAGGATTGTTAGAGATACATGAAAAGCCTCCTATGGCAGGAGAGTGTATTCTCAGTAAAGACGGTACAGCTTTGTTCTTTTTTAGCTGTGGAGAATGAGATTTAACAGCTATGTTAAATGTTTTAGCCCATTTCTATTGTGCCTCTGTTTCAACCTATTGGCAAGCCCAAGTGATGCGAGAAAATAAACCTCTCATTTGATCTGAATGTTGAGCACTTTGCTATAAGAAGAATTTCCAGCCTAACTTCAGGATACAGAAAATATTACTGTTTTATTTACAGGAGGCTCCTACATTTCCCCCCTTAACAAGATCTTGAGTAAATTAATGCTGTCATTTTTTTCCCATGCAGTGCTCTCCTTTATGTTCATTTATCTTGAATGTTGAAAAGATTGATGGTATTTAAAGATCCTTTTAAAATGGCAGAAGGAGATTGCAGCTCTGGAGGAAATATAACAAGACAAAATATTTATTTTGACCTCTTTCTCTTGTGTTTTGAAGAAGGAAGGCAGAGCAAAGGTGTCTCAGGGATTGTTTGGCTGATTTAGCACTGGCTCACTTCATGACTTGCCAGTCACTGGGAGTAGCTCACCTCCCTGGATCAGGAGATGTGTCAGCAAAAGGCAAAATAACTCGCCTTGTTTGGCACATACTGTAGGTCAGTGTCCATTTCTCAGTTTTCATCATTACCTGCCTTCACTGAGTTCAGACTCTTGTGCTTCCAACATCCAAAGAACAGGAATAAGAAAGACTCAGCACATTCTGTGTGTAGTAGCAGAACCTTCTACCTATGCTGTTCTTCAGACAATTATATACAGTTATATATGCACACACATATATATTTTAAATACTCTCCCCTTAAACAATAGAGAAAAACAAATGGTTGACAATAACAATGGCAGCAGCTCTCCAACAAAAGCATGCAATTATTACAATTACACTATCCTTGATTAGGCTCCCATGCATTGCATTTCAATGTAATTGATGTTGTAGGTTGACACATTGGACACCAAATATTCTCGCCTGTCCCTTCACTCTTTTGTTTCAGAGCCTGATTTGCATTTTCTATGCTTTTAGTAATGAAGACTTAGCACTTTTCCTCCATTAGAAAAAAAAGAGAGACACAATAATCTGCAACTCGGCACTTGTTTAAGGATTCTGACCCTCAAAAATACCACTTTGCTTCACACATTAGCTGCTTACAAAGAAGGAAGCTAATGTATCATCTAATTGGGCAAACCACTGCATCTGATTTCTCTCAATCAGACTATTAGCTTCGTAATTACCCATCTGCCTCATGTGGAAAAACGGCAAGGCGAACACCCAGCTAATAACATTCTCAAGAGCTCTCTACCACAATGAGATGAGCATGATGTTGTGGGATATAGTCCCTAACCATTTAAATGCCAAGGTGGTCTCACAATACAGTGGGAGTCTGCCAACCTTCACAGTCTGAATGTGCTTAATTATTTGTCTTTAATTAGTCTGAGTTTTGGGGTCTGTTCAGGATTGGTGATGAAAAATGAACGTCAGGAAATAAAGCCTCTTGAGCTCCCTGGCAGTCTGTTTTGCATCCTCCTATCTAAAATAGTGGTATGGATAGTAGGATTTATCTCCTGACAACTGAAGTTTCCTCTCAATTTACTTTTTATGGATTAGTAAAAGTTTTCTGGGTACTTAAGCTAGGGAACTTCTTCATAATTCAGATGGAGGATGCTCAAACAAACTTCAGCCTTGAATATTTTATTTCCTGCAGTTTTACACTCTTGACCTTTATGTATTTTGTCAAACTACACTAATGTAAGTGAGGAGATGTTCAAATCTCTCTTCAGCAGAGAGAGGTGCCATTCTCTACTTCTAGTCCTGGTTCTGCCCCTCCTGGATAGTTCACAGTATCTCTGAGCATGTCTCCCACTCGGTCAACTTGCAGATTGCAAAAGGCTGGAATGCCCTTGCTACCTGACTCCAAGGTTGAAACCATATGGTCAAGTCGCAGGTGATTCTCTGAGAAGGGCCCTTGGCTCTGTTTTCACTCCCACATGTGGTTTAGTAAAGCCCACATCTGGTTCCAGGTAGAGTGCAGAGCAAGATACATCTGCCTAATCTGCGCTCTTTTCATTGATTTGGAAGTTTAGTGGAGATTCATTAAAGAGAAATCAAATATTGATCCATATCCACTAATTACAAATAACAGAGTTTCCTTCATGTGTCCTACCAGAAAACATACAGCATTCCTCATTTTATTGTAATTTATTCTTTTGTCCTTCTACCTAGAATGCTGGTTATGGGCTTGATCCTACAAGTGCTGATGATCCCAGCAAGGGAATTAAGAATTCTTACAGACAGTCTCACAGGAAAGGGGAAAACACTCACCCATTAAAAATGCTTAAAATTTCTTTTAAGAAAACTGTCACATGTACCAAATTATTTTGCATATTGATATATTTCCATTCAGAAACATTCATGCTTTGGCCTTTCCAGAAACCAGGATCCAAAATGCAGCCACAACTAGCGATATAATAATATATAATGGTATATGAGGTATAAATGCAACTATTCATTAGTAACTCGATATTCCAACAACTCTCTCTGTCATTCTAGCGGCAGGACTAGCAAGATGTGTACACAGCAAATGGAAACAACCAGATGGTCTTGCAGTTATGACCCTCACTCTCTTCTCTCCCATTGTTTACTGTTATCATTCGTTGTACTACGTCCAAACCCCGTTACAGGTCTGCCAGCATGGATTGCTGGATGGAGGCCCTGAACTGCAAACTCTTCACATGCCTATTTGTGATCCTGCAGAAACACGGCTTGGGCCATCACAGATGATATGGAAACTTGATCCTATAATACTTAGTCCAGGTAGTAGTTTTTTGTCACATGAATCAAAGCATTTACTGCTGTGGTTGGGTCATGTGAATAAGTTTGTTGACATAGGAAATTATTACATGCAATTTTGGTTCAAGGCTTCTCAGCAATGTAGGCACCATTGAATATGAATACCATAGTGTGACAGCCAGGAGAGGCCACCCCTGCCCCCAGGGGCAAAGAGGCATGAGAAATGGCCATGCAGGGTTGATTCCTGTGATTCACAATAGGTTTGGGAGAACTGGTGACTCTTCCTGGGGGGAGAACCCTCTTCCTCTCCTCAGCAGTGGAAAATGCCTTGAGCACTGAAATATTTCTCTTGGAGACAGAACAAGCTGGGCTGGCTTTCTGGACAACTGATGTAGTGAAGTCCTTGTTTGCCTATTCTGCTGTCCCCGGCAGTTTGTTGCCACAGACAATTGCTTGCATTGCCTCTACACAGAAACAGCTCTGGTAATTTCATGAGGCCCAGTGTTTTTTTGCTGCTTGGTAATTGTGTCATCATATTAAATATTTTTCAGTTGAAAGTTTCACATTGCATTTTAGCCTCCCAAAACCTCCACCAGATACCATTAAGGGATTCCCAGCTGCATCTCTGTGAAATAGTGTCCCTGTTTTATTGGCTGCAAGACTGACACAAGGCCTTGGGCAGTGCTGTGTAGTCATGTAGTTCTGTGAACTGCCTGAGTGTTTACCTGTTCATCAGGATGAGTACAGGGCATTACAAAACTTCAGCTCTCATGCATGTTGTCCTCACGCAGGTGGCATTCTGATCTTCAGGGTATAGCTTGCCGGAGTAAGGACTGTGAGACTGTTACTTCAAATGCCTGTGTTCTCTGTGTTTTGTCTTCACCTTCTCCCTAGTGACTTCTTTGGGGGAAGGATGTGCAATCTTTGTTGAGACACATCACTTTAGTTGAAGTATTGACTCACTTAGGGCTTCGGATTAAACTGGTATGCCCGAAGTGTTGGTGCCCAACCAGTTGTCCTCCCCTGTGCTTCCTTCTCCTACAACTGCTGGCTCCAGAGGGGATGTCCCAGCAGCTCTTGAATTGCTACTATTTATCATCCAGAACACTACAGCAAATTCACACTGGCTTCAGTTTTTCTTTGTATATTGGTCTGTAAAATGCAGCAGTTCAAGAGCTGACTCTTTTCTGCTCTGATAATCTGGATAATCCCAGGACAAAGGTGCCAAGCACGTGTCCTAGGGCAGGATCCACTACACTGTCCCTGCTGAAGGTGTCAGCAAATGTGGTTCTTGCTGACTTGCTCTATTTGTTGTGGCATGGATATGTTAAGCCCGTACCAGTGACAGTGATTATTTATGCCTGGAACTGTTGCTTGGAAAGATTCAAGACTGAGTTAAGAATGACATTAAAGACGACAAACTATCCTGTTGGACCAACAAAAAGTTTCATCTGAGGCACTCTCCAGAAGTTGCTGCTGAATATGACTCCCCTTTTCTAACATGCATGCACATTAACTGGCACTAATTCAGAGGAAAAGCTGATGATGGGAGCTGTCTTGAGTGTCTTGAACTGCATGAATGACCTGTGTTGTGGCTGTTGTGAGGGGACAATCATTGATGATGTAGAAAAGAAAATATTCTAGAGACTTAAAAGGAGCACATCTTAAGCAGGAAGATGCTTAGGTTTTTCAGAAAAATTCTCTAAGATTTCAGTTTAAACATATATTTTTTGGACATATGTTTGCCATCAGGAGGACTTTCTTGCTAGAGCAGGATTAATTCCTTCCAATCTAGATATTCATTGCAATCATAAGCAATGGTTTATGTTTCACTGAAAAATAAGTGACTTTTTTGTCCTGCTTTCTTGCCTCCAGGAAATGAACTTTTCTCTCCTTTTCATGAATGAATGAGGGATGGGCTGACATTTATAATTGTTTCTTAGCAAGGCAAGGCAGTAGTTCATCTTCTCTTCTAGCTCTAAACTGCCCTATTAGTTTTGCTGTCCACTGGCCATCAGTATTTTAGCTATGTATGACCTATTCCCTGAATCTCTGCAAAGTTACACCACTGGTAGTTTGCTTTTGCTCCCTGCTTGACCCCAGTGTTTCAGTGCTGTCTTGAGGTCGCTACTGAGCTCTTGGTGCATAATAGTGCTTATACTTTCTTTGGATATTACATGTTTCATGTAGCTGTGATATTTTCAGATGCTGAGGTAAAAAGGACTTTAGATATGCCTAGGGCAGGTGAAAATGAGCTCCCTTCAGAGGTAATAAATGTACAGGACATAATCTGAAGGGGATTCTATTATGATGTATGTGTTCCTGGAATCCCTTGTCTCTTCTGCCTTTCTATGAGTTTCTGCAGGATTTGTGCACATTGTAACTCTGGACCATTGCTCTAGTCTACCTTAGAAGATCAAACACCCTTACAGGACCCAAATTTTCAGGGAACAACATATCAGCAGATCCAGTGATGTTCTTGATTAATTTAACTCATCACACAAATGCAGTAAGGAACTCAGTCAAATGAAAGTCCTTTTCATCATTCCTTTTTCCTATTACAACAAAGCTGGCACAAAACTGCCCAGCACATATGAATCAATGTATTCATAGTTATGGAAAGTAATGTCTTCCTTTTATTATTTTTATCATTAGAAGCTGTTGGTTAACTAGGCTGAAATATCAGAGGAGACAAAGGAACCAGAAGGGTGTGTTTTGACTTTAGGCAGAGCAATACAGGTGCTCTTCCCAGGGAGAGATTAGCAGCTCTCTTGCTGAGAGATTCTGGTGCATAGCCAGCTCTGAACAGCCAGTACTGCATGCAGCCACCTCTGGAGTAGAGAGAAAGTGAATTTAAGAGAGGAGGCCAGGACAAATCTCTGTTCTTTTAAGTTGTGCTGTAATGTCAGACACTATTTCTCTGTGGTGCTGTATCTAATTCAAGAAACTATATTAAAAAAAAATAATTACCAAACCTTTGCTAAGATTGGAACCTTAATAAAGGTATTAAAAATATCAGACTGAAACAACAGAAGAACCCTTCTATGCATCATCTGAAAGAACTCCTTCCTTCCGTGATTTAGTTTTTCTAAAAACTGCTAATACCCAACCGGTTTTGTTTGAATACACAGGATCCAGTTTATTCCACTGAGCTGGTGTTTGGTGCCAGGCTACAAGGTCACTTCACAAAAAGAGGGCACTGTCTCTGTCATAACCTAGACCTATTTGCAATCCACCCCTTTCACCTTGGCCGCAAAGCTGTTTGTTCTCATCAGGACATAAGCTGAATATTTATCATAATAAGCCTTTATTGAACGATGGTGTCCAAACTCATGGTATTACTTGCAGCAACACTTGGGGTAATGAAGAGTTCAGTATTATCAGTCACAGACTTGGTTTTGATAGCAGTGTACTGACTTCAGCTGTGTGGAGAGACTAATGTAGCTGGACTGAAAAGGACTTTATAAACAGCAGTTTTGCTTAGGGCATCAGCTGTCAATCATTTTCTGTGAGAGCTTCCAAGTGAGGTTAGTGTGCTGGATAGGCATGTTGTCTGTTGTTTAATCAAGTCCTTGATGCAATCTTCATGGTCCTTCTAGATTCCTGGAGGAGGCTCTGGACAGGGATCTAAAAAAATTGTCAAGAAGTGCACCTGGAATGACAAAGAATGATAGAAAACTCCAGTTAGATGACATCCTTGGAGAGGTTAGCAAGCTTGACTTGGTGACAGATGAACTGGAGGGTGATGTTGGATTTCAAAGAGAATGACTTTTATATTTTTTGTCTGACAAAGTGAAGCTGAATGGACTGGAATTTATGAAAGATAATATTGATAAAGTTATTTTAATCTGTAATGAAGTTTCCCATTCCATTAAGTAATAATTCAAAGTTTACACTGTAAATGGGCTGCTATTCAAACTGCACTGCTGGGTCATTAATTAAAGTGTGAATGACTTTTATGGTAGCTAAATTAAAGAGACCTATGTCTACCCATATTACAGTGGCAGCTACTCCCTTCTTGGCCATGAAGATCAATTGATGGTTTTATGATACAATTCCATGTTTTGTACCAGCTTGCTCAAGCTTGTCCATCTCCTGGTGAGGGAAGAGCCTTCATGTAACATTCTCTCTTCTACTAACAGATAAGGTAACTACTGTTGTATTGAAGACCAAGGAAGCACACAAGAAATTTGCCAGTTAGGTCTTGTGAAGGGGTAAAGACCCCAGCAGGAGAATTGCATTTTCCCTCTGCTTAATAAAACAGGCTGAAGCAGTTTTTCTTCATCTCCTTCTGCCCTGGTGCAAGTTCTTGATAGGATTTTATTTGGTTGCACAGCAAAAGTGGCCTTTTGATCTTCACACAGGCTGCAGGATCTTGAATAGTAGAAATCTGTTTTTAAAATTAAACCTTTAACACGAGGCTACTATTTTAAATCAGAAAGGACTACTTGTTGGGAAAGGAAAATGTATTTGGTCCCACTTGGCCAACAACACGAAGCTGCTGCATGCCTGGTGCAAGGGGAGTAGCCAGGAGCACCAGCCCTTGCAGTGGCTGCACAGTGGCTGGCTCCTGGGAATTGGAGGGTCTCTACCCAGTTTCAGTGGACAGGTGTCATTTCCACACAATCAAAAAAAGCCATCCTCTGAAGCAGGCACTAATTGGCCCCCTTGTTGGCAATCTCAGCAGAGATGCCAGAGAGAATGGGCATGAAATCCCCCTCAAACCCTTCGTGGTTTTCTCCTCAGGTCAAGGTTGAGGTGCTTTGGCAGACAAGTGTGAGGAAAGCTGACACTGCTGCTGTCAGTCTCCAGGTCTGTCAAGCTGCCACCTTTTCTAAGCACTGGAACACAGAGGTTTGTGCTTTTAAGATGTGTTTTTATTACTGTGTTAAACTTTGAGCTTTTGGAAGTGTTGTCCTTTGGGGTGGTTGTCAATGCCAATGGAAAAGTGAAATTTCTAACCTGCTCCTAAGGCAATATATACAGCAATTTATTGCTTACCTAGAGCCTGCCTTCCCTAACATTCCAAATACACACCATCACAGCCTGCCACCATCCTTTATACAGAGTAAAGGACACCCCACGTGTTTGTAAGCATTCTATGCGACCCAGAATATTTCAGGCCAGTAAATTACACTTGTTTAATAGATGCTTCATAAGGCCCAATAATTTATCTTCTAAATAGAACTTTCATCAAATACATTACTTTAACATCAAATATATTGAGTGTAGAAGCTTTTTAGAGCAGTATAATGATTTTAGGGAATGTGATTGAAGATACTTGATAGTATACAGCATACAAGGATACATGTAAAAAAAGACTCACTGATTCTTTGATACACACAAACGGTTTGTGAGGCATGTAGACGTTTAAAACTCCTCCAAAAGATTGTATTGCACTGCACAAAGGCTTTGGTTTGGTTCTGCAGTTACACACAAACTAACCAGGGAGTCTGTGGGGACTGACGCAGAGCAGTCAGTCAGCAAGACTTCTGACACCAGCTTTTGCAGGGCTTGGATTCATCCCTGCAAGTTATTTCTTGGAAAAGACAAACAATCCATTAAAATTGTAAGCATCTTGACTACTTTTCCTCAAACCTTCTTAGAGAGGCTTATAGTCACTACTAATGCTGTTTTTAGTATGAATTTCTGACCCAGACCCTGAGGGCTCTTTACTTGCTGTAGGACTTTTTATTATTTCTTTTTTCACTAATGCCTTGCAAAACCACAGAGGGTATTAGCCCATCTGAGTGCAGGTAATGTTGCAGAGGGAACCATTTTTAGTGTCATTTTCCTCCTTAATGTTCTTTGAAGCTTTTGCGCTGCAACTATCTGAAACAAGCACTCTGCTCTAGAATTTGTGCCAGATAACAGGTTTGTCCAAACTTAGTGCTCCCTTTACAAAAGCTGTACATTATCTATATCGAATGCTTTCCTGCAGATTTTGATCATGTGTTTTTTATGTTTCTAATCCAAGGGAACAAGTGAGATGCAAGGCCTGCCTAAGGAGATGCTGCATATGCTCAGATTTTGGTGCTTACAGGTCTGCTGTGGCTTCTCCCACTGCAGCATTAGCAATACAAATGAAATAAGCCTCAAAGCTGCAGAAAGCTGCTTATGAGCTGCACCTGTGCAGGGCTGAATTCAGGGCAGCAGTGGAAACAAACCAAGTGCACAGACTTGTCTTAACAACTTTTCTTTCCGTTTCCTTTCACCTGGTTCTTATAGCAGCCAAATCACTTTATATGATACTGGGAATCTGCTGAGGCTCCAGCAGAGAAATTCTGGATTAGAGCTGAATGTGGCCAGGACAAATCTCTTGACTTGGAGAGAGGAAAAAACATTAAGGAGAAGCAGCTGCTATTGTGTCTACTCCAAGGGGCCACACTTCACAAGGAAATCTAAAAGCTTAGAGCTCAGGGAAGAGTGGCAGAAAGAATTACCTGAATGGAAATCTGGTTTGGAATGAGGGACCAAAGGAATTTAATGAATTTTATTCCTCAAAAAGAAGGTTAAACAGAGATTGATATATCTACAGAGGAAAAATACAAATACTGATGGGAGCAAGAAGTTATATGTGTAAATATATATATGTATAGGTTGCAAGGTGAGGCTTGACTTATTCAGACTAGATACAAGGCACATTTCTATCATGAGGATAATTAACTGTTGGAACAGCTTAAGGGCTGAAGTGGTTTCTCTGTCACTGGAAAATATTGCTATGCTGTGCTGTAAGATGTGCTGCAGTTTAATCATGGCTTTTGGATTCAATATGGGAGATAATAGAGATTCAGTCAGTATGGAAGAGGTGAAAATAATAACATTGATGCATGTCCATTGTTTATGCAGTTTATTGAGTCTCATTTGTGGAGTATGTATTTTTTCTTTCAAAATTATTGGCAGAAGCAAAAACTTCCTTCTGTCATATCTTTAGATTTTAAAATTTTGTTCTCTGATATACACAGCGCTTATACTAATCTGTAAAAACAATTTTTTGAAAAAGAATTAGTAAAGAGCTTACCTGTTTTAGCGTCAAACAGTTTTAAGGCACCCAAACTGGAGAGAAGATTCTATTCCAGGAGGTTTAAATAGCAACTGGTTTGATCTTTTTACAGTGAAGTGCAAAACCCACCAAGTATAATTCTGTATTTGTATATATATGCACTGTAAATATTGACATGTTAGAGAAAATACCAATACAATTCTGAAATTAAGCTCTTCCTAATTCCATTAAAAATAAAATTTTACTTTTTCTTCTTTTTTCTTTTTCATTATGAGGCTTTCACCAACATCCACTTCTTTTTTCTGTTTGCATCAGGATGGGTATGTTTGTAGGAATACCTATGTAACAGTATAATTTGGAATCACTGTATTTATTACATTTTTATTATTTATTTTTTATTGCATTTGGAAGAACATGATCTGCATTCTTGCTTAGGTTTGTCAGATTTTAAATCAAATTAACATCGGTTTTGAAAATGAGAAAAAAAGAAGGAAAAGATGAAAAGCTAGAGGGTACAAGATAGAGGCTGGAAACTATGGTTGTAAGGCTGTAGCCAGGTAAATTTGAATAAAGGCCTACTAGGCAGCCCCAGGGGAAGGGTTGGAGGGAATTGTTATGATCCTGCTTGGTCAGAAGATAAGCAATGATGATTCAAATGCTCCAAGGTGTGATTCATTAAAGGAATGCTCTTGTAGTGGCAGAACTGCCAAATAACATGCACAAAGTAGTATTTCCTCTGAAATTTACCTTTTAAGTATTTATAAAATTTATAGAGGGGTTCATGCTTTTTTTCGTGCAAAGTCTTTCTCTGCTCTTTTCCTTGGGCTCAGATGTGTGATTGATTTGCTGTATATTATAGATGGGCTGCGGTCATCACCTTCACTTTGGTTTTAGCTGATGGTTTTTTTACCTTATTTCCCATGGCAGAGGTGCCTGTCTGGTCAGGTACCATGGAGTAGCAATACTAAGGATCATTTACTCTTGTTGGAAGTTATGCAGCAGCATGGTACATTGCAAAACTTCCATAATCTGTATTTTGCTCAGAAGCATCCAAGGATGTCTCAAAGGTCAGTGAAAGATATTTAAAAGAAGGTCTGACTGACAGTTACTTGAACTGTGAAAGTATGTGAGTACAGCTCTATATTGGCGCTATAAAAAAAAAAATTCAGGTTAAAAGAAAAAAGAAATAGCAAAGGTTTTACTGGTGATCAGTAAGCATTTAAACAAAATTAAATTTCTATTGATTTAAACAGATTTAAACATAGAAATGATATGAATTACATAAGGAAGTATAATAGGAATTACACAGCTGCATTAATTTTATGCACTGGTAAATGTACGAAATATAATTTTATTATACAGTGCTGCTGGGTATAGCACCATGAACAAACTCTCTTCTGCTGCAATACTTAGAAGACTCTGCCAGTCTATGTATATTTTGAGTTTGTTTGCCTTTAATTGTCACCTCATTCTCTCTTGTCTTTCACCTCTCCTCATGAATGTTTTGCCCCTGCTTTTGGATCTGATTTGAGCCTGGATTGTAAATTATCAGATGTAAGAGGCCTTCTACTTAGGAATTATGTGTGTAGTGGCTCAGGCAGTGAAGTACCACGGCAATAATGCTTCACCAGGAGGGCAATGAGGTGCTGCAACAGCTTGTCCAGAGATGTTGTGGCTGCCCCATCCCTGGAACATATTCAGGGCCAGGCTGGGCAGGGCTGGGAATAGCCTGGCCTGGTGGGAGGGGAATTGGAACCAGATGGTCTTAAGGTCTCTTCCAACTCAAACCATTCAGTGGTTTTATGAATAATGATATAGGTTTATTGGAGTCCAAGGAACTGCTAAGGGAGCTCTGCCCAGGGACGAAGGTTTGTAGGAGTTGCTAATATCCAACAGGATCCACAGCATTTGGGAAGGAGAAACAGATTTATGGCAAGCATTGTCCAAAGAAAACAGTGTGGGCTGAAAAGGTCTAGGTGGGCATAGGTAAGTGAGCAGAGCTTCTTGTTAATCTCGTGACTTTAGCAATCTTATTTGGGGAGGGAAATGGCTTTCCTTGAGGCAGAGGATGGATTTGGAAAGAGATGTAGCAGAGAATAAGATATGATCTAATTCTCTGTGCTTCTAACCCTATACAACTGAATTCAGTGGAATATTCTCCTCTACTGTGCACAGGACATTACGGATCTGGTTCCACGGAAGGAGTGCTGCTCATCTCTCCTCCCTCTATGGCTCCTGAGAGTCTGAGCTCCTGCACACGGGATCACATGGGATCTTTCCTTTAGATAGCAGAAGAGCCACAGAGGTGGCTTCAATGGGGAAATACAACTGAACTGCTGCAAAACTGTGAATTAAGTTGGGGACTTGGAACTTTTCATCATTTAAGGAACCATGAGAAAGAACAGGGCAAGGAATGAGCAAAATCACCGGTCTAAATATTGAGAGAACTTCTGAAGCAAGGGAAAATCACAAAATAAAAATATCCTTGCATTTATAGCACAGGGTGGGGCAAGAAAATAAAGGTGGAGGAAGTTTCTAGATAAAGCATCCTTTAAAAGTACTCCAATTTTTGATGTGATAAACATCATTCAAAGCAAACAGAACAGCTGTGAAATATGATAAAAATCACTTGAAAGTTCATTGATTTTGCAGTAAAACTGTAAGTACTTCACTTTATAATAATTGTTCCTCTCATGCTTTCAAATCTTGTACTTGAGCTACAAGAGTATTCAGGTCAGGGCTGCATTCAGAAAATAGGCACAAAAAGACAATGAAGCTCAACTAGAGAGATACTTTAATCATGAGCTAATTTACAAACCAAAGCAAAACAAAATCATTTTTGTCTAAGATTATTAGAAGATGCTAATTTGCTGCCTAAAATTATCTTTTTCTGTAACCTAAAAAAAAAAAAATTAAAACCCAACTCTTATCTTCCTAATTAAATTTCGTGACTTGGCTTACATGGTTGGTTTGATTTTTTTTTTCTTGTCTAAGGACAATATGCATGTGTTATTCAAATATGAGCTCCTCTGTAGTATAAACTCATATAAACACTGTCCTGATGGTGCTAAACTAATGATAGTGCTTTCTCTAATAATTTTCTCTTGGCTTGTAGCTATATTTAAAATAAGTGAGCAGCTTTTATGGAAGAGAGACGCATGTGAAAATGGAGCTCTGCTAAGTGTATGCAGCCTTGTAAAATTTCTAAGACACTTAAAAACACCCAACACAAAAGCAACAAACACACCCACCACGCCCAGCTGCTTTCCTCCCCCAACCTAGCAATTTAAAGCCATGTTGGGTAGCAGGAACATTTCTGTGATCATATGATAAGGACACTCAGCATCAGAGCTAGGCAAGGTAAGAATAGAGAGTATTCATTTTAATTAAAAAAAGTGAATACATCCTTTGTTATCGTTAATATTTTTTTATTTTCTGGAAACATTTGTGACAGCATTTATTCTTTTTTTTATTTTTTAAAAACGTGATGGTGATTCTTTGTGTGGTTGCACGAAAAAAGTACACACAGTTGCTTGCAAACTTTTTATATGAATAAATGTAAGTATTTTTATGCTCATTTGTAATGTGAACAATTTTATATTTTCTTTAGATATGACTGCATAGCCATCTTAAAGGTTCTCTAGTGTCTTTAGGCACATTTTATAATTAATTAGTAATCTGTCTAATAAGTGCATGGCTTAAGGGTCTACTCCTTTACCTAGGTTAGACACAGGCTTAATAACTTGACTGAATTTGGTCTTGTGCACTTGGATGTCACCCAGTCTGGGACAATAATGACATCATCCACTCTAGGAGACCCTTATGCATCATGAGCAATGGGGTATGGGAAGTTAGTAGACTACCTGAATGCACTGTGTACAGGAACAAAATATTTTTCATGAACCACCAGCCAAATCTGCACCACTTCACCCCTCTCAGTTCAGGAGCACCTGAGTGTGCTGGCAGGAAGAGGAGAGGATGGGTGAAATGATTGCCAGAAGCGATTTGGTTTCTAAGTGCTTTCAAGTTTTTTAAATCACAAAGCCCAAGAGCCATGTGGGTTTTTTTCATGATTTAAATGCTTGATGGTGTTCATTTCTGTCCTAAGTATGTAGCTATACAAAGCAACAATACACACTTCAAGCCTTTCATATTAATAAAGTTCAAACATTAATAATACAGCCCTTCATTTCAAAAGACTACTTCCACAAAGGCAAATGCCAGCAAAGGTACAAGCCCATTATTTTCCTTCTTTTTTTTTTGGGTACCTCATGGCATCTTCTGTGAAGCAGCTAATCTTGTTTTGTCCTCCTCTTTGTTTACAGACTAAGACTGTTTACTGCTGCAGCACTGATGCTCTCAGTGCAATATCACCACCTTCCCAGCACACAGGGCAGGGATGGACCTAGACCTTGTACCAGCTGCCTAGGCTGTGGTCCTGGGGACTCCTCCAGCTTTGTCTTGTTTGATTTGTTGTGACTGCTGTGCTGCCAGCCAGGCCTCTGGGTGCCCTGAACGGATGCCCCCCTTGATGGCTTGCCTGTTTTCCTTTAGTTTGTTTGTTAATTAGTGCTCTCTGGATGTTCCTGTTTAAGCAACTGCTCCCTAAGTCGTTGATTGCTTAATTTTTCCATATTTCTGGTCAGTTGCTCATAACTGTATATGTCTGATCACCTTGGTGCACTCTGCAAAATACATCTTCCATTGCTGCTGTCAGCAGTCTGCAATCCCATCAGTGCTGATTTGTCAGGTTTCTCAATTATTTTTTAAATGCTGTAATGTGTGCACCAGATGAAACAACAATGCAAGTGAGAGTACCAGGTGCTGGAGCATTGATGTTGGGCTGTTGGTTCTGCTCCTTGTCGTTTTGACCTCACAGTGATGCCTTGTGCACCAACTTTCACAAGTGAAAGGTTGCAATAAGCACCTTTGCAAAAATATGTTTAATACAGTACTGTTAAATCTGGGTGAGCCTGTGTTTTTATTCAGAGAAGAGAAAGGAATGGGGCTATTACACGAGGTCATGTGTTTATTTGTCCTTTTTTTTTTTAAAGGTCTATCTGCAAACATTTGAGGGCAAGTTTAAATTATGCTGCTGAGCCAATCTTTGTATCTCTTTTATGAAGCAATGGGTTTGACTGCTCTCAACTAGCATAAAATGACCCTTCATTGGGAATAGACAGACACTGCTCAGTCTGCATTGAAATCAGTCGCAGATTTTTGAGCAGAAGTATGCTATCACTTCTGACTCAGGACGCTTTCTAATTTCTCCCCTCTTTCATCTACATATTTGAGTTCTTCTCAACATAAACATTTGTAATCTAAGGTTTTTTCATTCCGTTTAATTTGATCTTAGCATGTGTAATATTGAGTAATACCAGGAGAAGAACATTTCTCAACGCACTTGTCTTTCTGCTGACAGCCAGTGCATCACACAGATGACACAGCTAACTATATCACACTGAAGTCCTACTAGACATATGGCCTATATCTATTGTGTGCCTAAGCTTTGTCCTGTCACTGAAGAAAGTAGTTGTACCAGACCCTGGTAATATGCTCACATTGCCCTTGTAGGCTTCCTGCTGCAGAAGGAAAATGGGATTTGTAGGCAAGGCCAAACCCTGGGCTGATTTTCTAAAACTGGCCCTCAAAATGCAGATGAAGCATAAAGGAGTTTTTGGAAGCTTCACTTCACAGGGATGGTGTTCTTGGTTGCCTCTAAAAGCACAGGACCACCCCACAACTTTCTTCAGCTGTGAAATAACCAGTTCCAGATTAACAGTCTGGGAAGCGAGTAAATTTGGCCTCAAAGCCATTGATAAACACAAGTGGCCACTAAGTCCTCACACTGTAATGACATAGGAGGACATCAAGCTGATTGATGAAGACATTAAAACATCTGTACGTGTGTCATCTCAGTGTTAATCTCACACCATTGTTGCAACAGGACTTCAGCTGTTGTTTCCTGAATGCATGTATGAGTCACTGCAGATCAGTCCGCCCAGAGCTCTGTAGTTACCTCTCACTTCAGAGCTGAGGTGTGCTCACAGTTGGCTCAGCATCTGTGTTTTAAGACAGTCAGTGTGTGAGACTGTCCCTGGAACTACTCATCTTCAATTTCAGCAAATGTTGACTCTCCTTTTTCTTAATTTAAAGGGGTAACACAGCTGCTGATTCTGTCTTCTGGAACACCCAGTCTTCCAAGGTTTTCAGAAACTTCATGAAGATAACATATGAAATCAAAAGCTATGCATTGTAGTAACTCTGGTGAGAAATTATTAAGATTCAGTGATTTATAATTTTGTAACTTTTTGACTTAACTCTCACTGGACTGTTTTCTGCTGGGTTTATTTTTGGATCTCTTGTAATTCACAACTGGGTAGGGTTTGGTTCATTAAATTGCAAAGTTTTCAAGCCAATGCTTACATTGTCCATCAATATCTTGGCAGAATTATCCATGATTCTTCTTAATTGAGGGAAGCGGTGAGAATGGGCATCCAATTAGGGCATTCATTGTCTCAAACATCCATTCCTGTTTACGCTTCTTGGAAGCTTTCTCAATGTGCTGTGTTGTACTGGCCTGAGAATCACACTGGTCCTGACCTACTTGGCCTGCTAATCTCGCTCATCCTCTGTCTCTCCCTTTGTCTGACTTTTGTAGTCTGGGATTCTGGGACAAAATATGTAAATGTCTTTGTCCTTTGGATATTCCTTGAAATGCCAAGTTTCTGGACACTCTAAAACCGGGGAGTTTAAAATGCCAGTGCAAAGCAGAACTTCTTAACCATTACTTCCCACGAAAGCAAATTCTGCTTGATGAGGTATTTCAGGAGCACCCTGAGGCCCCAGAGCACAATGCAGTGCACTGCAGAGATCACCTTCTTGCTTGGGGTGTGGGGGCCAATTTGCCTTTTTTTTCCCCTAAATACTGAATCTCATCTCAGGTTGGAAGGCTGTGCACTGAGCTGCACATGGCAGTGCTGCTGTGCACGGCAGGGACCCCCAGGGACCTTTGAGCACAGTTAATTTTTGATCACCAACCGCAGTCAGATAGCTTGGTGACCAGAACAGCATCTCTCACAAGTTCACCAGGGTACAGGGATGGATGTAAACCTTCCTGCCACATGGCAGTCTATCCTAAGCTGGGAATGTTGGCTACGCTTATCTGCTCCTCAAGGGTGATCTTTTCTGTACTAAAATTAAAATATTGGCACTGGTGTGCCCACTTTTAACGCATGTGTTTTTTCCATGGTGTCCTGGCACCTGTGATGGCAGGGCTCCTTCTCCATTGTCACACTGAACATCACTGCAATCAGCATTGTGTCCCTTACCAACATCTGGTTTGCTTATTTATGGAGATTCACAGGTTAACAAGATTTAAGACTATTTATTCCAATAATAATAATTATAACAATAATAATAATAGTAACGACTCCTCATTGCTAATTTCTGGGCACATAATGAAATCACAGCAGCTTAAGGCTCCTTACTGGAAATAACCTGAATGACTGTGGCAGGAGCACTGCCTGGGCAGAGCCTCAGGGTAGATCAACAACTGAGAAAATAGATTTGACATCACCCTTTGCTCTTCATCATTTGGGCATTTTGGTGGTGAGAAACAACTGGCATACACTCAGACTATAGCCTAGGTCTGTACAAGTGAAGCCAGATTTGGCCTAACAGTGACAACCCAACTACCTGCCCATAACCTTGTGTTTGAAAATGTGACTGCAGCGCTGCTGAGTGTAGCTATGTAAGTGTGTTTCAAAAATACATCCATTCGAAATGTCCTTCTTAAGTACACCGAGGGTGCCACAGTTAAGGGATCTTGGTTTAGAGGAGGAGGATTGATTAGAAATAATAATAAATTCTGTAGAATATGTGGCCATGCCACATTCAATCTGGTAAACCTCTTATGTCTCACAACCCGATCACGAATTTTCTGTGTCAGTGGGTGTGTAATCACTCTTAATACAATGATTTACAGTTTGTGTGCAAACAACAGATAGACACACTCAAATTAGGAAAGACTACCCTAAAATGTTACATTTGTAATTAAACAACATTCCAATACTGTGCGTGTAGTGAGACTAAAATATGGTAGAAGAGAGGAAAATGTAGCAGTAATTTTCATCTGAAAATCTGTATCATTAAGGAATTGTCCAAGATTAGACCCCTACAAGCATTAGCTTGTGAACTCTGGGGGAAAAAAAAAGAGCAACAGCTTTAAGCATTAATGTGGTTAATCCCACAGCGTAGCACTTGGTTAGTCAGGATTTGGAATTATAGCTAAAATGGTGATATTTCAAGGGGAAGGTCAGTTTGAATCAGTGATAATACTTTCGTTTTTGCTGTGCTTTCCAAATAAGAACCTCAGAGGGGTTTATAGACATTAGTGAATTAAGGTTCTCAGATCTCTGCCAAGACTGCAGTTTTATCCCTGTTCTACAGAGGGGAAAACCGAGTCATGAAGAATTTAAGTGGCCCTGCTGAAACAGCAAAGGGTGGTGCTGTGTGGGGTGCTCCTGGTGGATCCCTACAGCTCCATAGGGAAGCATGGACACAACTGTGGAGAGCAGAATGTGTCACTGCTGCAGCGGGGACATGGTGAAGGGGAGCTTCAGGAGGATGAGTTTGGCGCTGGTGTTTTGTGTTAAGAATCATCAGTTTCCTTCCTCTTGTTATCTTGTGATGTGTTTTACTGCAGCTCCTCAACATGGACTTATACTTTTTCCATCCATGGTGTCTGAGCTGTTCCATCCTGTTCTTTGTCTTTGAAGAGCCCACTCAACTTGTCAGCAATTCTTTCTCAAAGAGATCCTTAACTATTGGAATTTGATGGGAGACAGGTTTTGACCTTTTCACCCTTTTTTTTTTTTAATGGGATTCTGTGCTGGACAGGTGTGCTGTTCTTACACAGCAGGAGGCAGGGATAGGAACTGAGAGCACCAAAACACCAAGTATTGTGCCTCAGAATTCCATATTCCATTTTAGATAGTGCTTCCAGTGGCCTACAACACAACTTACTGTCCAGACTGAAAGTCAATTGAAATCAGCTGCTACTTAAATTTATGTCTAATTTAATAGGTTACAACTATTCAGATCATGTTGATATTAATAATTTCTTTTAAGAGAAACATGAATTTTAGACTCTGTATTTAATGAACTATGTTATTTGATAAGGCCAGCAGGACTAGGGCAGTGATTGCCCCTCTGTACTCAGCACTGGTGAGGTCACACCTTGAATACTGTAATACTGTGCTCAGTTCTGGGCCTCTCATTACAAGTGACACTGAGGCGCTGGAGTGTGTCCAGAGGAGGATGATGAAGCTGAAAAAGGTTCTGGATCACAGGTTTTAGGAGAAGTTGGGCTGAGTAAGTTGGGGTTGTTTAGCCTGGAGAAAAGTAAGATTGGTGAGTGCCCTTGTCACTCTCTACGTCAACCTGAAATGAGGGTGTAGCCAGCTGGGGGTTGGCCTCTTCCCACAGGTAACAAGTGGCAAGACAAGAACAAATGCCCTTAAGTTGCACCAGAGGAGGTTTAGATTGGATATTAGGGAAAATTTATGCATGGAAAGGGTGGTCAGACGCTGGAACAGGCTGCTCAGGGAAGTGGTGGATTCACCATCCCCAGAAATGTTTAAAAGATGTGTAGATGTGGCCCTGAGAGACATGGTTTACTGGTGGACTTGGCAATGTTAGGCTAATGATTGGACTCGATGATCTTAGAGGTTTTTTCCAATCTAAACAGTTCTATGAAATTCTTGTGACAATTGGGACTAATAGAATATGTTAACCTTCATTCGCCTCAGCTTGACACCACATTAGACCATGAATTAATTTATAAGTGCTTAGAAGAGTTTCATAATTAAATAGCCATTGTGATTCCTTTGGCCTGTTGACTGAGTTACTTATCCCAGGTCCTTTCATTGGAAAGCAACATTCAAAGCAAACCAACAAAGGTCTGTGAAATGCAAATAGGGTGCTCTGCTCTTTGCTGTCCCTCTGCCTGCACAATCAGTGTCCTGGGCAGTTTGTGTGAGTGCTGGTGAGATTCAATTACATGTGTTGCTTCCTATAAACACTTCATCTCAGCCTTCTTCCTCCTCTCCCCCTGCCACAACCTTGAAATTAAGAACTGGAGGCTTCCAGTGTCTGTGGTTCTCAAATATGTGTAACTCCTAAAAATTTCTCCATGCTAAAAATGTGAAAGCAAGATGCAGTGTCACAAGATAATTCCTATGTTAACTAACTTTGCCTATTTTGCTACATGCATTACTGAGGAGAAAGCCTGGGAAGAGTTTCTCTTTGAGAGGCTAGAAGGCAAAACCAAAAAATAGTTAAGAGGGAACCCAGAGTATTCAAGTCCTCTGAATGCTTTGCAAATAGGTTTACAGGAAAGGGAAAGGCTGGGACACTGGAAGCCAGGTCCCTGTGATACTCAGCTCTGTGCATCTCATGCCATGTACTAAGATACTTTGATTAAGGATTTTAATGTATCTTGTTTCACTCTGAGGAATGTGATTACATTCCTGGCACTGAACAACTAAAAGACATTTGGTAAGTACAATGATATTTCCGAAGAAAAACCTTTATGGTGTGGAAGAAACTCAAATGATAACAACAACAACAACTAAAAGGTGAAGCAAACAAAAGTGCTGAGCTTTGCTCCTTAGGAAATGAAATCTATGAGTTCATTTAACTTGATCTACTTGGTCTTCTTAAATTATACCTTGGTGGTATGTCCTGGTTTCCATCTATGGGATTCCCATGTGGGAGTTTATCTGCTTGCACTTGCCTTTCTCAAAATTTAAAGAGGATTCCATAAGATCTTCCATCAAATGCTATTCCCACTCTTAGTTTAAATAACAACAAAGAATGACAGGATTATCATCACAGGCCTAACTTTACTTTTAGCTGGAGAAGCAAAGTATTAAGGGATTTCTCAAATGTGACAGAAGTTTAGCAGAAGATTATCAGGGTCTGGGGAGATGTTCTCCAGTAGTCTCCTTTGCAGAATGTCAAAAATTAGGAAGAAAACAAGATTATTTATTTCTAGATTATTTTTACTAGCCCAGATGTATGTAAGCAACAATGTTTTGTAGTTGTTGCTTATGTTCTATAACAGCAAGTAATAAGGCCACAAGAAATTAATCTGCTGAGTAGAAGGAAGAAAGGCCAAACTTGTTAAGGAAATAATGTTACTTTCAAGATTCTCAGGGGATCTTAGAAACAATGGATAGTAAAACAAATACTAGAATTGCATATAAAAGGTACTTGACATAAAAATGTCAAATGGCCCAAACCACATTTCTGCAAAATGCTGAGATGTTACTCTGTTGGCAAGGATACAAAAGGGAGTGAGACTAGAAGATGCCAGCTATTCATTTTATTATGAAGTCAGAGAAGAGAAAAATGAATGGGTAAATTAAATTGTAATAAGAACTGAAGAAATGGCAATGAATTTAGTTAGTAAAGTTCATTTAAGAGCAGAAGTTTTATAATTAAAATGACTCACCCTGCAGCTAACAAGAATGTGAATGCAGTGCCACTGCAAGTAGTTTGTGTCAAAGTATTCATGAACTTGCCACGCTCTTTACTCAGACTTGTCCATACAGAATGAGAAAGCTTTCTACTTGTACCTGTTAACACAGTTTCTATTTCTGTTTCTGCAAGTTCTTTGCTTTTGTGCCATAGCTTCTAATTCAGCTCAGTAATGCTTCAGCCATGACCCTGTACAAGGTCTGCTCTGTGTGAGCAAACATGATTTAAAACCAGTTCTAGTAATGGGTGGGAACAGAAAGCAGTATGGTAGTGTCCTTTCTTCAGTGATTTTAAACAGGCAATGTGAAAATAAGAGTTCAGTTATGTGTATGAAGGGAAACAACTGTGTCTCTTTAAGGAATATTGTCCCACTCCCAAAACAGAGTTTTTGAAGAAGCTGACTACCCCATCCTGCTCAGTTCACAAACTGACACTGATGGCTTAATAGTTTGTCTTTGCATGTAATTTCAGGCCCTGGAGTAAGGTAGTCAAGCAATAGTGATGAGACTGTGCAGTGCAGGGTTGGTTGGTTTTTCTGAATGTTTTCTTTTGTTGTTTTGTTTTGTGGGGTTGTTTGGGTTTTCTGGTCTATTTTAACCTTCAGTTATCAGTACCTTTCTTTTGGAGTCCAGGGCTGGTAAGTGAAGTAAGACAGGTGTCAGTTAATTCCTTTGGCCAGGTTGATACAGGTGCCTTGTTTGTGGTGTGGAGAGCAAGGGTTTACCCCAGAGCTAGCAAGGTATGAGCAAGGCAGAAGCAGGTAGGACGTGAAAAGCAAGCTGCCCTTATCCCCATTCACCTGCCACTGGCCAGAGGTGTCAGGCTGTGCGTGTGGCAGGGGTGACTGCGTGCCATGAGACATCTTCCCAAAGTCAGGGAGAGCAGGGCAGAAAACTGACTTGCTGAGTTGCAATCTGCTTTTGCCAGAAAAAAGATACACAGCAGCCCTTGCTCAGAGCAGATTGTACAGTTACCTTTTAGCCCTTTGCTAGTTGTTGACAGAGTTTGTTCTCTTCATGCTCCAACACAGGGACATTAGTTCACAATTTCCTTTAATATTAAATCCAGAAGTGTAAAAATAGAAGGTGGATGTGAAGATTCCATAAATACGCTATAATTAATTAATTATACCAAATATATACCTAATATGTATCACATTATCAAATGATTATTCGAATGTAGGTGTTTGTCTACATAGTGTTGGAGACTTGCATTTCCATCTTTTCCACAGGAGGTGGACTGACTTTCAGGACAAATATTAATCATTAATGCTGAGTTTCAGTGATAGTGTTAGCATTGATGTGGTGGAATCACAGAATCATAGAATGTCCTGGGTTGGACGAGACCTTTGAGATCATCTAGTTCCAACCCCTCTGCCATGGGCAAGGACACCTTCCACTATACCAGGGTGCTCAGATTTTCATCCAACCTGGCCTTTAATGCTTTCAGGGACGGGGCACCCACAACTTCTCTGGGCAACATGTTTCACTGCCTCAGCAACCTCACAGTCAAGACTTTTTTTCCTAATATTTAATCTAAACCTACTCCTTTTCAGTGTGAATCCATTCCCCCATATCCTATCATTACATGCTCTTGTAATGGAGCACTAATACATATTTGAACCTACAGCAAAACTGTTTACTTAACTGTTAACTTAGAGAATCCCACAGTTTCTTTCTTTGACATTGGATTCTCCGCTTAATTGACTTTTGTTGTGGTTAATTGATGACCTCTATTTATTGATATATAAGTTGTTCTGTTGATTTACCTGCAAAGTGCTTGATAATTTACTTTTGATATAGCATCATTTTTGCATTACATGTTGGGCCAAATATTGCTGGATGATGAACTTACACTGGTTGGATGCTCACTATCCCAGCAGCAGAGTTGCTTGGAGTCATGTCCATTTTTCTCACCCATGCACATCAAGGAAAAGCAAGGGAAATAGTTCACTTTGTCAGTTTTTGGCCCGTGGCCCTTTCCAGGCTGTGACAGAGGGACAGTGATATAGGAAATAACAGTGTAAACTCAGTTACATTTTTCATTTTACTGAATAATCTTATTGTTCTCACATTTTTTTATGTCAGCAGAAAGGAGAGTTTGATTATTTTCTGTGTTTTAAATCAACATGCTGTAATAAAGAGCTATACTATTGCTTCCAAATAGAAGAAAACTGATGCCATTTTTAAACTGAGATGTTACATTCTGGGGAAAAAAGAGATCATCCATTTTATGAAACTTTCTGTTTGCTTTCTCCTTGGGCTTTAGTTTTTTATTGGGGTTCTCACTCTACCCGGGAGCTTTGCCCTGGTCCACGTGGTCGGGCAAGTCCGGGCAGGCTGCGGTCAGGGCTGCAGCGAGTGAAGGCTTCCCCTTGCAAGTTGGAAAAGCCAGCCCTTTTACCTCCTGAGTGTTCCTCTTTGCAGAACCCAGACGAGGCGAAGGAAAGATGCAAAAGTCCATTCTGGGTTTCAGGTTCCGACTTTATTCCATTGGCGACACCGACGCGCACTCTAGGTAACCCAGGACGAACCTCTCCCCTCCTCCGCCCACCGTCCCTTTTTATCCCTTGGGAGCGGAGCAAGGGGAAGGGACTAGCCAGTTTACCAATCCAGGGAGAGGGGGTGTGGGAAAAGACAGATTGACACCCATGTAATCCTATCACCTGTTGGCACCCTGGAAATCTCCGGGTGTAGCCAGAAACCCCGTGCCGACCATGCGGTGGCTTGGGGGACCCTGAAACACGTGGAAGTTGCGTAACACACCGCAACAGTTTTTGTTCAACATATATTCACTATGGCTTTGAGATAGAAGAGGAAGGGATGGCCATAAATGCTTTTGGTAGCTGGGGTAAGGGGCTGAAGGGGTGCAAGGAGGGGAAAACCTTCCTGGATCGAAGATAATTTATGCAAACTTAGTGCCTGCAGTGTCACCCATAGCTGATGTGATTGTTGTAGGCCTGGTTTTGTTATGGAGATTGACTAACCTTCCTTTCTGTATGGAAAAGGAAGAAAAAGAATTGTTGATGGTGTTGCTTTGTATGGATTTGAGGCTGGACCTTAGAAAGGCTCAAATTCTTGTTGCAATTAGGTGTCTACATTATTCTATGGTCTTGAGGCAGGCCTTATCCGCCGCACCTCAGCATCCCACCAGCAGAACCTGATGTTAATTTAATACATCAGCAAGTATTTCAAAAATATTTGAAAAAAATCCAACTCTGCTTTGGCAGTAGTTACTAATCTTACACTGACTCCCTCAGCCCTCAATTTGTGAAACTATGGGAGTTTGTGAAACATGCTGGGAGCTGGGGTGGAAGATCAGTATTTGTTTCACCCCAAAGGCTGTGACATATTTGGAGGGCTGTGGACACCTATGCTGGGACAGCTTCCTCCTGTGCTCTCAGGAAGGAACTGCAGCACAGTATTACCAAATCAAGGGCATGCTGTATTTGAACTGTGGTAGATCTCCCCACAGGCTGAGGATCTATAACATGTGGCTTAGCCCAGGTTCGTGCCAGCCAGGTTTGTGCTGCTCTGGGTCAAGACTGAAAAAGGAGAATTCTTTGGCCTCTGTGTTGGCAAATGGGTGCTGGTGGTCTGTACCCCAAATCTGAGCACCTCTGAAGCTCACACATGTGTGGAGCTGCCCCTAAGCCTGGCCGTGAGCTAAGCTGTACACCCAGCTGCTTCCTTTAGCTTGTGATAATGAATTTTCATCGCAGTGGAATTTAGAAAGGAATTGCTCTGATTCTAAAGCTCATTGGTTGCTAACAATAATAACAATAAAGAGAGCCATTTCTTAAGGACTAAAAACTAATCAGTGAATGTGTAGTTTCTGTGTCTCCTGCAGGTTCTTGTCTTGTGGGGCTGCCAGACCGCTCGAGTCATGTGACTGGCTGTCTGATTTCCGACTCAAGCTTTTCATTTCCTAAATGATAACGGATAAAAGATAAAATCTGGCACACACAGGTAATCTTTGCCATCTTAATATTTGTTAAGCTTTTTGATTTACTGAGAAGTTAAAGTCACTGCAGGTCACAAAACCTGCACATTAGATCTGCTTCATAAAACACTGTGAGCGAATGCTTTAGTCATTCATTTCACCATCTTTAAACCAATGTAGCTGAAGAATTGCACCTCCAATTTATAAATCTTTTAATTTATTTCTGATTCTGGTTTATAACATGGGACTATATCCAGCTTTCCCCAGCCATTTGTGCATAGCGAGAGAAGAAACCTAACATATTTCTTGCATAATGGAGACTTGATCCAGCTTACATTTGTTAAATCATCCAAAAGGAAATATTCTCACTAGGAAACTTTTGCACACAGTTAATGCATCCAGTCTGATACCTGTGTTTTAAGTTTCTACTGTTCTGCTGCATATATACTTCTCTCTCCCTCCCCAGCCCAATATGTACACTCAGCCCTCCCTTCTGTAAAAGAGAAATATGATTATCACAGTATCTCTGTCTCTGTTCTGCACATCTGCTCCCCACCCTTTTTCTGAAGGAGACATATGATCCACAAAGAAATTAGAGATGATCTGAGCCATTTTGGATACCTGCTGCTATGGGTTGCATGGAGGCCCATGGGTAGCTCAGATTTCACATCTGCCAGCTTTTCAGAGGATGTGATCAAGGGCAGAAATAAGCAGATGATGATGATGATGATGAAGATGCTATGGAAACTGATGTGAAGGAAATGGGATCCCTCGTCCCGGAAATATGTGTGCCCCCTAGCCCAAGTCAAGATCATTTGGATGTAGCAGGAAGGCTCACTCAAAAGAAAGTGCATTTTAAATAATGCATTGTTTAAAAAAGGGAGCCTATGTCTTTAAAATACAGCATCAGAGTTAGAATCTGCTTTAGATTTGGGCATGGTCTTTGACCTTGGAACGCTGACAATGTAAAAAAGAGTGAAATGGGTCAAAGAGTCTGTCAGACAAGGTGAGAGATACTAAGCTTGCCTCTGATCTCACACCAACATGCAGTGGTGTAACTCCATTGCCCTCTGTAGATTTATGCAAACATATGGAGAGAAAAAAAACTGCCCCAGAATGATTCAGTACCAAAATAGACCCCTTTTTTCTATGGCAATGTAAAAGGCTTACAGGAGGAACACACAAAATTCCAAAGGGCAAAATTTTGGCTTGGATTAATACTGCTTCCAGCCACCCCAATGCATAAACTTCTCTCCAATTAGCTGACCTTGATGGATAAATTCCTCCTTTTTATCTTCCTCCAACCTTTCCCATATTCCATCTCTTCTTCTCCTTGATCCTCCTGATAAAGTCAGGCTGTCCTTCCAACTGTGATCAGCAGAGCCTTTAGCCAGTGCACAGCTCGCTCTCCAAGGACTCCTGATGCCAGGGGCTCCTTTCATTTTCTCTGCAAATACTTTTTAACAAATTCAAAAGGCCTTATTGGGAAAGGAATAAAATACATTTGTGTGTAGTGATGTATCTGCTAAACGGTGTGTGCTTTTCCCCATGCAGCTCTCAAGGGACCTTTAGGCACGTTCTGTGGGCAGAACACATTGAATTGCTCAGATGTATTGTTTGCATAGTGCAGTATTTCTCTGAGTATCAGATCCTGGGAGAGAATTAGGAACATACATAGGGCTGAGTGGGCTAGATTCACACCACCCTGTTCAGAGCCTGACTTTGCCTTTGCAGTATGAGGCAGGTGAATGTCTGGCCCTCGCAATGAGGTTCAGGGCACTTCAACCAAGTGTCCAGGCTCCCTCCATCTCAGTGCAGCCAGGAGAGAGCAATTCATTCTATGGCATCAGTCAGACACTTCGGGTGATTGGTTTGGGGACAGGACATTCAGCCCAAAGTTCCTCATGTATCTGCCTTGTCTGTTCAGTCAGCTCTCTTTGGACACTGTGCAAGGACCAGCAAATGGTGGGCTTTAGCACAAACCAGAAAAATATTGCTTGAACTGGGGGAGTTTCAGCAGCTCACAACTCAGTCTTCTTGTTGTGGGAAGATATTAATGGAAAACAGCCAGTGGTAGAGATATGAACAGGCATTGGAGGGTCTCTGCCTTTCAGATTGAGACTTGTGTGTCAAAAAAAGGGATTTAATTTCTTTGGATAGGTAGAAAGAGGGAGACAGAAACTTCAAGAAATCTCTTGATGGCATAAAGAAGTATGAGTATGTTTGCACTAGGACATGTAAGATAGCTATTAGGCATGTCAACACTAGTTGCTTTACCCTGCTGAATTATCTGCTTGTGCCATAAAACCACTTGTTTTCTTTTGTCCCTTCAAGATGTAACAAAGAGACATTTCGTTTGAATCTCCAAATTTACCTCTGAGTAGTTTAGGTAGGGGGAAAACCCCTGAGAGTTTTGGCTGTACATGTATGCAAGGACAAGAAAGCAGGAAATGTACCAGCTGCTGGGAGAAAAAAAAGGAGAGTGCTTGCAGTCCAGGAAGGGCTCTCAGTATTTCTTTTCCATGTATTTATTAGGTCACTGCTCTTTGATATCTTTTCCCCAGCCACTGCTTCCAATAGATTTTCTACTGTTTTACCAGCGAACAATTACCCTTCCATTCCCACATCTTTGAAGTTATTGT
This sequence comes from Anthoscopus minutus, assembly GCA_013399455.1. Taxonomy (NCBI): domain Eukaryota; kingdom Metazoa; phylum Chordata; class Aves; order Passeriformes; family Paridae; genus Anthoscopus; species Anthoscopus minutus. Next base: position 18,377 of record VWYI01006605.1, on the reverse strand, counting down.
TCCTCATACACTCCTGTTTTGGGTTCACAAAAACATTTACTGTACATTTTATTAGTCTTAGGTCTCCTGAGTTCTCCTGTAAGTTTTTATAATCTTCACATTCTGATAACACCGGCCAAATTTGTTTGACCCTGACCTTAGTTTCTAATAAAATATCTTTTTCCCCAAGGTGCTGGTAGGAGAGTCCTATCTGGGGTGGAATCATGTGAAATTAATTTTTTGCATGTCCTCAACCTTAGATCAGGCAGTATTGTCTCATGATGCATTTTGTTCTGCTTTTTCCTGAAGCTGCAAGCTGCCCACTACCCTATCTGGAGAAAGTGAAATTCAGCCTTGACATTGAATTACTGAAATTTGGCCCCACTTTTCATGGAAAAGTCTGTAAATATCACTGTGTAACACACCTCAACTCAGAACCTGTTTTAGATTTGTTACAAACCCTCCTCATGGGTTTAAGTAGTGCAGGGGGCAACTGTTTATCCTCTTGCTTCCTTCTCCTGGTCTCTGCCTGGACAGTGGGTACATGGATCTGTGATGGGCTGCTGGGGGTGGGTGCCAAGGGTGCTGTGGTTCCCTCTGTGCCCAAATTTCTTCCCACTGTGGGGACAGGGAGGGCTGCTGTGCTCCCTGAAGAAAAACTGCATGCCCAGGTTAGAGAGGGGAGTTGTCACTGGTCTCATCAGGTTGGATCATCGTTTGGGGCTGAAGGTTTGGCATGTTTGTCCCTCCTCCTGCCTTGGCTTTGTCAATGACATGGTGGGGGCTGATGTGGGCAGCTCATAGACCCCTTCCATGAAACACATGTGGCACCCCTGAGGTGAGGCTCTTGCTGAGTTAACCCTCAGGTATCAGCAAAGTACTGTCTCAAGAGATATGACTTTTTGCTAGCATTTCTCAGCTTACTGAAAATAATTCTTGGCCTTCATAAACCAAGATTGATACTGATTTTTTTCCCCAGCTAAATGGTTCTATTTTACAGAATACAAGCACATGAGCCAAAGGAGAATTAAGCAGGTAGAAACAGTGTTCCTCTGTCTCTCTTAGAGAATTTAGGACAGAGCACTAGAGGAAGATAGGAAAATTTACCTTAGATTTTCACACATTTAGGAATACATCTTCAAGATGGAAAATATCTTGGAAAGTACTGTGACCATGTTTCAGGAAAGTGAATTAATCCATTCTATTTCACACAGCACAACTTTTCTGTCAAGCCAGTTTTTCTGAGCTCCCAGTGACTTTCACTGTTAAATGATTTCTCTACCATCTCAAGGTTTTCTTTCTGCTAGAGCATTTTCAGGGACTCCAGTGATCAGCAAAATCACCCATTTAACTTCTTCACATAAATGAATATGTTTCTGGCCACAAGGAAAAAAAAATAGAGGGAAAAAAAAAGAAGTATGTTCATGTAAGACCTTTCCAGGTAGCTTTCAAGTCCTTTGTTTTCTGCTTGGTCTTGAATTGTCAATGTTACTGTTCATTTGCATTTCACATCTCTGAGTAAGACAATGTCCTCAGGGTTCTGACTCTTTATTGGATGCCAGAGCTAAACACTGAGCCATACCTTCATGTTCTATTGTATTTGATGGGGGATTCTCAGCAGTGCTGTGTCTCTTCCTGTTTGGAGGATATCTCCTTTCCTGACAAAGTTTGATACCTGCTGGTGATCAAGGTGTATCACAGAGTTAACCCTGTTCTTGCCAAGCAGAATGCTGTTGTCCTACTCCACTGATGTGTTTAATGGAAAGGGAGAGGGGTGCCTCTCCTGCAGAGAGTTGGAGCTGATGGATTCTAACAGTCTCTTCAGGAGTTCCTCTCATTGGCAAATTTACTCAGGAAAGATTTTATTAGGCACTGATCTATAGCAGTTTGGAGAGGAAGCTTTGCTGTGCTGATGCAAAGACCGTCCCTGCTGTTGCTTAGATGAGCAGTTTTGTTAAAATACAGTTCGTGCCACTTCTTACCTGAATGTGGACAAGAGCTATTGCGCCGTGGGACGTAATAACTAAATACGCTCTAAAAGTTTGCTGAAGGATTGTTAAAATCAATATATCCCTTTTTGCAGGCTTATGTCCCTGAAACAGCTCTCTTAGAATTCTTGTTTTCCGAGACAATGGAAGCATGTGAAGAACCAGGGAAATCACTGGTGGAGGAAGACAGTGGAAGATTTTTGCAAACTTTGTTGTCTTTGTTTATATTGAGAGATTATGATTTATGGGCTTTTGAATCTCAGGCAAAAAGGACTCATTCACAGAAATTTCAGAATAGATTTAGAAATTTAGTAATAGATGTCCTCTTTATTCCTCTAGCAGACATTTCCCCATGTACTTTGTTGTATATGTCTAAGAATATTTCTTATTTCATAAACCAAGATTACTAATTAATTGTTTCAGGTATTTAGTTCTGCCATAAAAAAGAAGAATATTACCCAATGGAAAATTACTCAGGAAAATTACTCTTCCTGAGTAATTAAGGTGAGTATTTCATTCCACCCAATTTTATATGCGTGACATCATTTTTGTTTGTAGAAGAGACCAGAGAAGAATGTATCCTGTCTTCTGCTTACAGAATCACTGTGATTCCCTGTTTGGTTTCTATAATAATTTAATTATAGACAGTTAATTCTCAGTTCCAATGATCTGCAAGCTCACTTGCTGTACCTCTAGGAAAGTTTCCACTGTGAGAAACAGCTGAAGCAGTGACTGAGTCTGTAGATCTCTTCCTGAATATCTTAAGGAATCCAGTCACTGCTCAAAGGATAAGACATTTATCCTCATGGTGTTTTAGAACACGATGTTTTTACAGAAAAAGCCTTTGGTTTCCAAACACAGAGAAATTTCCTGTGGAAGTATAAAATGAAAATTGAATTGCAAGTCTAGCATGGACCTCACCCTGTGGCTGTCCTGGCCTGGCATTGTTTCTGTGCTCTGTGCAGTGGGCATGTGTCTCATTAGATCAGGGATTAGTATCTCACATGCTGTAGTAAATACATTATTTAGAATAAAAGGGGTGGAAAAGAGTCCTTTTAAGGTGTCTGTAGGTTGTTTTCTGTGTCCAGTTTGGTGTTACATCTTGTCTTTCCATACTGACAAGTATCCCTCAAGACACTCCTTTTGGTCTCTACCAGATATTGTAACATCACAATCCTTTGGATATATTTTGTTGTTTTATAGATTAGCTATTTTATTCTGTATCCTCTCTTGACCCTTACCTTATATTTTACTTCTGTTCTCAGTTATCATCTTTTATCTATTACCTGAAGCATTCTATTGTATTTCACCCAGATTGTCCCTTATTTTTATTCATTAAGGACCTCCCAGAAGTACAAGCCATAACTGAGGATACTTTGTTCAGGTATCCCAAGAGACTTAAACATTTTTTAAACATCTTGTGATTAAAAAGAAAAAAAAAGAAAAAGAAAAAAAATTCAATAAAATAATAATAAAAAATGAAATTGAAGAACTTTTATATTGAGATTTACCAGACTAAAAAAATTCCCTATTCAAATATCCCCAAATCACCAGTTTACCATGTTTCACTTGGTTAATTTTTAATATTAAAGGTGCTGTGGCATTTTTGTGTCTCTTGCATCACCTAACTTTTCCACTGGTGGTATGGAAAATAGAAATAAAAATTTTGTTGTAAATGGCACTTTTCTGTGAGAAACATAGCAGTTCGATTTTCCCAACAGCAGCAGTTCTTCATTTGATTGGGAAACTCAGGCTGAACATTATGGAGAGGCTTGGGATGGCCCTGCAGAAGGTTATGCATGTGCTGTGCTTCACCATAAATTAGTAATGTCAGGTGTGTTGCCCTTGAGGAGTGGCTACACATGTACTCTACACAGAGGTAGATTTAAGAACATGGTTCTATTTGCACTTTCCTCTGTTAATTTATAAATTCACACATTCAGTGTTTTGTTTGTTTGTTTTTCCTTGGATTGTCTGATTGTTACCCAAATTATGATCATATTGATTTTAGGTACTTGTAATACAGCTTCAATTCTAACAAGATTTTGTTTCCATAAGGGCAAGAAAACCATATTTTCATAGACTGTTAGAAGTAGTCATACTGTTGGTAGCAGTATGTGCTGTGTGCATATTGTCCAGGATAACAAAGTTTTTAAAACAGTAACATGATTTGCAGGTATTTTCCTGATCTTTGAAAAACAATTAAAATTTTAAAAGTACTGTATATACAATCCACATTAAACATTTTCATTATTAATTTATTGTTTGTAATAAGTTTAACCCTAATCCAATGTTTATTAAAACTGGACAGGATTTATTAAATTGGTTCAAGATTATCAAATATGTGCAGATCTTTACATATATTACATTAATTCTCTTTCTAAATATTTGCAAAATTTATTAAGTCTTTGTAAGTCTTCTAAAAATGTTACATGACACTCAGATTGGCTATATTCATAACACTGTCAGAATTCACTGATTATAATAACCAAAAACAGCAACTGAAAAATGAAACGGTGCAGCATGGTGATTCCAAAACATTTTGGAAACGTTAAATTTAAAAAAAAAAAATATGGGAAGGGGAAACTCCTTTCATTTCACCTTGTTTTGCAAGTAACTGCAATATCTCCTTCACAGATGAGATGTAGGTGCAGCTATGTGTGCACTCCACATTGTGTCTTCCTGGTATAACTCGGAACTTTGCCTACTCCAGGGTGCAATGCAGTCAGTCCTGCAGCCCCAGTGAGCCTTTCTGGGCAGCACCCATTCCAGTGTTTAGTGAGGGCATTGGAGTCAGACTCAGGGGGTCTGGATTCAGAAGATTTATGGAAATTTGGATTAGTAATACTTAGGTGTCTTGCACTGAGTGTTCACCAGGAATTTAAAAAAATCTAAACATTACTCTTCCTGTGTCTGTTCTCTGCAAGGTAAGGAAGAGAGCACAATCCTGCAAGTCAGGGCAGGTGGCATGGAGATGAGCTGTGATCATTGCTGATAATATTTTTGGAGAGTGTTTTGATCACAATCGAGTAAGTACCTCTTAGATAAAACAGATTTTTTTTTTTGCCTCTACCAAAATATTTTTAGTGTAGGAAATGTTTTATTTCAAATTTGAAAGTTTAATTTTATAGAACAGTTCTGGATGTTTAACAAAGTGTAAATATTCAGTTCCAGGTTTTTTTTTTGGACTTTGATGACACTAAGCCATGGTCTAGAACTGATGGTGGCTGTGACCTGTGCCCAAGGTCCAGCCCAGGCTGGCCTCATGAGGCTGCAGCTGTTGTCACTCAGTCCTTCACAGCCTTTGGGGGTGCAGCCACATGTGCTGCTTGGGATGCTTGTGAAAACATCAGAGGTGGTGCTAATGTTCCAGCTGAATTTTGCAACCCGAATTTCCCCTGGTGGTATAAACAAGAGGAAAGCACCCTATGAATCCTGAGAACCAGCTCCTAGAAAGTAAGTTCTGGCTCAATAGATGAATTGTTGTTGGGAATAGTAACATTCCACCTTTATTTTCTCAACAGAACATCAGAAAAAAACCCCAGAGACTGCCAGAATTCAAAGATAATTTTTATTTTTGTAATATTCCTTTTAGACATCTTGATTTAAATGCACAGTGCATTTGTCTCAAGTACACAGGGAAATATGTTGTGAGCAAGATCATTATCTGATGCAAACCAGAACAGGACTATGGAATTTCATTGGAACCATGGACATTAACACGAACTATGGTCTCAGTGTTAATGCTGAATTTTAAGTCTGTTTTCTGTTCTATTTAACCTTTGGGTAGGCTCCTTACAGTAAATTTTGTATACATCTTTTTCTGATGTATACATCTATTAATTTAAATGTAGCTGTATACAGCTCTTCATTTAAACAGCCTTCCACGGATTGTGTGAGCATTTTGCTTTGGGCAAAGAAAACACACACTTAACATTGCTGTTCTGAACTTTATCTTAAATGAACCCTTTTGTAGTTATGAAATATGTAATTAAAGCTGTAATCCAGTGGAGCACTGAAATGTATGCTTAAGAACCTGTACAGTCTTATGGACTTTCTGGGTCTATTTACTAGGATTATATCACTCCTGACTTAGCCTACATTTTGTTTCCAGGCAGCTGGTACCATGGTATGAAGGTTTTCTTGCAAGGGAGTATTTTATCCAGCTGTGGAAAATTCTCATGTTTAATTTGAGGCTAAGGAGAATTCCTATCAGCCAAACAGACAATGAAGAGGCCAAACTGGGTAACAGGATCTTCCTGAGGTTTTCTGTATTGGTCCTACAGTTGGATAATTTGGAATGCATTTCTACCTATAAAGCAACTGACTGAAATTTTCATTAAAGAACTACAGCTCTATTTCAAGAAAGGTGTGGAGTTCCTCAGACATCCATGGGCAGTCTGAAAGAGTGTAGTGGTCAGTCCCAGGAGTGATGGCAGAGCTGAGCTCAGTATGTAGGGTCCAAAAGCAGTATAGGAAGGAGATTTTAGGTTCTAGACAGGGAACCCCTTGCAACCTAACTTCTGTGATATTTTTACCAGTTGATAGGAATTGCAGGCAAGGTGATTTGTCTGGAACAATGAGGTATGGTAACAAATTCAGCACCACAGGTGATAGTACCTCTGCATATGAGAATTCAGTCTTTTTACAGACAGATAGACTTGTTCTCTTAGAGAGGTGGAGAGGAAGAATCCCTCTCTGACAAAAATCTTGTACATGAAAAGGAAGAATGAGTTCTAGTTTACTCATGCAGGTAGCATTTGGTGACACATTTTTTTACTACCCAGGAATATGTACAAATCAGCAAGCTGTGAGATTTTCAAAGGACGAAACCCCAACATTTTTCATCTCACTTGCTAGACTGAAGCTGTTAGTCAGTTGAGAACTGAAGATACACAGAGTCAGATGTTGTGGTGCAGAAGGTCACTCCAGTGGGAGTGAGAAAATATCAGTGAGACTCTGATTTATAGTAGCTAATTATGGACTTGTATCCAAATACTCTTCAGAAGGAAAGGATGAGAGCCTTAAGCCCTTTTCTCTCCCAGCTGAGGAGCATAACTACAAGACGAGGATCAGATATTTCTGGAGCCATGATTCTTCCATTCCTGACTGCACAGAAGTTTGAAAGTCTTCTGTATCTTCATGATTTGTGCACTCTCATGGGAACTGAGTTCCAAAGTCTCAGGCTGAAGTGAGACCCAATATTTTGACTTCACAATTAGATAAGTGCTGTAAGTGCCAAACTATTTAGTAGGAAGTAGGCACCATTGCTAGTGAGAATGAGTAGTGAGTGTTTGAAATATACCTAATTTCTCTAGGGACTTACATGCTGAGTTTTGGCTTTCCTAAATCCCAAACAGCTTTAAACAGAGATGCCCAGGTGGCCAGCTAGAGAAAAAATAGATATCCTTTGGGACATCCTCTGTCGTACAAATATAGCCATGGTTCTGTGCGTAAATTCCTGAACACTTTGTTGCATGCTGACCTAAAATAGATCATTGTAATATCAGAGGAAGCCATTTAATTTCATCCAGTCACTTCTTCATGGAGCCATACAAATTGCTATTTGGCTAGAACATATCAGCCAGAGAGACATCTTGTTTTCATTTGAAGGATCTAAAAGATGAACTCACCGTTTCATCCTTTACTGACGCTTGTGTTAAATTATTTGCCTGATTCCTCAGTTGAATTTGCCTGGCTTTCATTTACTGATGATAGCAGCACAGTCTCACCAAGTAGCTGCAGTGGCTTTGTATCACTTGTGTGGGAATAGTTTTTAAACCCAAGCATTTCTTAAAAACTGCAAATCTCTTTTCTTTGGCTCCTCTGGAGGTCTGTAGCTTTACACATAAAAATTGTTTACTAGAGCATTCATTTGAGCTGAATATCACATCAGCAGTACATATGAGATAAACAGCTACTAGTGGAGTGGAAAGTTATTGTTTATTAATTGTTCTTCTGTGTTTGTTAACATTTCATCTCCTTTAACACCTTACAGAGATACATTTTTGGTGACACAGGTTGCCCCAGTTTGGATAGATCAATCTGGTGTATGTGAAAGACAGCTTCATTTACTGTCCTTGACATAACTAACCTTACGCTAAGAGGAATACTTCTAGCTAGACTTACCATTTATTCAGAATCTTAATAAATAGGCTTTGTGCTTAGAAATTTTTAATGCTGCTGATCCTATATTTTAAGTCAAAGAGTATATTTCTGTTGAGAATTCCCCATCTTTCTTTTTAATTGTTTTTTTTTTACAAAAGAGGTAAGTGTTTTCATTCACCTTTTGTGACTTACAAGGTATTGAGCAGCACTTCTTGTGTTTGAATGTCACATTATATGTATTATAGCTTGTAAAGAAATGTCATTTTCCCTCTATTGCTAATACCCTTTAAGACACTTAAAAACAAGATGTTTTGACTGAAACTGTTTGTCTAGCAGAATATATTTAAAATAACATCATGAATTTGTTGGAGAAGATCAAATTGTAGTGAGGTTCTAGTGAGGTTCCTCTTTCCATACATTCAGTGTAATGATTCCCTCTAAGTTAGTAAATATCTGGGAACTGAGTTGTGCAAGGCATGTAGGTTGGAAAGGTGTTTGCCTTGCCAGATTTTCTATGGACACATGTACATATCTACACACGGTAACCATTCCCTGTTACTGAGCTTCCAGCAAGCCATTCTGGAGCTGGAGATTGCCTCCAAGCTGTGTAGTTTAGCTCAGTGGGTTAGAGCATGATGCTAATAATGCTGTGGTTGCACGGACGGAGTGGTCAAACAAGCAAACAGGACACCTGTGATCATTTGCAGATAGAATGGGTCCATGGCCCAAAGTCAAAGTATGTTTTCTAGGGTTAGACTTTTCACTACTGCAGATTTTCTCTCACCTTCTGGTATTCATCACATGAAGGTGAATTTTAATATCCTGTTTCTTTAGTGCTTCAGAAAACTACTGAACAGGCCTCTTTCTCAGTGGATATTAGAATTAATAGTAAGCTTCCTCTATGGCCCTGGGCCATATTTTCCCCCGTGCCCCTTGGCCTAGGAATATAGAGAAGTTCTGGTAGTGAGAGGAATGGCTGGGGCTGGTTCCCCATGACACTAAATGAGCAAAATCACAAACAGGGCTAGCAAGGCAAGACCTGTTCTCTGGGGTCCAGGACAGCTGGATTTATGTGCACTCCTGCTTCATCCTTTCCTATTCAGGAACTTGTGTTTTCCTGTAAGGAATGGGTAGTGCAGAGTGAGTCATCCTGGCACTCGGCCACCTGGCATTGCTCCTTTTTTTTTGAGGGAAATCCCTCAGCTTTTGCAGGGTACTCCTGAGACCTAGCACAAAGGGGCCAGAAACTGGCCCAGGAACCATAACACATGCAGCTCACTGAAACTGCTTAACTCTGTCCCACAGCTACTACACACCATTGTCTGCCCGTCATATCTTGTGGAAGCTCATGGTGATTTTTTCCATGCATCTTATCCAACTGTATGTTGTTATCAAGTGCAGCTTCTGTTTGTTAGTTCCTTAGATAAAGGCCTCCCTAAGTCTGATCCACACTCTGTTATTGTGCCTCTTCCTATATCACTGTATATGGTGCATTTCTTCTTTATGTCTCTTCCAAAGTATCTCAGAGCATCCATCCGTCATCTGGTGATAGGACTTGCTCATTGTGATTATTCTCTTTTCCAGAAATAAAAATGTATGGCATACATAGTATTTAGCAACATTGTACAGAACTCTGCTCCGTATCGTAAAGAGATTACTCTTAACATAGTACAGTTTCCAGCTGCGGCCGTAGACTGTACTTTTATTAACTGAAAGGTATGTATAGATGTGTCCTGTTTTCCTGAATTTTATTTCTGGATTCTACTCTTTTCAAACTCACCCGTGCCAGGTTTGCTGGGGCATATGTGTGTGTTTGTAAATACCTTGCAATAGCTAACAGACTATTTTCAGGGAAGGTCTGATCACATCCTCAGACATGCTAAACACATGAGACCCCAGACTGAACAAGTGAGTAGGTTTCTTATAAGTTGGGCCAAATGTTTTTTGAATTTTTTGAATTTTTGGTGGGTTTTAATGATATTTGTGGTATATTTGTCAGCTATAGACATAGCAGTATCAGTAAAGACTTTCTACCATTTTAAGTTTCAGGATTTATCGTGAAATAGCTTCCATGGTTTGTTCCCCATCTTTTCAAAATTCTAATACTGTGAAGCTGATGTACATAAGGGTATGATCTTATTGGGTTTGCACTGGAAGAGTGCAGTTTTTTGAAGCTTTTTGTGAGTATGTAAGAGGTACAAGTTGAGTTATCTAGGAATGAAGTCACATGCCCTGAACAGGCTCCATATGGAATGAAAGGCAGCAGCATTTGTTCAGCAATATGGGTTGACATGAACACACAAGCCTGGTGCGAGTTCCCTGCCCTGGTTTTTCAGTCAATAACAAGGTAAAAATCAATGGAGCACTGGTAAGGAAAACAACGGTCTATTTTTAGAAATATTGGCTCTGAAAAGCCACTGTCTTAAGAACATTAAAAAAAAAGAATACCAAGGCAAAAATAATAATAGAAAATGTAATTTTATACATGGAAAATTTCATGCCAATTTTTAAAATTTTGGTACTGTTGTTATAAGTACAAAGCAAACAAATTTCCAGTAGGAGTGACAGACATTTTCCCTAAAAGTTGACACAAGTTGTCTTGTTTATCATTTTTATATATCCAAAACATAGATCCTGGAGACAGTGACTTGGATCTCTCTATATGTACCTAATACCTGTAAAGAATGAAGGATCTGAAAACAGGTGCTATTGTGAGTTATTTCTTTTGAGGCTTTTCTTGGTTAGGGTCTGAGCTGATGTGATGCTTGAAAGCCTTTAACCTAGGGGTCATTCAGCAGCAACTGCCAGGGCTTGGTACAAGAAGCCAGTCCTGGTATCTGTAATCTGCTTGAGTAAGCTGTAGGTTCTGTACAGACTGGGATCAAGCAGGCCCCACAGCATTTCAATAGTGTGAGACTGAGTCAGAGAGCTGAACTAAAATGCATGTGTGGAAACTGTCCACACCTCAGTACTTGTCAGTGAATTAATCGTAGTTCAAAACAGATAAGAGATCAGAAACAGCATGAAAAACAAAAGCTAGACTGAATTATCTGATTATCTGATGATTGGGAATTAAAAATTCTGATGGAAATCTACAGCCACATCTTTAGGCTTCTCAACTGGTAAATTTTGCATGAAGAATGTATTTGTAGAGGTGTTTTAAGAAAAGAATAGAGAGGTATACTTTTGGTGGGGTTGCCTCAGCTTCTCTTCGAGTTTTCATTTTAGGAAGCAGGCCCAAATGGTAATTTCTGAGCAGTTCAAACTCGGGAGTAGAGCAGTGGGTGACACCTCAAATCTCACAGTGTTTTTGAGGTTCCTTTGTGGCCCATAGTCTACTGGGTGACCGAAGGAAGACTGCTTCTCTCTCCACCTGCTTTGTCCCTGATTTGGCTCTCCAGGTTCCTGTGGTCTGTGGGCTTTATAAACTCTGCAAGCAGTTGAAGTTTATACTTGGGAAGTATCAGCACAAGGTGAGGGCCCAGCAAATGTATAATTAATCTAAGCACAAGTAGAGTGAGGTCACCAGCATTAAGGCTTTTGGAAGATTTGATGGTGTGTTCTTTGTTTTGTCTGTCTGTCTGTGTGGGCACACAAACACATGATAGATTAATTGAGTTAAATATATCCCAAAGTTGTTTGAAACAATGCCTATTTAATTTTTTCAAGAGGCTGCACAGAAGTATAGCATTGTACCACAAATAAAAGTGTTGCCACAATGCCTGTAAATCAGAGCTTTAAACTATGTTTCAATTATCCTTCTATTATCCAGCTGGTGTTTAAACATGTTTATTATTCAAATCAGTAGAGAATGTGCTGCTGTTGTGTAAACAACTGTCAATTGCTGAAACAATGATTACAAGGCACCATCTCTTTCAGGTGTACTTAGAGGTACTTATACCTCAACCACTTGTATTTAAATAACATGCAAACACAATGCTTGAGTGACTACTTTCACTCCTGTTTCCAATACCTCGTGCCAATTCTATTACATTAAGAGGGAAATCTATTACATTTTTCATTTATACACATCTGTACTCTGTTTTTAACCATTGTATCATTAAAGCTTGAGTTAATATAATAGATATGCCAAGAGATGCAGTACATATTGAGAAATCCTGTTCAGAATAAAAGCCAGTTTCTCTGTATTATTTTAGGGCATTTGAAAGCTTTTATGAAAACAATAATAAGAAAATTATTTTCTGAAGAGGAAGGCTGAGAAATAAAAGATTTAGTTGTGGAACTCTGGTGTCCTCCAACCTCTATTTGTTTTGATGTAAACTGAGTACATTACAAGTTGTTTGGTTTTGGGTTTTTTTCAGGTAGGCATTAACAAATATAATATTGATGGCATTGAACTGTCTTTTCTTGCATATTACAGTGTTCAGTATCTTTACACACACTTAGTGCAGGGCAAAGGTAGTTTAACAAGCAGTGTTTGCCAAGTGAGCTTTTGAGGCAACTCTACTGATTTATCACAAACTGGAAGGGAGAATGTTTTAAAAAACTGCGTTTGGTAAATTGCTGATAGGATCCTCAAAAACAGTAACCGAAGAAAAAAATTTATGCTAATCTCAATGAAGCAAAGAGAGTCTTTGTCTGTCTTCTACCTTCTAAGAGGACAAAACCTGGGAAACGAAAGTAGATACTAAAAAAAGTAAAAGAAGTGAACCTTCTGGCTAGTGACATAGCCATTACTTCATATACACCTCCCCCATTTTTCTCTCTTTTAAGTCAGATTCTTAAATACAAAGCTAATGGAAGACACAAACAGTGCAACACTACCACAAGGATAAGCTGTTGTAGTGTGCTGATAAAATATGACATTCTTTTTCAGAACTTAATAGAGATGCTTTGACTGTTGTTCTGCAGTCAACAAGGCTGGTCTAATTGGTGGCCATGGCAACAAAATCAGGTCATACAGAGGTTCATACCGAGATCAAGCATATGTAGATCTTCTTGTTCAAATATACATAAAGATAAGAACCTTTAGTGAGAGTCCACAGTGAAAGGGTGAAGATGGATGCTCCCACGCACATCTAATATGACTTAGAAATATTTACCTGTTTGTAACATAACGATGTTTTGCAGAACAGAATTAGAAAAATCCTTCATAGCCATTGGAAAAAAAAAATTTTTTTAAGTCAAAGTAGAGTATATGCATGCACATTGCTTCATAGCTGCCTGTAATTTACACCCTGGAGTTTTTAGTGATCTGACTTATATTTTAGATGTAATTAAGTAATCAGTGGTGTACACTGTAAAATGAATGTTTAGGCTGCTTAAGGTTGAATTTTCACAGCCTCAGCAGCTGCGCAGTTATGGTTCCTGCCCCCACCTCCCTTAGTACAGCCATCCATTTACAATTATTACTTGAGTTATTTACATAGTTATGATATTTCATAGAAATGAAATAGCAGCTAGCTGGTAACAGCAGGCAGCAAATATACAGTAACTCTCGTGATTGCATCTCTTTATGTCCCACTAAGTGCACCAAGGTGTGCAAGGCTTGGGTGGTTGGTCTCCAGGTAATCTAAGCCCTGCTCAGGGAAGCCGCAGCTACTGGCTGTGTTCCTGCAGAACGGAGTCTGATGTCTTTAACAGATCTCCTCCCTCTCACGAAGTGTGTGTGTCAGGTCCTCTATAGCCTTTCAGACTCTCCATCTCTATTTATAAGCCAGGGTCATAATAATTAAAAGTTATAATCTTGCGATACTCAGCAGTCTAACAAAAATATATAGATAATCCTGGGCAGGTACTTCTGGGACAAAATCCACACCCACACCCAAATCAATGTTGCTGAAAATGTTCCAGGTCTGGGTTCTGAATCCAGTTGATACATGAATGTGGCAGGCAACACATTGTTGGAAAGCTCTTGCCATGGAAAAGCTCTGTCTCTGAGGGGATGCAAAACCAATACCTAAACTCTCAGCTGCATTCATTTTCTCATAACCAAAAATTTGCACTTTGAGAGCCTTTTGCAATAAGATTTTGAATAAGTTGGCATACTAGGGTAGAAAGGGAGGAAAGAATTTTGAGGTAATTTCTATCTCTTCTGGACAATTCCCCAGAGGTTTTGCATCAGGGAAATATTTTACTGATTTCCTGCTTCCTTCTGGTCTTTGCTAAAGATACATATAACCCACAGATGGTGGGTCTGTGTGGTACTGGTGGAGCCTCTCTTGTTCTTTTCTCAGCTTCTTTTGCGTGATATTATCAGCAAAGCCCTGTCACCAGCCCCTACCCCCTCCTTCTCAGCAAAGCTGTTTTCTTAGCTACAAGGATATGCAAAAAAATCTGATTTTAGTTATCTGTTCTGCTAAAGGCAAGGATTAAGATTAAGGTTTAAATTTGTTGCTTTTTTTTCCCCCCAGAGCAGAATGCTCTGGTCCAGTCCCTGTGCATTCCCGAGTCTTTCCAGAGCTCCTTACGAAATCGCGTATTTTAGCTCTAGCTAGTGTGTATAAGTCCTTTTCCTCTCTAAATCACTGAATTTCTGCATGCACCCACTCCAGCGATTGGAAACTCTCCTTTTGCCAAACACACTGTTTTGAAAACACATTAAACTCATATGTGATGTTTCACATTACCTTCATTTCTTGATATTCTTTTCCATCAGTATAAATTGTTGCTACTTTAGAAGCTACAAGAATAAGCTTTACTCATTAAGCTAAATGATAGATGCATGTAGTTAAACCTGATTCGTGAAGAGGGGCTGATCTAAACCCTGAAAAAATAAAGTCCACAGGTGAGGTTTGGAATGGTGATCCATGTGGATAGGGAAATGTGGAAAGGAGAAGAGATGCTGGCATGGATCTGCAGCATACTGGGTGTGCTTGTGAAATAAATGTTAAATTTGTAGGCCTTTAGCTGGGACATGAGCAAAACACAAGGTTTGCATAAACTTGCCTTAAATATCTACATAGGACCATGGAAGAGAAGTGTCTTGCCTGGTCAGTCAGTTTTAATCTCAGTGGGCAGCTCCTTCTTCCCTTCAGACATACAGATCTAGACAAATATTTGGGTGAAAAGCCACAGAAGTATTCCAGGCTTGACCCAGTGTCTGCATAAGGCACAGGATGATGACTGGGCCAGGGGCTGGATATACTTTCAGGTACTGCTAATCCCTCACAGGGAGTTAAACAACCCCCTTGTTCTAGTCCTTTTCTGGCATGTAAGTGTCAACAGGTGTGAACAAGAGCACGGAGATGCAAAGTGCCAATGCCTTGCTGCTGGCACCGAGCGTGGCCTTCATGCACAAGAGATGACAATTGCAGTGTTGTGCAGTCTGCCCATCAAAAAGCATTGTTGCCTGGCACCTATATATCATTCAACTTGTGAGCAGGCACTGTGCCATCAGAACAGATGGTAGGGAGAGAAAGCAGCCAAACTACCACGTACAGGAGATGCATTAAAGTATAGGTGTGGAGAGTGATTTCCAGCCAAGAACGTCAAAACAGCTCTTTTCGTCTTGAATTTACATGCCCAGAGTTAAGGGGATGGGCAAGCATTTAACTGCTCTCCCAGCTGGATACGGTTCCATACACACACAAAAAGCTTCTACTTCAGCTCACTTCAAGTGACATTTTGGCCCAGCTGAATTAGGCGGAGTATTGGAAATGACAGAGAGAAGCATTTTAAAGTGATCTCCACCTTTTCTGGCTCTTCTCTGGATGTCCCCCTCTGTGGAATAGGTGAAAAGAAACTCTCATGGCCAATTGTTATTTATGGAAATTTGCAGGGTGCTGTAAAGTACTCTTTGCTTTCGAGTGTAAATGTCTTTACAAAGAAGACCATAACACTTGGAAGTAATGGCATACTTAAAAAAAAAGAAGAGCACTGCATTGTTGCTAGGCCCTCTCCTATGGATAGGCTGCACATTCAGCAAAAACAAAAAAACCAAAACATTTTCAGATAAAGACTGTGGAAGTGTACGGTATCCTTGTCTGCAATACATACTGGGAATGTCCTTTTATGATACTAAAACAAAGAAGCATTAGTGATATCCCACCATGGACATGGGGAATGTTTTTAATATACCCCTTCATGGACTGTTCTACTGAACCATTCTACTGACTCTTAAAATGGCACACTGCAGCCCTCTGTGTTTGCATCTTTGTGCTTTCCGGGGTAAATTTACTTAGTTTATGAGTAAAAAGACATTGGGTTTGGGTTTTTTTCAAACCTCAGTTTTTCAAAATTCTACCTAGGAATTTAAAGCCAGCCCTCATCTGCCATCACCATAAAGAACTCAGGCTGAGTTCTGTCCCCGTTTTCACTTCTGAACTGTACTGTCTTTGGATTATGACCTTCCTCACACCTGAAGCCTCATTGTTTTCAAGACGAAATTTTTCTTCTTTTTTGTTGTTGGCCTGGTTTTCATAGCAGTGTGAAGAAGGGTGTGTTTCTCTGAAAAGCTGCAGGTGCAGTAATACTTTCATTTAAGTCTCTAGAGCTCTAATAAGCACAGATGAAGGGAAAGTGGATTTTTTTTCAAAAGGACCTTGTATTCTGTGGCTGCTGTAAGACTGCTTAATGTCTTTCAGAATCAGCCTTTAAAGCTGGCACTGACTGGAGTTTCTTTAGTTGCCAAATGTGTTTGGAATTGGGGTTTGGATTCATCCCTATCTGTTGAATTAATGAAGAGCATCTTGGTCTAGGAGGAAGAGTGGGAGAGAGGAATAAATAGGCCTAAAGAAGAGCAAGACATTACTGCAGATGAAGCCCCACGTTTTCACTAGTTACAGGAAGGTTAAAGGAGTGACGACAAATATTTTTCTTTTAATAAGGTGGAGGTGAAGAGACCTTATCTTCTCAAGGGCAAAACCATTGGACTCTTTTATAGGAAGTTTCTTTTTGCATGGAATTGTTAAGAGAGAATAGTTCCCATTGCTACAGGAAACCTTCCTTAAAGGACACAAGGAACTCTTCATTTCAAAATTCTGCTATGACAATAGGTGTTTCTATAGTTCACTGATTTCCTCAATATTTGATTTCCTGCTTTTCCTTCTCAACTGTTCTTCCCATAATACCATTACAGAAAGCAAAAGTGTGTGCTAGGTCTTCCTCATAACTTAATAATTATATGCTTTAGTGGAGAAACAATCTTTAGTCTTAGTAATGAGTGTTAACAGTACAATAAAGACTTCCTGGGCCTCAGTTTCACTTCTGCAGAACACGAGCAAGGATTATCTCTCCTTGCTTAGGGAAACTGTAAATTCTTCAGAACAGAAGAAACTTCACAAAATCCTCAAAAAAATGGGATTTAAGTAGGAGTTAGTGCTGGAGCATGAACCTTCAATGCAAATTGAAGCTGAGATGTTAAGAGAAATGAGTGAAGGGATTTCACATTTGTGTACATAGATGCTTTACCCACTAACTGGGACAAAGTGGTTCCTAGCTGATGTATTCTTGCTAGATAGACAAGGCTTCTGGTTCTGTAAAGTGATTCATGATTGCTGGGAGGAGGCTGCAAAAGAAATGCAGAGAGCTGGTACTATCAGTGTTTTACAATGCATTTATGGCTTTTTTTCCTAGCCTACCCTATGCTGTCACAGGCAGAGCACCTTAATCCATTTTGTGCATTTCTAGTCAAACATCATAAAATTACAGAATGGCTTGAGTTGGGTAGGATCTTAAAGACCATCAAGTTCCCACCCTTTCACTAGACCAGGTTGCTCAAGGCCCCATCCAACCTGGCCTTGAGCACTTACAGGGAAGTGCAGTTGCCAGGTAGGTCTAGTTGCATCCTAAGAGAAGGTTGTTAACTGCATCCATTTAGGGAACAGATACTTGGTTTTCCTCCTTAGTCTGTGAAGGACAACAGTCACCTCAGAGAGAAATTCAGATTTTATTTTGCTTGAATTGCTCCTTAGAAGTTCCTGTCTCTGTTGAGACATTGGCAAGAGGAAGCCCAGGGTGACTGCAGCCCTCAGTGAGTGCCTCAGGTACACATGGCTCTAACCTGCCATGGAGCATAGGCATTGTTGTGGTTAACCAGCCACCACCAGCACTAAACAGCCACTCCACAATGGAATAGGGGAAAGACTCAGAAGAGTAAAAGTGAAAAAACTTGTGGGTTGAGATTAAAACAGTTTACAGATAAAACAAAAACTTCATGCACAAGCAAAGAAAAACAAGAAATTAATTCACCACTTCTCATGGGCAGGCAAGTGTTTGTACATCTCCAGGACAGCAGGGCTCCAAATGCCTCCCTGCTGCCTTCTTTCTTCCCCAGCTTTATATGCTAAACATGACACCATATGGTCTGGGTTATCCCTTGGGTCAGTTTGGGTCAGCTGT
>VWYI01006599.1:124515-146309 GCA_013399455.1 Anthoscopus minutus | reverse complement strand
TCCATCCATCATCCATCCATCCATCCAGGGAATGCAGCACAACCAGCAGGGACTTGTCAGGTTTAGCTCTGGAATCCTTTCCTGCTCCTTTGGGCATGGAAATGTCTCCCTGCTTCCATCACCTCACAAAATTCAGACCAACACCTGGCTCTGCTGTGCCCCTGTAAAACCCGTCACATTCAACAGGAACTAAGGGAGGAAATGAAGCCTCTGGCATCTTCCAAGGAGGGCTGGGATTTGGGACAGCCCATTTGGGATTTGGGATCTGTTCCTGGTCTTGTTCTGAACCCCCTGTGCACCTCTGGGGTCTTCTCCCCATCCCTCCCTCCTGCCCAGGCTGTGTGACCTGGCACAGGCACGGCTGCTCTCTCAGTTGTAGCTGGGTCTCACAAACTTGCAGGCACCAAAACCAGACTGGGGCTGCTTTGACATAACTTCTTTTTCCTGAGGTGCCCATAAAAGCATTCCCCTTGGATCCTGGGCCTGCAAGGTGCAAATGATGCACAGCAAGGGCTGGGTGTCCTGGGCACTGAGTGACTCCTGCTCTGCAGTCCTGACTGAGGGACTCCTGGAGAGCATAGAGTGGGCAGAACGCAGGGAAAAAGGAGAGATTTAGGATTTCAAATGCAGGGAAACACAGGAACTGGATGAATTCTGTGCTGCCAGAGCAGGTAGAGGAGCTTTTGCTGAGCAAAACTGCTGGAATTGCCACTGGAGAGTGTCTTCAGCCCCAGAATTAAATCCTGTGGCCACAAGGAGCTCAGAGCAGGCAGCTGCTCTGCTCACAAAAAGCTGGGGAGAGCTCCATGCCACGAGAAACCTCTCCCCAGAGCTTGTCCCTTCCCTCTCAGAGGCAGGGAGGAGGTGCCAGCCCAAAGGCACAGCCCCAGGGCTTTCCTGCCGTGTGGGGCTGAGGCTTCCAGCTGTGGGTCTCCTGCCTGAGCATTCCTCAGGGATGTCCCTCCTGGGCTCTGCTCTCAGGGATGCTAAGCGCTTCCATCTCCTGCCCCTCCAGCCTCAGCAGGGAGAACAGAAGCTGTGGCTGCTCAGCAGCTCATAAAAACAAAACCCCTGAGTGTTTTGGGGGGATCAAGGAGAGAAACCAGGCTCAGCACATCAGGGAAGTTTGCAAGGAGCAGTGAAAGTCAAACTGAGGCATTTCCATCCCCATCAGAGGGGAGTTCAGCCCTGGATTCCGGCTTGCTCTGGAATCATTGCTCTCCAAGGACCTTCCCAGCTGAGGGGCAGCTGCCCTGGGTGTCCCGACTCGTGGTGGCACTTTGGGCACACCCAGGCCAGGCTTGGCCAAGGTTTGGGGTCCCAGCAGCTCCTGCTGCAGCCTGTGGGTGCTGGGGGTGCACGGAGAGGGCAGGGCAGAGGTGACCTGCAGAACCCCTCTGGGGCAGAACTTCTGGGGCAGGCAGGGATGATTCATTTCAGAGAGTTCTCCTAAAATCAGATTAGAGAGGGCAGGCCGGGGAAAGGGAAGGGGCTCTGTTCTGCTTTACAAATCAAACTCCATCACAAAGGTGTCAAAGAACTGGCACTTCCTTCTTGGTTCTTCCTCTCTTTCCTTCCCCTTTCTGTCTCTGGCTGCTGTCTTGCCCTTTTTTTACAGACAAAACCCACATCTCAAATTCCTCCTCTTTGAAGCTGCTCAGGTAAAGCCATTTCATCAGTCCCTTAGGAAAGGAAAAGTCTCGGGTATTTGCTTTAGCTGGGGGCTGTGAGCCTGAGTTCTGAGGAGCAGCCCGGGCTTTTCAGCAGGGCCATTCACACACGATTCCCATCTAGAACGTGGGGAGCGCTGGATCAGGCTGGCTGCTGGCAGATTTCGGGTAGGTGCTTCTGTTTACTGATGACTTTGCTTTGAAAGTCCCTTTATTCAGAGAAAAAGAGTTGGTTTTGCACGCGCCTGCTTGAATTCATCCTAAACTTCCCTCCAGTTCTATCCCTGTGATGCTATCAGCCACGTCTTCAGGATTCCTGACAGCTCCCTCTCCTTTCCAGCTGTGAGTGGTGCTGGGTGTTTGTGTCTGAGCCTGCCTGCCCCAGACCTGCAGCAGGAGGATATTAAAGGCTCTTTCTGCTGCCAAACAAAACCCACTTCTCTGCAGGTATGAAATCCAAGCGCACACCTAAACTGTTGTTGTTGGCTCTGAGCTTTTACAGCCCCTGGCAAAGCCCTCACTTTGTCTCTGGGCTCAGCCTGGGACACCCACTCGGGTTTTGGATGGGATTCTCTGGGCTGGGCTGGGCTTGTTGGAGCTTTGCTCACCCCTTTCCCAGTGCTCAGTCACCCACTGATCACTGCCACTCCCCAGCACTTCTGTTACTCCAAGGATGGCTGCAGAAATCGGGAAGAAAGGAATATTCAAAATATTTCATAGAACAGCTCCAAACAATTGACATTTTCTTTCACCAGAACACGTCTTGGTTTTGGCTTTTTGTGGATTTTTTTTCTTTTCTTTTTTTTTTTTTATGTTACAAGGGATTTTTAAATCAAACTTCTGGAATAATCCTCCTCCTAAAGCACTGCAGGAATGGCAGAGCTGTGTGAAACCAGGAGTTTTCCTCTCCAGAGCCTGGTTAGCTTTTGATGATCTCCACCTGGGCATGTTCAGCACCGCTGGTTCTCTGATTTTTTAATTATTCCTCCTGATAAGGTTGTTCTTCATTTCTTTCTTTCTTTCTTTCTTCCCTGACTTCTCTGCTCTTCCCTCACTCACTCGTGGCAGCTGGGATGGGAAGGGATGGGAGGTAGATTTTATGTGCACAAATTTCCTTTGGAACTGCACATCAGTTGATTATTTCTGTAAATAATCATTTCACCATCAAGCCAATTATGTTTACATGAAAAAAATGTCCTTTGATACTTTCATTTTTGCCTCTCTGTTTTTACCAAAAGGTACCAAATATGCCAATCTTAACACAATTCTTCCCAGAAAACTTAAAAACAGCAGATGGAAGAAAAATTTCCCTTCCCCAGCAGAATATACCTGGAGGATACACTTTAATTTAATTTTAATTTATTTAAACCATTATTTTAATCTTATTTTCCTGTATAAAAATATCTATTTTATAAAAATATCTATTTTATAAAAACATCTATTTTATAAAAACATCTATTTGATTACATAAAATATTTTATTTTAAAATTTATTTTAAAAATTAATTTAATTTATAAACCTTTATAACTATTTCATTTTATAAAAATATATCCTTTACATGTTTTTCTTAATTTTTATTTCAATCTTATTTTCTCATTCAGAAAGGATCAGGGAGTTTTCAGTCCTTGAGACACCTTTGGGCTCTCTCTGAGCGAGTTCAAGCACATTTCTGGGCCATACATGGGGAAGTTTACATTTCTGCCAAGTGCAGGGTGATAAAGGGGAGACTTTGATCCCTTGGCCCGTCAGTTGTGCCTCATGTGCAGGGCCAGGACAAAAGTCTCAGGATATTTCCCTCAACAAAGGGATTCTGCTGCCCTGAAGTTTTGCATCTGGAACAGCCAGAGTGGGCTGGGCCGTGCCTGGAGGGATTTATTTGGGGCAAAAAGCCCTGGGGAAGAAGGGATTCCTGACATCCAACCCCAACCACCTTCACCTGGATGATCCAGCAGCTGATGGTGGGAAATAAACACAATTTATAGCGACTCTGCAGGAATTTGGGAGCCAGCACACACCTGCAAGGTGAATGCTGAGGGAATATGAACAGAGGCCCTGCCACTGCTGCCTGCAGCTCTGCTCTTGCAGGGGCTGCAGCTCAGACAAGTTCCCTCTGTGTTTTTGAAGTGGATTATTAGAGGAAAAGGAGTCATTCCGTGAAGAGTTAGTGCTGCTGCCAAAATGCAGCGCTTTGAAAGCAAAGGAGCCTCCTGGATCCTTGTACTTTCCTGTCAGCCTGACCCGGGGCTCGGGAAGTTAGGGGTGCTTGGAACAAAATCCTATTAGAGGAACAAGCTGAGCCTCGGTGTCCAATCACTGCCGTGTCACTCCTGGCTCTGGGCAAAGACTGCTGAAGGGCAGAGGGGTCTGTGCTTCTTGTCCAAGTGCTTTGTGCTGCTGAACTCCTGGGCAGCGAGCAAACAGCCCAGCCAGCTCGATTTTAAATGTGTTTCACCGTGAAGGATGTGCTGAGGTTGTTTTTGGGGTCATTTAACACCTTTTTGTTCCTGCTCTGGGCAGCTGGGTGTGGTTTGCACTGAGCTGTGCTTGGCTGGGCTGGTTCGGGGAGGCAGGGCTGGGATTTGGGAAGGCAGAAGTCCAAGATTTGGATTCAGGAAAGGTGAGTTTGGGTTCAGGAAGGTTGGGTTTGGGCTCAGGAAGGTTGGGTTTCTGCCTCTGCCACCACCCTGCAGGATGCCCCTGGTGTGGCCATGGCTTCTCTTTGCTCGTCAATGTAAAATTCACCAGCAATGAAATTTGTTGGTTCTTTGGGGAAAGAACCTTCTTATTAACAAATTCTATCCTTCCCAGTGTCCACTGGAGGTCTCTGGGAATCCCTGCAGCACAAATTCATCCCAGAGGAGTTAAGGAAACCTCAGCTGGGTGGAACAGCCTGTGTTAACCTGCAGTGCTCCCCTTGATCAGCAATCCAAGCCCCAAACCCCAGTTCAAGGTGCATTTTCCCTTCAGGTCCTGTGTTCCTTACAGGTGCTGGCCTGGCTGTGGGCACCAGTGTGGTCAGAGGGGTTAAAAAATAAACTTGATTGAATAAATTCAATTTTTATGGTGCATTTCTGTAACTCAGAGCTGTCCACAGCTGCTCCTACCACAAAAGTCCCTCCCAGCTTTCATGAGGCCTTTACTGAATAATTTTCCCTCTGCTTTCCCCACTTCCTGTAAGTGCTGGGCCAGACAAAGGTGCTGTAAAAATTATAAGCCACAGTTTGATGTCCCCAAGTGAAATGGGGCAGCTCTGGGCTCACGGTTGTTGGGCCAATGTGGGAATTGGGTTGTGACATTTGCTTTTTCTGCAGGCTCCCTATATGGCCTTTTATTTTAATCTTCCTCTGCTGCTCTTCCCTCCCTCCCCCCTGTGCTCACCAGTTAAAATAGAACAGAAAAACGCTGTTTAATGCAGCTGGGAAGGCAAGATGGAGAAAATATTCCAGGATGCCCCTGGAGTTATTCCTCTGCAGGGGTCTCAGGGTTGTTGGAGCCTTGTGGGGAAGGGATGGAGCCACCCTTGCCCAGCTCTGGGCAGCCCCAGTTGGTTACTGGGAGGTACTGGTCTGAGTTACATCGAGCCATGGGATTTTTATCCTGCAAGCAGAGGGGCAGCAAAGGAAAGCAAAGCCCTTGTGGGGCTGCTGGGAGTGTCCAACACTGCTTCAGCTCGGGGGAAGGTGTTGAAAATGTTCCCAGGAACGTCAGAGGAGGCTGAGATGGGTTCAGAGGAGTCAAGGACAAAATCAAGAGGGCAGAGAGTGCAGACAGGGAGTTCCTGGGATGAGCTGGATCTGCTGTTCAAATTCATTTGTTTTAGAGGCTTTTTTTTCTTCCCCAAACTGGGGATTCCTGCTCTGACAGTTCCTGGTTTGCTCACAGAAATGCTGGCAGGTGAGCAGTGCTGGGCTGGGAGCTCCCAGTCTGTTCCAAAATGTGGCCTGATTGGGGTCAAATTACAACAAATAATTAAATAAACCCCAAACAACTCCCCCTCTCACCCCTACAAAAAAACAACCAAGAAGCCCCAACAAAACAGCAGCAAAAAAAACCCCACCAAAACCCCAACCAACTAAAAAGCCCAACTGAAAACCTTAAAATGCTCCATAAAACCTTTTCTTTTCATTTCTTTTCAAGCCATTTACATTTAAAGGCCACTCAGAAACCCCCCATTCACCCAGCTGATCTCATTAAAGGGACTGAAGAACTTAAGTGACTCCTCAGGGACTTGAACTTGTAGTTGAAGGAGCTGAAAATTCCCAAATATGATGCTGAGGAAATCTTAAACTATTCCCTTCCAGGTCCTCATACTGATGTGTGTTGAGGCTTAAAGGGTCTGGTTGTTTTCCATGTCAGATTTCTTATATTTCAGGAACAAAAAACAAAGTAGTAAGAGAAAGAATCTGTCAATTAAATGTGGGCAGATTTAATTATGAGAGTTGCCATCGTGGGTAATTCATGTGCACTCTGCAGTCACTTGTGGTGCTCTCACACCTCTCACACCGTTCAATTCCTGCCTAAAAAAAATCTTGTCAACTTCTTAATGTTTTGCTGTTGATATCAGAAAGCTGAAAGTTCAGAAATCGAGACGTTTCAAAACCAAACTCGTTGTTTATGTGGGGCTGTTTCCCATTTTACAGCCATTTGGGTGCAGTGGTTCTGTTCCTCTTGCTGCTGGGTTTAGTGGTTGAGGGTGGACTCCAGATTAGGATCCTGACATTGCAATACCTGAATGTAAAATCACTGGATATCCTGGCTTGGATACTGGGATGTCAGCCCATTATTATATATCAGTCCATATTGGATGTATTGGGATTTCAGCCCATTAGGACTGAACTGACAGAGCAGCAAACATCCCCTCAGAACACTGAGGCATTGCTTTCAGGCTAAATCTGTGTTTCCACTACCAAAATTGCAGCATTGGTGTCCATGGTGTTTTCTTACAGGAAGAAGGACAAAAAACAAGGGGTTTTTTGGTTTTTTTTTTTGCCATAAAGGCTAATTTGTAGATGGGAGTGAAGGTATTCGTTGCCTTTTCCCTAGGGCTGAGAAACTCACTGGTGGTGAACTTTCTGATGATCTCAAAATCGTGGAATGGTTTGGGTTGGAAGGGACCTTAAAGATAATTTTGTTCCACCTCCTGCCATGGGCAGGGACACCTTCCCCTATCCCAGGCTGCTCCAAGCTCTGTCCAACCTGGCCTTGGACACTTCAGGGATTCAGGGGCAGCCCCAGCTCCTCTGAGCACCTGTGCCAGGGCCTCCCCACCCTTCCAGGGAAGGATTGCATCATTTGAGATATATTTTACATTTTAGGAAGAAATGATCTTCCTCAATAAAGTGAAGCAATCGATCCACAGCACTTTGTGCAGCGCAGGTGTGGCAGTAAAACCTCTCTGGGAATGTGTTGAGGCACCTGCTGCCTTTTCCAGGTGTTTGTGCTGTGCCAGCTCTCATTGTCCTCTGCCATGGCATCTCAGTTATCTTTGCTGGGCAAGCACACAACACCAGCTTTTTACCCCAAATTTCAGGAATTACCAGAAATTACTTTTCCCTCCTGCTTTTATTCATTAATTTTCGGAATTCATTTTCGGAAATTAATTTAGGCAGCACATCCCCCGGTGGATTTGTGCAGAACCAGGGGCTGTTCTAAACAACAACCACCAGGAAATAACTGAGGAGCTGCTGCTGGCTGAAATAACGCGGGGAGTGCCCTGCCCGGAGGTGACAATGCCAGTGTCCCTGCGCTCTGCCACCCTGCCCTGCCCACTGCAGACAGCGCTGCCATCCCCCGGCCCGCAGCCTCCCGGCATTTCTCTCAGATGAGTTCAACTTTTCTCCCCCTCCCCTTCCTTTCTCTTCTTCCCACCTCCCTCCCTCCCTTCCCCGGTCCTTGACAGAGGCGCAAACACTCTTAAATGAGAGATAGTGGCTTCCATCCAATGGAGCCCCGGTTAATCACCGAACATCGTGGGAAAAGCACAAGATGAGGGCCGAGAAACAGCCCATTGTCTGGGCAAGATTAAAGCCCCAAAAGCCGTATTGTCTACTGAGGGGATAAATCTTCCTGCTGTCACTCAAGCACTGAATTAAATTCCCCTTCATTTCTAAAGGGGCTTATCTGTCCTGAATAGGCTGTTGCGCCACAAGCGTAAGGGAACGTATTAAGTGAGCTCCTGTCTTGGGCACCTTCACAAATAGACGAAAAACAGGAGCAAATCTGGAAGGGGCGGGCGGCAGGGGAGAGCTCTGGGCCGGGGGAAGAGAGCAGGGATGTTAATTGTTGTCGCCGGTCGTTATTGCCGAAGGAGGGGGCGGATGCTCCGCGGGGCTGCGCGGCTTCTTCCTATCGCGACAGGAGCGGCTCTGAGCATCCCTCGGTGCCGGGGTGGTGCTGCCAGAGGGATGTCCTGGTACAGCCCGGGGAGTCTCAGCGGGACAGCGACACTTTTCAGCGTCCCCAAGGGCGGAACCCGCCTTTGGGCGATGCCAGGGCTGGGGTCTGGGGCGCTGGCACCGCCCAGGTGCTCTGGGGAGGGCGTTTTGGGTGTGTTTGGTGACATTTTTGGCTCGGCTGCCCTCAGGGGCCCAGCTGCGAGAGCAGCGATGTTGTGAGCAGGTGTGAAGTCTCCAGGAGCCCAAAGGCGATGCCACCGCTGCTCCCCTAAAGGCTCCCCGCGGGGGTTGGCAGGGTCCCGGCGCTGCGGGGACAGGGGACGCTCGGTCACCTTCGTGTCTCCTCCTCCCCATGAGCTCACCCTCACAGCATTCCCGGCTGGCTCTGCCGCCCCAGCTTGAGGGAATGAATGCTGTCCCGCTCTCTCTGGGGGTTCAAAGCAGCGCTTTTGAGCTGCAGCAAGGAGGGACACGCGTGGCTGGTTGGTGGCTTGGGATGTTGGAGGTTCTGCTGCCTGTGCGGTCCCAAGGGCTGGAGGTCGGGTCCAGCTCCCTTTGCACTCCTGTGATGGTCTCATTCTTCTCCAGCATGGTTTGAACCCAGAGAAAGGGCAAAAAACCCTATTTTTTCAAGTTCGGTGCTATTCCTTAGTGCCAAATCAGAACTATTGCACCAAAGCAGTCCTTAATATCTGCAGATTGGGGGTGATACCATCACAGCTATGGAGCTGAGACTGAATTCTGCCTCTTTGCTGCTGCTATTTCTATTTCTTTTTTCCTCTCTGATTGAAATGTATTCGGTTTTATTAACTTTTTCTCTGGTGATATCTAGGCTGTGTGATTCTGTGTTTATTACTATATTTATTATTATCTTATATATATGTTCTCATATTTATTATTATCTGTGGCTTGGTTGGTTTCCATTTCTGCAATAGAAATGTGGAAGAGGTTCCTTATTGCAATAAAAGGTCCTGAATCAAAGCTGAGGGTGCTGCTGGTGGGGCATTCACCAGGCAAATGCCAGAGGCTAGCAGTATTTCTGTTTCTATTTACCACATAAAACATGAACCAAGTGAAACCTGCCTAGCACAGCTTTGCAGCTTCCCAAGCAGATGCTTAAACCTCACCTCAGTGCTGGGCTGCTGGATTAGAGGCGGCCTTGGTGTGATTTGGGAAGTGCTAAACAGGATTTTCTGCATCCTGAGTGGAGTTTCCTCTTGTTGATAGGGTTTAATGCTCCCCTGTACAAATCTCTCACTGTGCAAATAGCTCCAATCTCTCCTTTTAGCCACCCAAACAAGTGGGTTTACACCTGCTTACCAGATTAATTTAATTAGCCAAAAATGGAGTGAAAGAACTGCCTGGAGAACAATAGTTCCCAAAGAACACTTTTTTTTTTTTCCTATTTCTTGTTGGTTCTGGTAATCTGGGGAAGCTGGGTTGGGATATTGTGTCTCTGAGCTTCCTGGCTTCTTGTTCCCATATGCAAACTTGAGAAAGAAACAGTCAGAATAATGTTTTGAGGGTTTTCTTTATATATTTGGAATAATTCAAACAAAACTTTTCCCAAACTTCCTAGAAAGAGCTGATCTAGCTCCTTGCTATCTGAAGAAATACAATTCATTTACTGCCTAAAATTGACTCAGTTCTCAAGGAAAACCCAGAGCTGTTCTTCCACAGAACTTAATTCATGAATGGAAAAAGGTTTGGGAGGACATTCCTGGAGTGGAATCAGCACCTTGGTTTAGTTTTTTACCTGCTGCTCACCTGTGCAGGGCTGGCCAATACTGGCCAAGGGAATTGGAGCTTTGGGACAGAACTTAGAGCCCAACCCTGCTCTGGCTCCATCAGAGCCCCCCTGTTCCAAACACTCTGGATTGGGTTTGAGTATGAATTATTCCATCATTTCAGTAACTTCAAATATTCATTTCAATTTCTCCCTTGCTCTGAAGACTTTTATTTACAAATCAAGCCCCTCATTTGAGCAGAGAGTGTTTTCCCCCCAAAAAGGAGCCGTTCAGTCAATGCCAAACTGCCTCTTCACACCGATGTTCCTTCGCCATTTTAAATTTTAAAGGCACCAGACAGATTCTTGGTTTAATACATCTACATTTTCTATCAAATAGAGTTGTTTAGAGGCACACAGGATTGAGCAATGTAAAACCACTGAATAATATTCATTAATTTGGTTAAAATTCAGCTGATATTTCCCTATTGAACAGAGGTCATGGGCTGCTCCATGCATTTTCCTCCATACTCCCCAATCTTTTGGAGAACGGCACAAGCTTTCCTTAAAGCACCTTCCGAGCCCTCCATAATGCTACTTTCAAAGTAATTTGTATTTAAAAATAATAATAACAAGCAAACAAACTTGTCAGCCCATGGGATGCTTCTGCCCCGCGGCTTAATGGCGCGGGTCTTTATACAGCCAAATCCAGCAGCTTTCAATAACAAAGGATGAAATTCATGAAACAAATTGCTCCTCTCCTCAAAAGTCACACTCTCGTGTGCCAGGGGAAAGATGTGTTGATAACATTCAAAGAGTTTGGTCGCCGATGAATTGTAAATTCCCACCGAGCCTTGGGCCTCGGCAGTGAGCTGTGAACAGCGTGGGGCTGGCCACAGAATGCTCTCAGATTGGGGCATTCACCACTTCATTCTTGCAGCACTTTTAGGATAAGAGCTAAGGAACACCACGGGGAGATTTTGGTAGGCAGCCTCGAGGGGGGAGGAAAAAAAAAATAAAAAAGGAGGAAAATATGCAGAGGCGATTTAATGAACATCCAGGGCTCTTTAGAGTAGAGCTGCGAGCTCTGGCTGCGACTTTCGGGGGCAGGGGAACAAAGGACAAGCGCTCCTGGGTTTCCTGCCTGACAAAAGGGAGCACGTTCCCAGCCCCTGGCTGATCCTCACCCACCAGGAATGGCACTGGGCAGGCCCTGCCGTGGGTGCTGCGCTCCCTGGGGCTCTGGGAGGGAGGGAGAGAAGTTTGGGGTTGGAGCATCTTTGGGATTCTCCTGCTGGTGGGATTGAAGGGATATGGAAATGCCTGAGAGCTCCTCCAGGCACTGAGATCTGTCCCACCAGTGTCCCTTGGGGGCAGTGGAATCTGCACAGGCTTGCCCAGGGCAGCGCGCCCGTGGATTCCCTGGAATAATTTGGGATGTGGGCATGTGCTGGTGCTTTCCCACATTGTGGGACAGAGGCTGGTGGT
Organism: Anthoscopus minutus; assembly: GCA_013399455.1. Lineage (NCBI taxonomy): Eukaryota > Metazoa > Chordata > Aves > Passeriformes > Paridae > Anthoscopus > Anthoscopus minutus. The sequence goes on along the minus strand of VWYI01006599.1, from coordinate 135,030 downwards.
GGTTGGCTTTTCACTCTGAGCCCCCTGCAAGTGCTGAGCTGTGACAGCACTCGCATGAGTCCATGCCCAGGGTTTTTTTTTGGCAGGATCCCACCCTGAAAGCTTAGGGAACTGGGGCTTTCAGGGAAATAAAAATGCTGGAGTTCTGCTCTTTAGTTTTCCCCAGTTACCATTTTTAACAGATCCTGGAATTACCCAGTTCAATTTACAGACCTACAAGTGACAAAAGCAGGGGAGGATGGCTCTGTGCTACTTGGGGACCTACAAGTGACAGGGGAGGATGGCTCTTTGTGGCACTCGGGGTGAACCCCTCCCTAATTCCAGCCTGTTTGGATGCCCTCCTCCATCCCAGCCCTGAACCCTGCATCTGGGACTCCAAACAGGGCAGGGGAGGGGACCCAGCAGCCCGGAGCTCTTCCTGCAGGTCAGGACACTTGGGCAGGCCCCAAAAGGGTTAACAAACAAAAGTGCCTGGATGGCTTTGTTCCCTGGCAATCTAATCAGATGTTAACCTACAGTCTATATCCAAGCAATCCTTTCCTTATGATAGTGATTAGTATTACACTGGGAATGAATAGAGCAAGGAAGGATTCCTATGGTAACCTTCAAAATGCATTCCATCGGCAGGCTCTGCCTACTCACAATAATTACGTTCTTAACTCGTCTAACAAACGGCATGCTAATTAGCTGCTTAACCAGCCTCAGCTCATTATTACCAGGGTTGGGCAGGCTGGAGCAAAGTGACCCAGAGAGAACAGGCCCACTTAAAAAAAATAATAGTAATCATAAGGCATTTGTCAGATTGGCCATGAGGATGGACCTCCTCCACGGCGGCGGGGCTGGACCTGTGAGGGACCGGCCCTAGGCACAGCCACAAACCCTCCTCAGCTGCCTTGGAATTTGGCTCCCAGGAATGCCTGGGCCTTAGGTTGGCATCTGCTGGTGCTGCTGGTGAGCTCCAAGTGTCCCTGGGGGCTGTCCCAGGTTTGCTGGAGCAGGGACTCTGCTCCAGCGTGGGCTGGGTGCTCCCACCCTGAGCGTGGCTGGACCTCGGTGGCTTGGCTGAGCTCTCTCCCCATCTCCTCTCCTTGGAATCACAGAATCCTGGAATGGTTTGGATGGGAAGGGACCTTAAAGATCATCTCATTCCACCCCTGCCATGGACAGGGACACCTCCCGCTGCCCCAGATTGTCCAGCCTGGCCTTGGACACTGCCAGGGATCCAGGGGTAGCCCCAGCTTCTCTGGGCACCTGTGCCAGGTCCTCACCTCCCTCACAGGGCAGGGGAATTAACCCTAACCTGGTCTAATCAAAGTTGGGGTGTTTTTTTCATACTGAGGCACCATTTAAACTGAGTTAACCATGGAAGTTGTGCTGTTCCAGATGAAGGCAGGCCTGGCTTGGTTCAGCTCTCTGGAAGTTGGATGAGTGAATAAATTATGCCTGGGCACAAAGGACAAGTTCTGAAGGAAGCTGAGCTCCCTGCATTCCTGAAACAAACCAAAATCAAGGATGCTTGTCCCACTGGGCACTGCCCTCCACCTGTCCCATGGTTTTACAAAGTCTCTTGGTTGTTTTTTCTGGATCAACACGTTCAGGGTCTTTCCCTGGATGCCATCTTTTGCTCTTCACAGCTGTTCACCATCCAGCCACTCCAGTCTGAAGTTTTGGTGTTTCTTCTTTGAAGGGTTTTCTAGAGCTGGGGATGGCACCAGATTTAGGCAGGGTTGGCTTCTGGGATGCTCTTTCCATCAGGAATGTCCTGTGAGCTTCAGGATTGTAACTCTGGTGAGAGAGAAGTTAAACTGAAACCCACTGGGGGATTCCACCAGCTGCTTGCTTGGTTCACTTTCAAATTTTTTTCCCTCACAAGACGTTTCATTTGCTGCTGCTCCTGGTGGTGACTTCCAGTCCAGGGAGAACAAGGAGAAGAGCAGGTTCATTGCTCTTGGAAAGGCGTGTGGTGGGTTTTTAGGGTTTTTTTGGGGAAGTTTTCTCATTCTAGTAGTTTGATGAACTAAAGTCCCAGCAGATCCATTCCAGCAGGCCTTGCAATGGCATTTTCCAAACTGGAGCATGTCAGGGAGGATCCTGCTCAAAAAAACCCCCAAAATCCAGTTGTCTTTATAGGCAGCCAGGGTAGCTTACGGTAGCTTCCGTGGTTAATGGAGATCACAAAAGTGAGGAGGTTTTAAAACTTTTTTTTGCAGTTCTTTAGTGTCAATCCACAAAGTTAATCCTAATGTCAACAAAGAATAACACCATTTATGTGCCACTAAATGCAAACTTGTGCTGTTGCAGAGCCTGCAGTGGTAGGGTTTGCCCTAAATACAATCTGTTCCGTTTTTATGCCTTTGCACCAGCTGGAAATGCAAGCTCCTACCATGATTTCAAATATTGATTCGCTCAGCACACATCAAAACATTACCTTGAGATATTAAGCAGAATGTTTATTTTTGGGTTTCACACCTCCAACCCTTTTAACACCTTAATGTGCTCGTGCATTTTGTTGCACTCTTAATTATTTTTCCCCTCTTCACCTCTGCAGTTTATTCTTACATTGTTGAAATCCAAGGGTATGAATAATGAGAGCAGAGCACTCTGGTTCCAACAGAACACAGTTTCCTTCTTGGATATGCTTTGAGAGAGCCACAGGTCACAGAGTTTCCATTAAAAATAGGAGCTGCATTTACAATCTGTGTCATGAATTTGTCGGGACGTGGTCTTCATTTAGATGAGAGCAAATTTTACACTCAGGTGTTGGTCCACACAGTTTTCACTTTCTAAAATAACTGTTTATCTAAATAGCAGCAGTGATTTTCCTCCCCTTTCATTCAGGAGGAATCTCCCCATGGAAAGGGAGCTCAGGCCTTGGCTGGGGCTGCCCAGGGAGATTTGGAGTCCCCATCCCTGGAAGTGTCCAAGGAAAGCCTGGAGGTGGCACTCAGGGATCTGGGCTGGGGACAAGGTGGGGATTGGGCGCAGGTTGGACTCGATGGTCTTGGAGAACTTTTCCAAAGTCAGAGATTCTGGGATTCTGGGATGGTGTTTATCTGTAGAATAGAAATGCAGTTTCATTGCCAACTCTCTTCCTCTTCATAAAATGTTGGCAAACTTTGCATCAGCAAAACCTGGAAATACTTGTTTGTCTACATGGGATGACTTCTTCAGTTGTTAATTTGGGATCTGCAAAGTTTCAAGAAGCTGGGCATCTTTTAATAACCCAGTAGGAACTCAGTGATTTCATCATTCCCTTATCAATGGCTGCTCGTGAACCCAAATATCCACACCCAACAAAGGCTGACTAAGGCATGAATGTTTATTTTGGTTATCAACTCATTTTTCTCTAGTGGAACACTTAATTATATTATCACTCTGTCTTTAGTATTGATAATTTTCACAAATATTTCGCATTCTGCCTGTTTAGCCCTGGTTTTCCCATGTTAACAGCTCTCCTGACAGGTGGAGCAGCATTTGGAAATTTTGTGCCTGCTGTAACAGAACTTAATTTTCTATTTGGACATAAAATCATCCCCGAGAATTTGTGTTCAGCTTCTGTGTGCTCACCAGTTGCAGGACAGATATGACACCGTGCAGACTAATGGAGCTCACATTTCAGCTCTCTTTGGGAAGCTGCTCCTGCTGCAAGTTGAGAGGGAAAGAACCCCCAAAAATGCCCCACTGCTCCCAGGCCGGCTCAGATGGAGAATTGTTATGGAGTGGCTCTGCTCTGGGTCAGCTCTAACAGCTGCAGCCTCATGATGTGGGACAGACAGGGGGGAAATCGTGATTCAGGCAGAAAAAATCAGAATGTTTTTATCTATTGGAAGTGATTTCAGGCATTTGAACAGAACCAGAAAGAAGCAAAGGTCCCCACTTTGCAAGGAGTGGCCATGGGCCGGCCACGAGCCAGGGCGTGGTGTGGCAGTGGCAGGAATGCAGCTGCTGAATTCCCTGCTTGCCACGGGAGCACAACAAAGGCTGCAGACGTGGGCAGTGGGGAGAAGCATTTTAAAAATCCTGCTGGGAAATGGAAACGTTTGGGAGGCACTGCCTGTGTTTGGTGACTTGTAGGGCAGCGCTGGCTTTTGGAGGCTGGGTGGGTTTGCGTGGCAAATCCTGAGTGTTGCCTTCGTGGCAAATCTGCCATGGACCTTACAAAATGTCATTGATCTCTTCAAAGTGGTACCACCCAGCCCTGGAACCCCGAAAAACCCCAAACTGAAATGTGCTTCTTTCCATGGAGAATCCATCCGGAAAACAAATTCTACTTGGTTAAAAGAGAGGAACAAAGCAGGTGCTTGGCTTGACCAGGTGGTCATGGTGGAGAATGGCTCCTGTTCTCTTGGCTTTTTGGGGTACAGGGGTTTCCAGGATATGGCATTTAAAAAATCCAGTTGGGATATGGCATTAAAATCTCTTTTGAGAAAGGATCCCTGCTCTGGTACTTCCCAGTAATGTAATTATTTCTTGGTATTCCACCCCTGTATATTTATATCAAATATAATTTGATGCTAAGAACAGTTTCCTCAGTGGATTTGTGGATTTCTTCCGTCTGCAGTTGCTCCTCTGCCTTTCAGAGTTGCTGTGGAGATTCATCCCCATCGTGTGTTGGTCCAGTTCAGGAACAGAGCCTGGCTCCAAGGGTTGGGACACCAGGCTGAGGGTCTCAGGGAGCTTTGGGACAGGCTGTCCCTGCTCTGCAGTTCCCCCCATGTCCCCTGCTCTGCTGTTGCAGGGAGGGTGGCAGTGGATGAACCAACTGGAATGGGGAGGGCTTTTATTTCTTCCAGCTCAATACTGGAGTTGCGCAGGGTCCTGTCTCAAATAACTCCCTGAGCAGGAAAATAAGCAGCCCAGTGGATGCAGAACCCTGCCAGTCCTTTGGCCCCAGGTTTTTCAACAGTGTCAAGTGATTTCTGTGTGTACAAAATTTCCTTTCACCGCCGACTCAGGCAGTGATGTGTGTTAAGAACCAGCTGAGGCTTTGGCACTAAAACCCCGCAGAATCTTCTGTTATGTCGGAGAAATCCTCTCCCTCTTCCTCAGACAAGCCCCAGCTTCTCAATTCCCCAGCTTTGTTGGTAGGGAAAGCAGAATTATCAGCAAGGAAATGCCTCGTTGTCTGGAATTAAACCAGAAAGTGCTGGAAATCTTCTTGGTGCTTGCAAATCCGCGGGGTTTTCGTGCTGCTTAGCCGTTGGTAGCCAAGGCTCTGCGGATTTGGGGTCCCTGTTTGAAATGGCAGCTCCCAGGCTGCAGGAGAGATCCCCTCCTCATGCAGTTGGGAGTTTGTGGCTCTGGACAAGCCCCTAACTCTGAAATGCAGCATATTCATAACCGCCCCCGTTTGTGTGAGGCGGAGAAGGAACAAGGAGTATGAAAACACAGCTCTGTGAAAGATTCCCATTATCCTGCCCCAGATGGCACCAGCTGTACTCCTGGACCAACACTAAATGACTGTGGCTTGTGCCAAATATGTACTTGAGTGGGTTGTACATGCCCTTTACAAATAGAAGTTGAATGTTAATAGATACTGAATGAAACCCACTGCCAAACCAAACAGAGCCCCTGGATATACCCAGGGCGTGCAGGGAAATTACACATCGCAGCGGCGCTCGCCGCAGAATGCGTGCGAAGGATTTCAAAGTGCTGCTGGATTTAATGCGGCCCTGGCTAATTCTCCCTATGCTAATGGCCGTGCGAGGATGCAGGAAGAAGAATGAGGAGAGGTTAAAGGACCGCTGCACCGATATCATGTAAATTCGGGATAGGGTCAGCGTATGGTGTTGTAAACAACATCACATCTCGGAGTACATGGAGTTCTGATCCTTTCAGGTATTCGAGCCTTTGTCTGCTGATATAACGCCTGCCTGTCAGCCCCACGGTCAGAGGCCCAATCTTTTTTTCTTCCCTCGCTGAAAAGGTCCCAGCGCCACATCGGGGCAACACACTGGCTGCCTATTCTCCTTCCCCACGGAACGCAATCACCGGACAACTCGGCTATAATTCACTCCCTGGCCAGCCCTTTGAAAAGGTGGGCTGCCTCAGTGCTGTTAGCCCAGCAAGATAAATCATGTACTCGAAATTAACTTCCATTGAAAGGAAGGGGTGGAAGAAAAGCCGACTGGTCAGGCGGAGCATGCTAAAGAAAAGATGACTGGAGTTGATAAATGTCATTGCGGATAATTTGGGGGCTGTGATTAAGATCTTATCTAGGTAGGAAGTAAATAGAAAAGACTTAATAAAAGTCCTACCCAGGGATCCGTCCTTATGAACTTGTGAAGTTTTAATTTTTTTGGGTTTGTTGGTTTTTGGTTTTTTTTTTGGTGAATATTGAAGAGAGCTCCAGAAAGGTCTTCATTAAAGGGAAAGTTGTTTTCAGGGCGCTGCCCAGAGAGCTCTGAAAGGCGCCTGGGTGAAACTGTGCGTCTTCCCCCCTCTCCTTTTTCTTTTCCAGAGGGCAAAGAAAGCATCTTTGTCTAAAAATTCCTTTAAAAAGTTAAAGGATAAACAACTGGAGAGGGGGGGAGCTGATGAGGATTTCTGGGTAACAATCATCTGTTTTTTCTCTGCTCTTTTGCTTTCTTTAATGAATGGCCTTTGCTGCCATAAAATTCCCTACAAATAAAGTGCAACCTTATCCCCAATATGCGTAAGGGAGAGAAGGCAGAGGCCTGTTTGTCCATAAACTCACAAACTGCTTGCCCAGAAAACATAAACTGCCTCCCATTTTTATAGTGCTGCCCAGATTTTGTTTTTATTATATTATTAGCAGCAGTTTGCTGGGGTTTTTTTTCCCGTTTTCAAGCAATTACTGCAGCAACCTGCAAGCAAGGAGCAGTAAACTCTGTGAACATCTGTGGGGCTGAGTGACAGGGATCCAGAGCCTGGTGTGAATTCCCTGTCCTGGAGAGGAGGGAGCCTCCCCCCTCCCCTGGAAGTGCTGCCTGTGCTGCTTTTCCAGCTCAGAGGGAGCACAGACAGCCCCAACAGCTGGACAGATGTGTGGGGACTTCTGCTGGCTAATGAGAATGGTTAAAATTTTATAGAAGAGTGTATCCTGTGATCTGTAACCTCCCTAATCCCAATCTCAGAGGGACACTGGACTCAGGCAGGTTTCCAGAACCCTGAAAACGCCACCTCCTAAATTACCCAGGCTTCTCATTTATTTCCTCCATGTCCTTTTACTACTTTGCCCACCACACAGAACATATTTCAATATGAAAACTGGGTAATTTGCTTTAGAAAAAAATGATGGAAAGGCTCAGCTAAGGGCACACAGAGAGGGGATGTGCAGAGCCAGGGGTGCTGTGTGGTTACCCAGAGTGGGGCAAATCCAGTTTAGAGAATCTGAGAGACAGCAAAGGAGATCAGTGTGACTTTAACCCTTTTGTATCCCAGAGCTTTTGCTGCTCTAAAAACCAAACTGGAAAAGGCAAGAAGTGTGAGCAGTTCCAGCATTTGCCTTTCACAGAGGATCTGATACTGAGTAAATTATTAGACAGTGCTGAAGGACAAAAGCAGAACCTGCAGTGGCAAAGTGCTGCTGTCACAGCTGCAGCATGGAGGGAGATTTGGGGACAGTCCTGCTGAAAATGAGACATCTCCAGGCTCAGCTGAAGCTGGTCTTCCATGCAGATAAATATCCTGAGTGTGCAGAGCTCAGTGTGTAAATACAACCTCAAACCTCCCCAGCTGCAGTGTGGGATGCAGAGGACTCCAACTCCTCCCAGAGAGGCACCCAGAAATTTGGGAAAGGAAAAGGATAACCCATATTGGGAGGCTTTTACGAGAGCTGGCCTGGTTTTCCTGGGAATTCTGGCTCTAAGGTGTCTTGCTGGCAGCCCCAGCTCCCAGGGCTGCCTCTCACTTTGTAATTAAACACTCCTGGGGAGACCTGCTCTGCTTGCATTGATTTTTATGACCCCCTGCAATAACAAAACTTAGGAGGTACTAATGGAATCTGTGAATTTAAAAAGTGAATATTCCCCTCCACGAAAACATGGATTTTGTAGGGAAGAAATGAAGTTCTGCAGTTTCAGTTTATGGATTCCCTGAAAGGTGATGCAAGTTTCTAAATGAAAATTCACCAAATTGAGCCAAAGTTTGGGGCTTAGTGCTTTAATAACAGGAATATTTTCCCTGGGGAATTGGTCAGGCACTACTCCCATCATTGTGTCATGGCCACTTGAGCCACGAGTGCCTCTGCTGCTGCAATGAAGGGTTATCTGCATCTAAAAATCATTATAAAATGGCTATAAATGTTGGCAATAAACAGATGCTGCTCTAAGGGTGCTTTTTATGTCTGCAAGTGTAAAAACAACAATAACTATGACAAAAATTTCGGTGTTACATCTGTTTCTAGAGTTACTAATGAGAGGCAAAATAGATGAAAGTGATGAAATAGAACTTCCAGCAGATTTGTTTGAGAGGTTTTTGCCCTGAGATTCAAATATCTCTTAAATAGGAAAGGTAAAAAAGAAAACTGCAGGTGTGCAGTGCAGCAAACTCATAACATGGGGTTTGTGTCTCAGCATTTCCTGCAAGCTCTGCTTTAATGACTGATGATTTCAGGAATTTCTATTCTTGCTTTTAAGAAATTCTGGGCACAGTTTCTGAGCTGGCTGTTCCTCTCAGGTGTTCTCATTGATGAAGTCACCTGCCAGGCTTCTGCTGGACTTTTTCATGTGTTTGCTGTAAAAAGCGAAATGTTTTTTAGGAATTTCTCCCCTGAAATCTAGTTTCAAACATAAACTCCAGACATATTTTAATTCACAAATGTTTTCCAGACTGCCAGCATCTTCATTTTCCAATGATTTCCTCAGCGTGTCCAAATCTTCCCTTGTTAATGACTCTGAGAAAACTGTGGACCCAATAAACTCCGTGTCAGGCAAAGAATACAGTGAGGATTGGGAAGTGACAGATAAAGCAAATATCCTGCTCCTAAACAAACACAGCAGGACAGGAGAAGATGACAAATGACGGGATTGTGTCAGCTTGGAAACAGATTGGACTAATGGCATGCTGGACTTTGCACTCCTGGAGATCGATACTCCATCAGGCCAGAGAGCTGCAGCCCCTGTGAATGCAGGGCCAGGCAGGGAGATGTGCTGATAGCACTGCTCGAAAGCCCAGCCTGAGCCTGCAAGGGCAGTTCTGGGTGCTGGGATTTCCATTTTTCACCCTTCCCTCACTGCTGGAAGCGTCCGTGGGGCAGAGTCTGGGTCTCTGTGGTGTTTGGGTGCTGCTGGGCTCACGTTGTTCCTGTCCTTCAAACCTTCTCTTTTCTTTTTCTTTTACAGAATTTCTTCCCCTCCCTGCTCCATTTTCTTCCAGCTCCTCCATTTTTGCCCCTGCCCCCTTTTCTTTTCTCTCTGTTGTCCAATAAAGATCCCAATATTTTATACTGTATTAAGGAAGCTGATATGTGACTCCTTAAGGTCTTCCCTGGGGGAATTGAGGAATTAAGGAGACAGAAAAGAGAGGTTTATTTCTAGGACTTTGAGGGAGGCTCTGCACATAAAAATAATACATTTTTTTCCTGTCTTTGTTCACTTTGTTCCCCAAACACGCAGTTACTATCAGCTGGGTTCAGTCTTTGTGAACTGACTTCCTGGGGCTCCGATCTGAGGGGATGGGAGTTGTCTGTGCCATTTAGCAGCTGGTGCAGAAATCTGGCACTTCTCCTGCAACAATAGGTGTTTTCATACCTATGGGGAAAAAATAGCTGGCAGTGCTCTGGGGTAGGCAGATCCTGTCTGGATGTTGGATTCCAGACTCTGGGGCAATGCCAGGCTCAGGCAAGTGGGATGTCCAAGGAATGCTCAGACTGTTGCAGAAGCACTATCTCCTTGTCTGGTGGGATTCCCACTACCTGGGCTGGCCCCCATTTCACCTAAGGCCACATTTCCACTATCAGGAGACACCAGAGGTGTAGGGACAAGGATTTGGGTTCCCCAGCTTGTTCTTTTCAGCTGCTGGCTGCGTGACGTGCGAGGGGTGAGGGCAGGGGACGGGGGATGGCAGGGGACACTGCCCATGGGCTCTGTAGATGGGGATGATCCTCCCAGATGGAGCGGGAACTCCCAGGGGATGAGGTGAGAAGCAGCTGAGGGCTCTCTTTCATGGCAGAGAAGGAGGAGAGGTGACAGCGCGTGCCCGGCTGTGTCACCGCAATGTCACTGCCAGGGCAGGAGGGCAGAGAGGGATGTGGGAGTCACCCCTGTCCCCCAGCAGGGTGTGCAGGCCTCCATCCCCCCAGAGCCCAGGGAAAAGCCCAGACTGCCCTTCCCGGAGCAGGGTACCCGGATAAGTGTTGCTGCACAAGCCTCAAAGGCACCCCCAGCTGCCACAGCCATTCCAGGGGTCAGTTTGGTTCATCCTCATCCCTCCCAGTGGGCTTCTGGAGACCCCTCCCCACCATCAGCGAGTTCAGAGTCCTTCCTTCCTTCCTTCCTTCCTTCCTTCCTTCCTTCCTTCCTTCCTTCCTTCCTTCCTTCCTTCCTTCCTTCC
>VWYI01006599.1:112496-124282 GCA_013399455.1 Anthoscopus minutus | reverse complement strand
CCTCTCCCCATGGCTTGGCTGCACTGTGTGGAGAGGGACCCCAGCCCTAAATGTGCAGTTTTACTCATAGCCCCAGCAGCAGGGTAGCAGCGTGGTGCAATCAAAGTTTCCTGATGGGCATTTGGGTGTTCAGACAGGAAAGGGTGGTCAGGGATTGGGAACGGGCTGCCCAGGGAGGAGGTGGAGTCCCCATCCCTGGAGGAACTGGGTGCCAAGGTGGAGATGGGTCACAGGTTGGACTTGATAATCTTAGAGGAATTTTCCAACCTCTCTAATTCCAGGATTCTGAGAAATCCACACTCCTGCCATGTGCTCCAAAGGGTTAACTGCCTCCTGACAAATTGCACTCTCTTTAATAGCTGTTAGTTGTTTACCTGAGCTAATAAGATTAATGTCGTCCTGAATATGGGGCAAAAAAAAAAATTCCCAACACATGCTTTTAGATTTATATGCTAATCACCAGGAGCAGGGAATTAATGCTGAGGAGGCATGGAGGGAATGATTTTGCCTGCTCCAGAATACAGAAGAATGAACAAACTCCAGTGTGGCCTGTGAGATCCCATCCTATGGATCCTGTGGAAGGGCTGATGTGGAATCAGCACATGGAGTCAGCGGGAGGGCTCCTGTGAGGGAGGGTTTGTAGGATCAGCCTGGAAAATGTGTATTTTTAACTTGGAGAGGTCAGGTTCAGAACCCAGGAGATCCCTCTATTGCTTGTGCTTTTCCAAGGTGTTTATTCAGCTTTAAAGTCTCTTCAGAAGGAGAAGGAAAGGAAGCCTCTGGTGTGCCTATCGCTTTCCCTGTTGATGTTTCCCTCTACCCATTTGATATTTTAGATAAATAGGTATTATCTAATCTGAAGGAACTTCTTGGAAGGCCCAGCAAGTATTTTTTATTGGAGCCTAACAAGCTGCTATTTTAGAAATTATATATATATATATGTATAAAACTATGCTATGGAAATGTAGAGTTTATACTGAAGGCTATATAATAAAAAAAGCAAATTAAATTCCAAGCAAAATATATAGAAATAAGTCATGGAGAAATTTAGCTATGAACAACATAAATATTTTTCATGGTGTAGGATTTAATTAAAATCAAGTACTCTCAGTTGGCACAGAGGTGTTAAAATGTACATGAGTTGTAACAACCAACGTGGATGATTTGTAAAATAAAATTATTTGAAAATAAATTAATTTTGGAAAGGCTGGCTCTCACAGAGAGGGCGATTCCTGGGCTGCCTTGAGCAATGCAGGAGCATAAACGGAGAACTGGGAGGGCTGGGATTCCATTCCTACCTGTGCCATTCCATAAGGGAAGAGCCTGCCCAAAGCAGTGCTCCCTACCCCACTTTGCTGGTGCCCCATGACTTCTACCGATAACACATTCTGAGGGCAATGAGGAAGCTGAAAGGGAATTGCTCGGGCATGGGAGTCATCATGGAGCTGGAATTTGCTCTTTAAATACTTTTTTGACTGACATCCTCAACCCGCTTTCCAAGAGTGCTGGAGAAGAGGGAATGCTCGTCTGCCTTGCCTTTATTCCTGAGTGCAGGGAGGTTGGAGGAGAGAGTTGCCAGTTGAGGATCGCTGCTCTGAGGGGGCTGACCTGGCTTAAAATCAGCTTTTGGAGGTGAACTGTGGGAGGGGGAGCAGGCAGAGAGAAGTTTAGTCTCGGTATTGTCTGGCTGGCTTGGTTACTGCCATGATCTCACTGCTTCTGGTTGTCAGACTAGACTAAAATCATGGAGATGATTTGCTGAGAATGAGAAAGCGAAGCCTTTTCACAAATATTTCAAATGTCACCTCTGTTTTCCTGGATTTTCTTGAACACCAGCAATTTAACCCAAACAACAAACAGAAACCTCTCTCTTACTCGCTTTTCTCTTCCCCCAAGCCCGCTCTGTAATTTATGCATAACATGTGCTGGAGGAAACTGGAGGAAAAGGAGAGTTTCACATTTATTTTGGCTTCTCTTCCCTTGTAACAGGGTTGCTTGGGCCAGAGAAAATGTCCTCGTACGGGCGGGGGTTTGCGGGCAAGCTCAGAGGATCCCAAGAAACCCCTTTCCCCCTTCCCCTCAGCAACAAATGGATTGCTTCACGGAGGCATTAATCGAAGCTGGTTGATGTATAAAATAAATTCGAGCTAACTCCCCGCTCAGGTAGCTCAGAGGAATCTGCTAATTTAGTTTTCTTTAGGAAAACGATAAAGCATGGACTTGGCTGCGACCAAAGGATTCCTCACCTGCGCAGCGCCGGGGATCCGCACTCCCGCGTGTGTGTGTGTGCGTGACACGAAACCTGGCATTCTCAGGAGGATTTTGTCTCAAACAGGAGCTCTGGAAAGAGGCAGGACGCACATGGCGAGCTCTCGGTGGCGAATCCGGCAGCGGCCGCGAGTTCTCGCAGCGAGGGAAGTTTGTGCCTAAAAACCGCCTCGAACGCGCCGCGCTCATTTCTCTTTCTTGCGACCCGAATTTGAATGAGAACACGCGCGGATGGAGGGCACAGGATGGGAAAACTCGGCTCCTTAGGCAGGGATAGCTCGGCAGGGAGCAGAGCGCAGGATGCTGCTCCAGCCGGCGTTTCCGAGCTGGCGGGTGCGGGGATGCCGCTCCTGCCGCGGCACCCGCAGCATCCCCGCTCCCCCTCCCAGCTCCCGCTGCATTCCTGCCTGGATCGCACGCTGTGCCAGCGGGACGAGCCCTGCTCTGGCTGCTGCCTCTTCCCAGAGCCCAGCCGGGCTCTGTCAGCGGCGCTCGTCCCTTCCCCAGGCCTGGGGACAGACGCCGGCGATGAATGAATGAAGTGCCACCGGGCCAGCTCCCACAGTGGTGGCCCATTGTGCTGCCAGACGGGAGAGCCGGGCATGGGCTTGTCCCTTTGCAAGCCTTCTTAATTATCTTTCACATATTCCAGCTCGGAATGATATTTCAATCAAATTTCTTTGTAAATATTCATGTGCTGGTTTGTTGGGATGCTGAGCAGCCGGGGATGGGAAGGAGTGGGAAGAATCTGACAATTTTAAGTGTAAATATTAAGAGCTTGGACGGGGTAGAAAGAGAACTGAAAGCCACCTCTTCTCAAAGACATGTTTTATGGTTAGTTTTTTCCTTCCTTCCTTTTAACTATTTTTAATTCAGCATAAAGTGAAGTGCAGCTATTTGACCAGATTCAACAAGTGAAAGGCTGTGAAGATCTGTTAGGGAAAGCTGTCACATGATAAAAATGTTCCTGTAATCAAAAAATCAGCTGCTCCATTTCCTCCTTTTTGCCCCTGCCCCCTTCTCGTTTCTCCGTTTTCCAATACAGATCTGAATATTTTATACTCTGTTAAGGAAGCTGATATGGGACTCCTTAAGGCCTTGGATGATGTTTTGGGAAATCTTCCATTTTTGGTGACCAAGTGGAGATACCTGAGTGAGGCTGCAGCTTTTCTCTCCCAAATTGTGTTCAAGTCTTTCCCTTCTCTCTCAGTTTACCCACGAACCCAGGTGGTCCCTTCCCAGTCCTGACCCATGGTAGCCCTGTGGTCTCCTCTCCAACAGATGCTAAATCCCACTGGGATGGAAACTTGGCAGGTTTGTGGAGGTGCTGTCTGAAGACCAAGGCATTAATTCATCTTTCTAAAGGTGCTTTGTGCAACCAAACCCCTCCCAGGCCTCTAAGAGCAATGCTCAGGCTTTTAATATCAGGCTTCTGTGTCCCAGAGGAGCCTGGGGAAAATAGAAATACTTTTAAGAGTCAGGTTCTAGTTAAAAAAAAAAAGCCAACACACCAAACCCAAAATAATTAAAAAGATGGATGCAGTCTGGTTTGGACCTTTTGTTTATTCAGCATTATTTAATTTCACAAATATTAAGTTTCCCTTTTCCATCATCAACAGCCCTCCCATGGGATGCAAGTTGCCACCAATTTCATTCTTCTGAATCCTCATTACTCTCAGCAGTTGCTCACTTTGACTTACGGAATTCCCAGAGCCTGGAACAAGTGTAAATATCCACACTCCAAACCCTGGTGGTGAACAAGAGCTGAGGCAGTCAGGAGGCTGCAAAGTGGGTTGGATATTGAGATAACTCCCTCTAAACCTTGTCAGGAGGCAAAGCCCAGACTGGACAGGGTGACCAGAGCAGCTGCAGTGACACGGAGCAGGAATGGGGGAAACAGAGAAACTCCTAAGGGGAGCAGGGCAGGGGGGAGCAGAGCTCACTCCTGCCTCGTGCTCGCAGTGCTGGCACCGTGGCTGCTGCTGAGGAACACAGTGCCTGCTCCTCGCTGCCCAAAGCACCCACGGAACGAGGGAGTGGGGCAGGAGGATGTGAGGTGGGGATGGGGAACACCACGGGTTAAATGGGAATGGGGACACGCCGTGATTCTGGGGGTGCTTCCCCAGCAGAGCTCACCCCAGGCTCAGAGGGCAGCACTGCTGCTTTCACACAAGGTTTTTCCTCCTGGCCCAAAGAATATTTAGGTGAAAGTTGGGGAAGAGACGCTGAGCCAACAAGCACAGACACTTTGGTGTAATTTGTTACTTTTTAAATATTGGAGATATAAAAATCCATTTGTTGTTGATTTTCATATTCTGTGCTTTTTAAAGCCTCTAGCTGTAAAATAGGATGTGATTCCTAAGGAGACACATGCAGGTAACTCTGGGTTGTAGCATCAGATGAGCTTCAGCCAGGTGGAGGCTGAGTGCTTTTAAAGAAACACAGAAAAGGGAAAAACAGGACTGTCAGGAACCTGAGGCTGAGGAACACACACTAGGAAACACTTCCTGAACCTCATAGTTTTACAAGAGGGTTTATAACGCTGGAACCATAGTGGGAGGGTGATTTGGTACAAAAAATCCTGTGTTTGAGTCATGGGCTTGTGGCAAAACGAGCTCAGCCACAAGAGTTCAGTCATTTCATGTGTGGGCATTAAGCTGTGAGTGCTGGAAGTGTCATCCTTGCTGCTCCCTCTCCAAAGAACAGCTCTCTGCTATTTGGATCACCAACAGGAAATAATAAACTCATCAAGATGTCAAAAACCTCTTGCTGGGAAAAAGCTATGTGGTCTCCTCCTTTCAGTTTGGTGTGTGACAGTGATGAGTGCTGCGAGGGCAGGATGGGCTGGAGGGAGCACTCAGGAGCAGCCTGGGATGGCCTGGCAGCTGGGAATTCTCCTCTCATTCCCAGTATGAGGTGTATAAAGCCAGGAAAACATCACAAGGTGTGTTTGCAGCTCACAGATGGTGAGAAACCAGGCCCTTGGCAGTGCCACGGCACCGTGTGCCTGTGGTGGGGTTTGTGGATATCCCCAGCCACAGCCTGCAGAGGAAAAAAGGACAAATGGGATTTCCTACTACAAAGCATTCCTGCTAATGATAACACAGATTTTTGCTGTGTGTATTTTTTTATTTGTCCTAAAGCTGTGAAGCCCCGCGCTGCTCAGGCCTTCGCAGGCCGCAAATGTTCCTGAAAAACAAAACAAGCCAATGACGAGCAGAGGGGGGAAAGTGCCTTGATAGGGAACAAAAACATTTTTGTTGAGGCTTAATAGAAGTTTGAGCTTTGTCTTAAAGCTCTCCCCAGCCTGCAGTGCCTCTCGCTTATTGAATAAGTGAAATGAAGCCCTTGGCGGGAGCGAGCGAGTGTGGGACAAAGGGCAGCAGTGAAAAATGAACACAGTTTCAAACTGCAGAGAAACAGATGTGAATCTGCAGCGGGGAGAAGGAGCCAGGGGAGCCCGGCACGGCCACCAGAGCACGGGCAGCGTTTACAGCTGCAAAGCATTTTGCTCACTGTGCTTCTGCCAGCACACGGGACTTGGTGGGCTTGTCCTCCTCATCCTCATCCTCATCCTCATCCTCATCCTCATCCTCATCCTCATCCTCATCCTCATCCTCATCCTCATCCTCATCCTCAAACTCATCCTCATCATCTAACTCATCCTCATCATCAAACTCATCCTCATCCTCATCCTCATCCTCATCCTCATCCTCATCCTCATCCTCATCCTCATCCTCATCCTCATCCTCATCCTCATCCTCATCCTCATCCTCATCCTCATCCTCATCCTCATCCTCATCCTCATCCTCATCCTCATCCTCATCCTCATCCTCATCCTCATCCTCATCCTCATCCTCATCCTCATCCTCATCCTCATCCTCATCCTCATCCTCATCCTCATCCTCATCCTCATCCTCATCCTCATCCTCATCCTCATCCTCATCCTCATCCTCATCCTCATCCTCATCCTCATCCTCATCCTCATCCTCATCCTCATCCTCATCCTCATCCTCATCCTCATCATCAAACTCATCCCCAAACTCTTCCTCTCCCCGGCGAGGCCACGTCCCAAAGTGTGGGGAACAGCTGAGAGTTTTTGTGGAATGGGCATCAAAAGGGCCAGGGCAGGGCAGGGGGAAGGAGGAGGTGGGTGCTTATTAAGCCCTGCTAATGTTGGTGATGTATGGAGTGAAACATCATGAAAAATGAAAGCAAATCCTCCCATAATCTCGACAGAACAAAAGGCTTTCAGTTAAAATAGAAAAATGCTACAGCGGCATATATCAAACATAACTTTTATATTAAATGTGCATGTGGTAGAATATGGATCACATTAGAAGAAATGTTGTTTGGCTTTTTTTTTTTTTTTTTTTTTTTGCCTTCAACAAGCACCTAAAGCTCTTGCTTGGGAAACATTTGGGCAGTGCTGCTTTCTCCTGGTAAAATTAGATTTTCTTGTGTTTTTATAATTGTGAGGGATTTGCCCATCTGCATTTGGAAGAGAAAAAATTTTGCTCATCAGTCATTAAGTACAAGGCTTACATGTCTGGCCTGAGCGAAAGTAGCTGGACTTCTCATTCATCTTCTCCTGACAGGATAAACCCAATACATTGAAGCAGTTCTTGCTTTCAAAAATCCCACCTTTCATAACCACTCCATGGTATCAAATTTATCTGACAGCTCCGTCTCTTTGAGCTCAACTTCCCCAATTCTAATTACTGCAACCTTTTGTTCTAAGAATAATAAAATATAAGCCAGAGTTGGCACAAGAGCAAAGTGCCCCCTCGCAAAAGTCAAGTGCTTGCAAAGAAAACAGAGTTCCTCCTTGGAGCCTGGTAGCAATGGCAGTTGTTTCCTTTAATGCATTTAATTTGTCACAACTGGAGAAAAAGTCTTTTAAAATACTTTCTCTCCTTTAAACTGAGTGTATTCCTCTGGCTCATCCCACCCAGTGCTGTTGCTGTCATCTTGGCAGGGAGAAGAATTCGTGTATTAGTTTAGGGCTCAAGCAACATAAACAAAACTCAAGTGGCTGGAGGGAAAAAAGGATCATTATGTGAGGGGAAAAAAAAATTAAACATCTTGACTCAACAAATGCTCCAGCCCTGTCTTATAGCAGACTGTGTGCCAAGTTACAAAAAAGTCATCTGACTTGGGAGGGGAGAAAGGGAAATGGGGTTGTGTTTCCATGTGCAGGAACGTAAGACAGGGGAAAGTGGAAAGGATTTTTCTAAATATAATTCTTTTCAGCTCTTTTCCCCCCACCCTCCCTTTTCTGTCTTTAAAATGGTTTCACTTTAAATACAATTGCGCCAAATGCAAATGGGTGTTGAAAAGGAAGTTTGAGCTCTTTAGGAAGGTGGGGGGAGTTAAACCCTAACTCAGGATTTCTGTGACTGCCCAAGGAGAGACCATCACGTGCTGGGCCGTGTTCTAGAAAGAAACCATGACAGATTGGAGGGAAAAGATTTCTCTATCCATCTTGTTATGTCACCTCTTATAAATCAACATATCTTAATTAATTACATTCTTTTCATACCGAGACTTTAAAATTGATGAGGGTGTGCCAGTGTGTATTTATTGCTCATTAGCTGCATGACTCTACAGAGTTTCTGTACTTTATTCCCACATGTTTCAGAACTCTGCAGCTCACTGTGGACATCTCATTTTACTGGCTCTGGGGATAATTGTCTCCGTCACGGTGACTTAATTGCGCTGCCATCCTGCAGCAGACATGGGAGATGCAGAAAATTATTCTGTGTGTGTGTGTGCATTTTCACCTGTCACATAAATATCTGTGCATTAATGGGCGTTCACAGGGACCTCAGATTAATTCCACTTAGGGACAGCAGCATATTTGACATGGCATATGTGTGGTTTTTTGGCTGATTTGTCTCATTTTTAAATTAGACATTAAGCCAGAAGCAAAGGGTTAATTCTGGGTGATAGCAGGAGTTGCTGTTCCTTAGACAACCCTGCAGTGCAGAAGGTCACACATTAAATATTTCTGTGTCTCTTTCTGATGCACCAAAATTTCCTCGAAAAACATGGAAATGAAACTGAAATGAGTCTTTGATTTAGGTAATAACTGAGCATGTTTGATACGAGCTGCAGAGGTTGATTCGAGCAATAAAACAAGGCAGAGGGTGAAGGGGAGCAGCCTGGAATTGTGCTGGTGGCGCTGGGACAGAACCAGGTGGTGGGTGCAGAGCTCTGGGCTCATCCTGGATTCTGGAGGAGCACGAGCCATCCCAGAATCCAGAGGAAATGCTGAGGGGAAGGGGAAAGCATGGAGATCTTCCCAGAGCCCAGGCAGCACGGAGAGAGAGCAGCCAGATGGAAACTGTCAGCGTGAGCGAGGGCATTGCTGCTGCCGCCGCTGGAAAACGGGCAGGGAAGGAATGGGGGAAGAGAGGGGGAAGAGGCGAGTGAAAGATGGATTGCACTGGAGAGAAGGGGAGAGAATGAAAAAGGAGTGGGGAAGGGCTGTGTGAGTGCAGCTGAGCTGGCTGCACAGTGGGGAACAAACCACTGTGCCTGAAAAGAGAGCAGAATTTGGTTTAAATTTGGCCGCAGACAAAGCGGACAACTTTCAGCATTTGCACCAAAATCCAGACAGATTTGGTCTTCAAAATACCCAGTGAATAGGGCAAATAAAACCTGGATTTTATTTTTTTTTTAACTCCATTTAAATATGGCTCTCCCTCAGCCTGTGACCCACCTGAAAACAACCCCACCTAGGCAGGAGCAGTGGTCCTGGGGCAGCAAAACCCGGCTCCCTGCTGGAGGGAGAACAGGGGAGAGTGTTTCCCATCCTGCCAGGACTTACCTGCAGTGAGAGGGACTTTGGTTAAAATTCCCATTCTCACCAGCCCAGGTTCCCTTGCCACCACATTTTTAGCTACTTTGAGTTGAAGCTTTTTGGAGAAAAACTGTGAAAAATTGGCCAAAACTTCCTGCCAGGTGTACCTGAGACTTTCTCTGTCTGCTTGGGGCTTAAAAATGATGAGTGGCCACAGGCAGCACCCACTGGGTCGGCTCAGTGTGTGTCTGTTACGGATCCTGGGTGGGCAGGAGGAAGAGGAGGAGGAGGAGGAGAGAGGCAGCAGTGAGGGGACCAGGGTCACTCCCTCAGCAATCCCAGACTCAGATCTCCAAGCCTGAGTCTCTCACCCTCTCATCACCTGTGAGAGCTCCCCAAGTGCCGTTTTCCGTGTGCTGAAAGATCCCTTCTGTCACAGCCCTGGGCCCTGAGATCCCAAGAACAGCGGTGTCAGCTCCCAGCTAGAATTTGTTTTGCCCAAACACCAAATTTCTGCACTGAGGGCTGGTAACAGTAACTGGACAGTAACCTGATAGTGGAAAGCAAACATCTGGTCCTCAAGAGAAAAAAGTCATCCCTAATTTAGCTTCTAAGAATAATTATTTCTTTTTCCTATAATTGATGCTCAATATCTTATAAAATCTGCTACCTACAAATGAATATTTGGCCAAGTGCTAAAGCATTCTCAGTTTTCTGCTGCAAAATACAAAAAGATGCTTTAATAATTTGTTTAGAAGGACTCTTATTTCTTAATCTTTTTACTTTGAGGTGCTGTACCTGTGGTTTAAGACTGCTTGGCTTTGTTCATATGAGGACATTGAATCCCCTTAAATGAATATGTTTTGGGCTACACACTGGCATAAAATTAGGAATATGAATAAGCATTTTCAAAATCATGTCCTCAGTTTCCTTAAGAAGCAAAAGTTTATGAGAGATAGTTTGTACCTACAAACATTTTTTTCTAGGATATGATTTTTTGGTTTGTGTTCCTGGTTTTTTTTTTTTTCTACATCTTTGTGTGCGGGATTCTTCCCTCAGCTCACTGGTGATTTCTTTAAATGATGCACAAACAAAGACTGAAATAACAGCTGAGTTTGGGCAGATCCAGTACGACTCACACTTGGTTTGGTTACTTTGCTTTGACTCTGCTCCAGTGCAGATCTGGCTGCTCTAGCAACTTGTTCATGGTTTTATATTTTACCCAGACTTGCCCTGGTTTGCAACGTAAGACAGTTTGTGCATTCTGAGTAGAACTGAAAATATTTTCCATGCGTTATAACAGTGACTCCTCAACTGCAGCGTGGGTCATGCAGAGCTTGGCGTGCTCAGGGTGCCAGAATCTCTGTAACATTATTCCTGAGAGGCAGGGAAATCAGGGCTGTTTTCTCACCCTCCTTTCTTTCTTGTTTGTGACATGAACGATGGCTGCTCACTCCCAGGGAAGATCTCTGTGGTTTGGGGTGATCTCACATCGATTTGAAATTCCTGAGGGCAGTTCTCAGGCTCTGGGAGCGCTCACAGGGCAGAGTTTTAAGTCGACTTTTCATAACTGATGGCCATGTTTTGCTCTCAGGGCTAACCAGAGTGATCCTGCTGCCTGGAACCTGCACCTGAGCAGGGCGGCTCTGGCCTTTTGCTGCAAGGTAAAGTGTGGACATTAAAAAAGGATGAATTCAGTTTGTCCACATCAAAACCAGGGAGCAAAGCAGCCATGAGAAGATGTGAGCTGAGGTGGTTGAAGCCCCAGGGCTCTGTTCTGCAGTGCCTGAGCGCTGAGGCTGGGGTCAGATGTGCCAGGACAGGGAGCGCAGGTTTTGCTTTGTCACAACCCTCTGCTGGATTCACAGCAGCTCCTTCCTCAATCCAGGCCTCCCTCTGCCTTCATCCCGCTGGGACAGGAGCCACCTGTGGTGGTGGCCTTGTGCCCAAGCCAGCAATTTGGGACCCACAGGGTCTGCAGTCCTCCAGCTTGGCACGGGCTGCTGGGGGAGCCTGGGGGACACCCCAAGAGCAATTCACAGAATCAGGGAATGGTTTGGGTTGGAAGGGATTTTAATCCATCGGCAGGGACCCCTTCCACTGTCCCAGGCTGCTCCAAAGCCCCATCCAAGCTGGCCTTGGACACTTCCAGGGATGGGGCAGCCCCAGCTTCTCTGGGCACAGAAATTCCTCACTCTCGTGCTGCTGGGAAGGAGCCCTGTGCCTCTGGCGCTGCTGGTCCCCATCCCGGGAGTGGGACTGAAAAGCGGCACCGTGTCTCTGCGTGCGTGTCCCTGAGGAATCGCTGTCACCCTGAGTGATGTGGGCACCGCCCACCCCCCCGGCCCCCGCCCTGTGCGGAGCAGCCACGGCCCCTCACTCAGCGGGGAATTCCCCCGGGATCAGGGGCTGCGGAAACCGGAGCGCTCAGCTGCAGCCACATGGTGCCCTGAGAGCGGCCCGGGGCTGGGGCGGCGGGGACGGGAACGGGAACGGGGACAGGGACGGGGACGAGAATGAGGGTGAGGATGAGGATGAGGGTGAGGATGAGGATGAGGATGAGGATGAGGGCGAGGATGAGGATGAGGATGAGGATGAGGATGAGGATGAGGATGAGGATGAGGATGAGGGTGAGGATGAAGATGAGGGTGAGGGTGAGGGTGAGGGTGAGGGTGAGAGTGAGGGTGAGGATGAGGATGAGAGTGAGGATGAG
>VWYI01006599.1:83727-112418 GCA_013399455.1 Anthoscopus minutus | reverse complement strand
TGAGGATGAGGATGAGGATGAGGATGAGGATGAGGATGAGGATGAGGATGAGGATGAGGATGAGGATGAGGATGAGGATGAGGATGAGGATGAGGATGAGGATGAGGGTGAGGATGAAGATG
Source organism: Anthoscopus minutus (assembly GCA_013399455.1). Lineage (NCBI taxonomy): Eukaryota > Metazoa > Chordata > Aves > Passeriformes > Paridae > Anthoscopus > Anthoscopus minutus. The sequence goes on along the minus strand of VWYI01006599.1, from coordinate 112,296 downwards.
AGGGTGAGGGTGAGGAAGAAGATGAGTGTAAGGATGAGGATGGAGTCAGGCACGTCCCCGCGGGTGCTGTCCTGGAGAAGCCGAGCCGGGGTTGCGGGGCGGTGGGGCCGGGGGATGCTGCGGCGCTGCCCGCGGGCCCAGCCCGGTTGGGAAGGTTGGCCAGGGCTAACCCGGTGCTGTCCCGCGGTACCGAAGTGCCGCCCGCGGGAGGCGCAGCGCCAGCGCCCGCGGCCGCCTAATTCAGTAAGTGCTGGGTGCCCGCTTTGTTTGTGTGGAGCTCGCAGCCCTATTGATGTCAAGCAGGCTGTTAAAAAGCATAATGACATGGCATTAGAGACCCCGAGAGCAATTAACAGGCTGCTTAATTAGCAAAAGGAATTAGAATTTGAGTGGCTGATCTTTGCTTAAAGACTTGTAAAAAAGCTGGAGCAGTTATCTGATTATGCATTGATCGCACGGCTAACCCTGTCCTTGGGTAATTCTCGTCCCTCCATTGTGGGCTGTGAATATACAACTGTTTAAATATTCTGACCTGCCCCGGGAGCTGGAGGGGAGCAGCGCTCGGGGGGCTGGGGAGGGCGGCCGGGGGTCCCAGGCTGGGCAGGGGGCTGGGGGTCAGCACACAGGGCTGTGAGCGCCGGCGTTTGGCCATGGCAGCAGGGCTGTTCTGGTAACCAGAAGAACCAGAAAAGTGTCTAAAAAAGAGCTGCAAAAATGAGGAAGGGTCTGGAGGGGACACACGAGGAGCGGCTGAGGGCGCTTGGTGCGTTCCGCTGGAGGAGGCTGAGGGCAGAACTCGGGGGCTGCGGCTGCCCCACAAAGGGCGGCTCCGATCTCTGCTCTGGGACAGCGACAGGACCCCGGGAGCGGCTGGAGCTGGGCCAGGGCAGGTCTGGGTTGGATTTGGGAAAGGTTCTTCCCCCAGAGGTGCTGGCACTGCCCAGGCTCCCCAGGGAATGGGCACAGCCCCGAGGCTGCCAGAGCTCCAGGAGCTGTCAGAGGTGCCCAGGGTGGGATTTTGGGCCAGGAGCCGGATCCATGACCCCGAGGGTCCCTTCCAGCTCGGGACATTCTGTATCTCCATGTGCCTGGGCCATGGTGTGTGGCCAGCCCGCGTGTCCCCGCCACCAGGACCGTCCCTCGCCCACGTGCGCCAGAGCTCCGGGGATCTGGGCACGGCCAGGACCCCTCTGGCAGGGGAAGGGGCTGTTCTGGGATGGGGATGAGAGGCAATGGATCGGCCAGAGCGAGATTCTCGCAGGTCTGAGCTGGGGCGGGTGGGTGCGGAGCCCCCGGGATGGGTTTTTACTCCCCCTGCATCGTGGGCTCTGCCTGCCGATGGCTTCGGGGCGCTCCAAGCGAGCTCCGACAATTTCCCTCCCCAAAAAACTGCGGGACCGCGGGGGCAGGGAAGGGATGGGGGGGAAGGGGAGTTTTCGGGCATCCCAAAGCGCTTGTGTTTGTTTTTGGTGGTGCGTGCAACAAAACAAAGGCATCTAGAGAAAAGAAAACGGACCAGAGGAAAAAGCAAGTTCCAAAGCCCCCCGTGTTGCTCTGAGAGCGTTTCGGGGGTGGTGCTGGGCAAAGTCAGAGCCAATGCCCGCAGAATTTCTCGGGTTGTAACGTGGATGTGACACCTGCCTGACCTCGCTGTGCTCTTGGCAGGTGCTTCCCGATTAGTGTGTGGCACTGAGTTATTAAAAAATCCATTAACGCCTGTGTTTGGACTTGCCAGAATTCCATCTTCCCCAAATTCTTTTTCGCACACTTTTTATTTTATATTCTCTTTGCTGCACATAATTTTTGGCTTATTGGGAAGATATTATTTCCCCACTTCTCGATGCACCAAACACATAATTTTTTATGGATTTGTGAGAGTGAGGAGAGAGAATTAACCTTTCCAAGGCAGGGAATTCTGCTGGAGCCAGTAGAGTTTTCATTGTTTTACTCACAGAAGTTTTGTTTGACCCAAGTCTGATTGTGTTTAGTTCCTGTCAATTTGAGTTTGGAAATGTTAGTTCTAAACATAACCACCCAGTCACCGAAAGGCCACCATTGTTTATTGTTTTCCTTTTAATAATCTTATTTTTTCCTGTCTTCTAGACGGCTACAAAGAGAACTAAAATCAGCCTCATACCCCCAAATTAGTGGATAAAACATCTATAGCAGGTTTTATTTTTTCCTATGGATACTGTCTGGGAGTTGTGCTGTGGGATCCTCTTCCAGTAATCCAAGTTCCAGTGAGAGGCTGATGAGCTTTTAATGCTCTGAAATGAGTAAATTGTGATTTGGGTTACAGTAAATCTCTGCTTACAGGGAAATGATTCTGTAGGGAAATATTTATTGCCTCGCTCTGAGTTAGTGTGAGAGAGATCAAATATGTATTGTATTTCACGTTGTATTTCATGCCACAGATTTGACTGAAATATTGGAGCATATTATCAGGCTGAAATTAATCAGCTACTCCTTGGCTCACTGACCCCTAAGATTCCCTCCTTTCACACTTTTCCTGCCAAATGCAGCAGGTTTTTGTTTGTTTATTTGATTTTTTTTTTGAAGTTGGGTGGTTTCTGTTGTTGCTGTCTTTCCCTTTTATTTTTTTTAATTTTTCCCTTAGAGGTACAGGTCCCTAAAATAGAAAGAGGAGGGAAATTCCTGCCTGCGCTCGAGTTTTTCATATCAGGAGGCTGTGTGATGCAATTGCCAGGGAAATTTCGAAGCTGACATTCCAAGGTCTTGATCCAGACGTCAGCTCCATGTAGGCAGAGCTCTGCACTCATGATTTAATTGGGATTTCTTGTGTCTTCGGGGATCTGTCCAGACGGGCACCAGGCTGCTATCAGAGAAAAGCCTGTGTTGCATACAAGCATTTCCCTCATCTTTCTGCTTTCATGACATATTTCTCCCAGAAAAACGCTGAATCTTTTCCAATAACTGCTAAAGTGTATTTGAAATAAAAAAATCCCATCCCTCCAGAGGCTTCCCTCGCTGATAAATGGACTATTATGCTGTGCAGCCAAAGGAGATATTCATATCTTCCCAAAATTGAAAGAACATATTAATAACTGATCTTGTGTCTTAAATAAATTCCACATTAAATCGGATAAAACATATTTTTAAGGAAAGGAAATGACAAGCCCACATTTGATACGCATCACTGGATGAATGAGTGTGTAAAGTTATGCTTGTGTTTAAACATTTGTGGGATGAAAAATGAACTGCTCCGGGTTTGCTCTTGCTTAAATCCTGGGGAACCTTTGGCTTTCTCAAAGCCTCTACCCTGAAGATAACCAGAATTTCTGATAAAGGTTTTCCTGAGGGTTGTTTCTGGTCATCAGGAGTTGGCTGTGAGAGGGAGAAGCAAACACCCAGCCCCGTGGTACCTGAGCCACACCAGGCCCTTCACACCTTTTCCTGCCGTGCTTGTTTATCATGGAATTATTCTGGGTTGTTCCAGGCATTTTAACAGAGTTCAAAAAGGTTCCGAACATTAAAATTCGTGTTTTGAGGAAAGAAAACTTGAAAATACCAATGGTGAGTAATTCACCTGATTCTCCCTCACTTTGCAGTGCTGGTTTGGTGAGCAGGAATAAACTTCAGCCTCAGTTCTTGCGTTGGTGCTGTTGCCTCTCTGAGGTCCCTCTGTGCCACCCTCCCCTCCAAAGGGGAACAGGAGCTGCCACTGCCCCGAGGCTGCCAGAGCTCCAGGAGAGCCTGGACAACGCTCCTGGGCACAGGGTGGAACTTTGGGGTGTCTGTGCAGGGCCAGGAGCTGGACTGGATGATCCCTGTGGGTCCCTCCCAGCTCAGGACATTCTGTGATCCCATCAATCTGTGGTGAAACGTTTCAAGCAGACAGGGCAGCTTCTGCTTTTCTTTGAAATGTTTTGCTGTGCATGGCAGGAGGTGGCACACGGCCCCTCAGGGCTGCAGCAGGGGCTCAGGGCGGTGTCCCTGTCACCCCTGAGCTCCTGTCACCCCTGAGCTCCTGTCACCCCTGAGCTCCTGTCACCTCCTGAGCTCCTGTCACCTCCTGTGCTCCTGCTACCCCTGTGCTCCTGCTACCCCTGTGCTCCTGTCACCCCTGAGCTCCTGCTACCTCCTGAGCCCCTGTCACCTCCTGAGCTCCTGTCACCTCCTGAGCTCCTGTCACCTGGCCAGCAGAACTGTCCCAGCTGTGCTGGTCTGCCTGCCCAGCCAGACCTCACCTGTCCTTGCTCCTGCCAGGTGGGGCTGAGCCTCTGAACCCCCCCTTTGGCTGCTGCCCTCATCTCTGCTCCTTCAGGGCCTGCGAGGCCACAGCAGAGTGAGTCCTTTCAGCTGAATTGGCGACTTCTGTGGGGATAATTTCACAGAAATCAGCTCCTGGGGCCATCTGGAGAGGGAATGGATGGGCAAGGGGGTTAAAGCTCAGGTTCTGTAGCACAGGGAGGACCTGGAGCTGCTGGAGAGAGCCCAGAGGAGGCACCAGGATGATCAGAGGGGTGGAGCAGCTCTGCTGGGAGGAAAGGCTGAGAGAGCTGGGGTTGTTTAGCATGGAGGGGAGAAGCTTCAGGGAGGCCTAATTGTGGTGATTGAGTGCCTGAAGGAGCCGACAGAAAAGATGGAAAGAGATTGTTTATAAGCACAGGACACAGGGAATGGCTTCCCCCTTCCAGAGGGCAGGGCTGGATGGGATATTGGGAAGAAATTCTTCCCCATGAGGGTGGAAACGCCCTGGCACAGGTGCCCAGAGAAGCTGGGGCTGCCCCTGGATCCCTGGAAGTGTCCAAGGCCATGCTGGACAGGGCTTGGAGCAGCCTGGGATAGTGGAAAATGTCTCTGCCTATGGCAGAGGATGGAATTTGATGAGTTTTCAGGTCCCTTCTAAGCCAAACCACTCCAGGATTCTGTGATTCCCTCTGGTATTCATTCACTCAGGTGCTTTATTTCTTTATTGGTTCTTTTTATTAGTAGTTGCCCACACACTTTGTGCTCTCTAGGGGAAGAAAGAAAAAAAGGGAGCAAAATTCCAAACAGTGCAAGTTTAGGGACAGGAGGGAGGGAATTTAAATTGAGTTGGTGGAGTCATACCGTTGTAGGTAATCTTGACCTAATTAGTCTAATGGAACATAGTCCAGCACTAAGCATCTGCGCTCAGATTTTTCAAGAAATAAAGATTAAATTTAAAGAGATTAGGTAACCTTTTTTTTTTTTTAATTTTTTTTTTTGCCCCCCTCTGCAAGATATTAGCTGTTCAAAAATGACAAAAATGTCCTTAAGCCTCTCTGAAGGAAGGGTGACCAAACAGGCTGCCTTTTGTTCGTGCCCGGAGCTGGCTCGCGAGCGGGGAGAGGTGGTGTCCGGTCACCGTGTGCGGGACCCAGGGACACGACTTATCCATGGCCAGCAAAGCGAATCAGCCCAGGAATTAGCAGGGGGATTAGGAGCTGGAGTTGCCAGTGCAGCAGGGAAATCACTGGCCACCCACCGGGCCTGCTGGAGAGAGGAGTTTGTGAAAAGTTTCTCTAAAGCAGGGGAAGGAGTGGGGTGATGTCCTCAGTGCTGGCGTGGAGGAGCCCCGGGTTGGTTGTGTCAGCCCTGACCTGCTCTAAAGGTGTGGTGACAGAAGCCACTTTGGCTTCTGCATGTTGCCTCTGAAATGAATTCCAGCTCCTAAAGCTCACCTTTGGTGGTTCTGAGAGCTTCAGTCAGGCTGACAGTGCTGATGATGTTCAGCATGGAGGAGAAAAGGCTCCAGGGAGAACTTACTGCAGCCTTCCAGTACCTGGAACTGCTTAAAAATGAAGGAGAGGAGCTTTTTATATGGGCAGGTAGTGACAGCACAAGGGGGAATGGGTACAAACTGAAAGAGGGGGAATTCAGGTTGGATATTGGGGAGTTCTTCCCTGGGAGAGTGGGCAGGCCCTGGCACAGGTGCCCAGAGAAGCTGGGGCTGCCCCTGGATCCCTGGAAGTGTCCAAGGCCGGGTTGGACAGGGCTTGGAGCAGCCTGGGGCCGTGGGAGGTGTCCCTGCCATGGCAGGAGTGGCACTGGATGAGCTTTAAGGTACTTTCTGACCCAAACCTGCTGTGATTCTTCATGACAGGTACATGGAAGAGGGAAATTTTTAAAGTGTCTTTGTCAGGAAGGAAGTGAAGGTGCCGATTCTGGAGATGGCCAGTTGTTAATCTATTAATGCTCCATTTGAGGGGACAAAAGTTACTCACGAATACACAACGCTCTGGGGACTTCAAATGATGGTTTTAGTCCTCAGTTCATGGCATCATCCTAAAAATTTTCCTCTTGTTCCTGGCTGAGGTCTGTGTGAGTCCTGTGGACCAGGAATGAAGCAGGTCGTGTCAAACCTGATTGAGAGAGGTTGGATGGATTTTACCATCCAAGCTGATAGAAATAATCTGATTTCCTAAAAGTGCTTCTGAATGAATTCTTCTATTGCCTGTCTGTGCTCAGACATGAGAGCCTCAAATCATCCCAGCCAATGACAATATAGATTTTTTTTTTTTAAGTATGATGATTTTCATAGATTTATTTTGATTGGTTTGTGTTTTGAGGGCTGGCATTAAACAGCATCACTGCCTGAGGATCACTGGCAATCCAAGGGGGTGTATTGCCTGATGAGAACCAGGTATTTCCATTTACCTACAGTTCCCCCAACGAGGTGAAGCACAGAACTGCAGCACAGCTATTGCTCAAATTGCAGCAAAACCAAGAAGATAGAAACCAACTACCTGAACATTCCTTCTACCTGCTGGTTAAAAATAAGCTTGATTTTCTTTTCCCTGAAATCAGAACCTCAGAGAAATATCTCTAAGCATTTTACCTCTCCCTGCTCTGTCTCTGTTGCTGATCTTCAGACCCTGGCAGTCAGAAAATGCAGAAGCCCTGGCTAAAACTCAGTTCTCTGCTCAGTCCTTTCTCTGCTTTCTTTTTCATGATTTGAAATCCCTTTGGAGAGATTTAAATTCTAGAAATCATTGCATACAATAAAAAAAAAAATCTTAGGTGTACTTTCCACCCCTCCCTCAATTTCTCTCCTTGCAAAAATATTGGCTATTTTCTGCTTTACTGATCCTGGGGCATGATGTCTGCCATCATATCCCAAAAATATATATATGGCAGTGGAGTGGAGGCACTCAGTGTGCGGCTGTGCTGTCCAGAGAAAGGAGAACTGCTCTGCCAGAGATAAATCCCCTGTGAGATGTTTGTTGTTGTGGAGGTGCTGATTAGAACATCAGGGTTATGGCATGGGGAGGGCACCCTGCTCAGCAAACCTGGGGTCAGTGCTGGCCCCAGTCACTGTCACTGGCTCCCAGGAGCTCATCATTGAGACAAGTGACCTGGGAAGCTTTTAGGAATGGTTTTGAATTTGTTTATTCTCTACATTTTGTAGGTTGTGGTTCACTTTTCTGCACAGCTTTGAGCTCTTTTGGGCCATGAGCAAAGCAAGAGCATCTCAGGCAGTTCAGAAAGTGCTGTTAGTTGTCAGAAACCTGGTGAGAAACCCTCTTGATGCAGCAGATTCTGTGGGACTTGGGTTTATTTATCCCAGACTGTTTCAAGGCTCCGTCTCCTAATGTGGGAAGGTTGTCAGACCCTCAGCACTGCCCCTGCAGTCCCACGGGTGAAGCCTCACCTGTGCCCATTCTATCCCCAAAATCAATCAATTCAAAAGAATAGGGAGCGTTCACAGCACCTTTATGAAGCCCCAGTTCCACCAGTAGGGTTTTCTTTGTTATTAACAAACCCCTTGACTCTGAAGCCTCAGCTGAACCACTTCTTGACCTTTCCAAGTGAATCGGCGAGACAGCGACCATGTGAGGTGGGTCATATGGAACAGATTTAGACACAAACTCATATCATCCCACCAGAGGAATGCAAAGTCCCTCCCGATCCCTTCCACAAAGCTGCATCATGTGTGTGAGATAAACCCAAGGGACACAAGGGGCTGCCAGACAGCCCAAAGGACAATAACTCTGCTATCTCAAACCATACAGGCAGCGCTGATTTCCCTCTTAAAGGTGTAGCAGCTTCTCCCCTGCCCCTGGGAACGGCTGGGTGAGGGTGTTGGGGTGGAAGGAACAGGGATTTATTGCTGCTTTGGGTCTCTGGTGGGCTGGCAGGATGTATAATCGTGAGCATGAAGGTGTCCTTGGGAAGCTGTGCCAGATTTTAAGGCTATCAGGAGCAATAAGGAGTTCAACTATTTTCCTGAGCCCCAGAATGTCCTGGGAGAAGCTTCCACCAGTTCTTGTTTTATACAACAAATCTAAAGGGTGACATGGGCTTGGAAGAGAGCTCAGAGGTGATTTTCTCCTGTGCTGAAATGTGACTTCTCATAAAGGAGAGGTTATGTGAGAGGTGTCCTGTGCTAAGAAATGAATCTTACAGGCCTGAAATACCTTATGGGCCAAAGAGAAACACATCTTATGGCTCTAGGAGAAATACATCTCACAGGCTTAAGAGAAATAAATCTCACAGGCCTAAGAGAAACACATCTTCTGGGCCTAAGGGAAATACATCTTTCAGGCCTAGGGGAAATACATCTTTCAGGCCTAGGGGAAATGCACTTTGCAGGCCTAGGGAAGTCTAAACCAGTAAGAAGTGGGCAGCAGGCATGGAGCAGAGGAAGCAGGTGACAGTGGGAGCTGGGGAGGTTAAAAAGCACCATCCAGTTCAGTGCTCCAGGTGTGCAGGGAGAGATGTGGATCCTCAGGATGTCCCCAAAAGATGGCCCTGCTGTGGGCTGTGCTGCCTGCAACTCCTCCATACAAAACCTCTCCTTATTAGGTGCTGACCTGAGGGGTGAAGCATCTCCTGTTCGTTTGTCATTGTCTTGCTTGTTTTGGTGACACTGAATAAAGGTTCTTTGGAAAATCTCAGAAAATCTGCTGAGGAAATACAGCTATTATTTATGATTTTACTCGTTTACAGTCTATTAACAGGAAGAGCATCTTTAAACCTTTAGGCAGTAGTTCAGCTGATGGGGACAATTTCCTGCTGTCTCACTTTGTGCAGGAGGAGCTGCTTCAGCAGGAAAGGCTGACAGTCTGCAGGCCCTGGTGATTAAGACATTTTTCCCCAGCGAAAAAAGGAAATTACATCTTCCCTTGGGAAGGGGAGGAGGAGCTACACAACAGAAGACCATTATGGTCACCTTGTGCTGGTCCTTTTGATGGAACCCACAAATCCAGCAGACAGAGATAGTGCTGAAGGCTTTGACAGAGGCAAAGCTCAAAGCAAACCCGTTCTTTAGCATTTTATTTGACACTGTGACTGTGCAAACACTTCTCTGCTCAGTCTCAAGGTTCTTTATGAACTCTCCTCTAAATTTCCAATGGATTTTTAAGGGGAGTATAAATGCCTAATACCTGTGGTGTGTCCAAAACCCTAAAATATGATGCCCAAACACCATGCAGGCGCTGAATGACAGCTGGAGTTCCCTGAAGGTGAGGGTTTGCCCTGGGTGTGGGGTTCTGTTGGAAATCCAGCTATCAGTGGGAATCACCAAGGCACAGCCCTTGAGCAGCTGGGACCCTTTTGGGAATTCTGAACTCTGTGACCTGTTTTTTACTGGTGAAAGGTAGGAAAAAGTGAGCATCAGGCTTGAGAGACAAAGCTTTGCAAGTTCAGTTTGAATCATAGAAAGTTTGGTTTGGAAGAGACCTCAAGGCTCATCTCTTTCCAATCCCCTGCCGTGGGCAGGGACACCTTCCACTATCCCAGGTTGATCCCAGCCCCATCCAACCTGGCCTTGGACACTTCCAGGGATTCCAGGGACAGTCACAGCTTCTCTGGGCACCTGTGTTGGGGCCTGACTGCCCTCACAAGGAGGAATTCCTTCCCAATATCCACCTAAACTTCCCCTCTTTCAGTTTGAACCCATTCCCCCTTGTCCTGTCTCTCCAGATCCTGGTCTAGAGTCCTGGTCTAGATCCCTTCAGATCCTGGAGGGTGCTGTGAGGTCTCCACACAACCTTCCCTTCTCCAGGATGAACATTCCCAGCTCTCCCAGCCTGGCTCTGTAGGGGAGGTGCTCCGGCTCCTTTGGGAACTTCATGGTCTCGTCTCAACTTCCTCCAACACTTCCATGCCCTTATCCTGGGGGCACCAGAAGGGTGTGCAGTGTTCCAGGTGGGATCTCATGAGAGCAGGGTAGAGAATCCCCTCCCCTGACTCACTGAGAGGTGTCAGGTGCTCGAGCAGCCTCATTCTTCATTCCCTCATTTCCGAGCTCTTTCCTTCCGAGTGCTTTTGCCTTAGGACTCCGCAGCTCTGACCTCTAGCACCAACATTACACCTTTAATTACGTCTGCCAGACAAATGTGTCACCTTCAACTTCTTCTAGTGGTACCTGAGCAACCCTGGGCCAGGGTGCTGGGAGGCTCAGGGCTGACAGTGCCCTGAGCATGGAGCATTGGAAGCTGTTCCTTGTCTAATCACCCCTGTAAAGGTGGTGCTTTGCTCTTAAATTAATCAGCAGGACTTGTATTTAAGCAACAATGATACCTGTATTTTTTCCCCCCTGAGATTACAGGCCTCTCTCTCATCCGTGGTAAGCTGGTTTCTGCTGTTTATCTGATTTGTGGGATTTTAATAAGTTTGGCCTGTGCAGAAGTAAACATGTGCTTGACCTTGAGCAGAACAGAAGAGGAGCTCAAGCCCCCGTTGGTGTTGCTGACAAAGCAAACGGTTTAAACATGGAAATCAAAATTCTATTTTCCTTCAGTATTTATACTGGTTTTACTTAAGCTATGGCAGAAGAAAAATACAGCTCGGGCTACATCTGCACCAATCCTCAGATTATTGATATTCTTATTAAAGAGCAATGAGGATAAAGAGCAAATGGGCAAGAATAGGAATTTCCTTTGCTTGCTGGCACTACGGCATAAAACATTATTAAGATGATTTGTTAAATAATAGAAAGGGTTTTTCATTTCCTAATTTTCCAGCTGCAGCTAAAGCTATCTCCCGGCAACCCGCTTCTCATTCCTTAATATTTAGACTTATGGACCAATTTGAGAGTATTTTCTTTGCTGCTATGATTAATGCTCCTGTGAAACAATGTCATCGCCAGCCATCCACCTACCCTGTCAGCCTGGCATCAGCCTGGCTGTGCTCTGCTGTAATTTATGGCTTCAGCCTTTAATTTGCAAATCTAATGTTGGGGAGGCTATGAGGATGTGAAATTTGAATGCTTTCCCCTGATTTGGTAAATATCTCCCCCATTAGTGAAACAAATGGCACAGGGATCAGACATCATCTCCAAGGCTCGATAAATATTTTATCAGCCATAATGGAAATTGTCAAATTGATCTAATTGTACAATACGTTATCAACAAGATATCAAAGTTGGACATGGCCTCTGCCCTTGTCTATCATTTGCAGGCTTTTGTCTTCGATTGCCTCTTCCTGGGAGGAAAGTAGGGAAGTGCAGAGTTCATTGCAAAGTAGGGTGAATAACAGAGCCACTGAATATCCATTTAGAAGATAAATTCTGGAGAAATAATTAACTCTCCCTGCTTGACTATAAAATAGGACTGCAGAGGGTTCATGTAAATCTCTTGAATGGGAACTGCGATTTTTATGTTGAACCCATATCCATTGATCTCATACATAAAGGGAAATTATCCATCACAGATACTGCTTTTGGGGGAACATTCATGGCTTTGTTCCTTTAAGAAGAGGCTGGATGGATTCAAAAGTGAATTTTAGTTGTCTGGAAGCAGCTATGTGGATGATTTAATTAAATAATTTTTTTAGATTTAGGAGTAAAATGACCTTTCTTTAGCTAAAATTAAATGTAATTACTGCTCTGCTTGCAAACTGTCAATCACAGGAAATCCAAAGTTGTAAATAATGAAAGATTTATTTGCATGTCTGATGTTAACAAGATAAAAGTAGACTTTGCCACGTTAATATTCATTCTTGTAGAGTTGCCTTGTTAAACCTCAGCCTATAGATGTGCCTGATTTAACAGAGCTGTTTTCAGATATTTTGGGAATTTTGGGGGGAGGGACTCCCATCCACTAATAGAGAAAAACCCATTTACACAAAAATGCTGGGGACGGTTTCTCATTTCAGAATTCTCTGAAAAGTAAAAAGGGGAGACGGTTCCCTTGGCTGGGAGAGTGAGAGAAGGAGAACTGGGATTTCCTCAATCCCTCTTCTCTGCATCAGATCCAACCAGGCAGCCAATATCCTCAGGGGCTTGGAGGGAACTGGAGTCTGAGGGAGTAAATTCCTGATATTTCTCAAGGTGAAAAGTCCTGTCATCTTTTCTTTCAGAAAACACTGGTTTTGCAGCCAGCCTGTTAATATTTAATGGCTTGGGACACAGGAAGGGACCTGGGCTGTGCACGGAGTGTGTGACTGGTCAACCACTCCATGGCTTTTTTTTTGTTCATATTATTTTTTTCCCCCAATTATGCATTGTCTGGGAGCCACAGGATCTGTTATTCACTGTGTCCCAGGCTATTTATTGCTAAAAATGAGGATGTCACTCCTTCCTTGCTGTGTGGACACTGCCCAGGTGCTCGAGATCTTCAAACCTGAGGTGCAGAAGAAATGGAAGCGACTTCCTTTCTTTTCCTTGACATTGTTTGGGTCTCAGAGTACCCAAAGGTGTCCCATTCTGGGAAAGCAGCTGAAGGATGTCAGTGGCCTTTCCAGAGCTGGAATATTTAAACATGTTTGTGGATGCAGCCCTTAGTTATGTTTTTCATTACATCTTTTGGAGGCTTAAAGAGAAGGTCCACACTTGATGGTTTTGGTTTCCTGTCATTTTGAATAAAAATAAGGAAGGAGAATGCAGTGTCTTAACGGGAATCTGGAGTAAATGTAGCTTTAGGTAGCAGTGCCTTTGAGGAAGTGCTTCAGGTCCAAGCTAACAAGCTGCAAACATCCTGCACTGCATTTTCTGCTGTGAAGTTGGTTGGGTGCAGCAACTTTCGGCGTCCTAAATGGGGACCAGAGGTACATGGAAGTGTGTGTGGAATCAGAATCCATTTCAGCATGTTAATAACTGAGCACAAGCAAGATCACAATGTTCATTAATTCAGTGAAGGGTAAAAGGGGCTTTTTTAACAAAACACAGCACACAGACAGCCCAGACCGAGGGGCTTCAAGGCAGCCCCGTAGCCTCAGGGCCGCTGAATCAAGAGAGGTTTTTAAACATAAGCCATATGTTTGTTCTTTCTTCCAAATGTTCTTTGAAAGTCCATGTTCAGTTTTCCACCCCTGCTCCCCGTGTCCTGTGAGCATGGGAGTTGTTTGGTATGGTTTGCTCCAAAGGGCTTCTGGATATGATTTTTATTTTTTTTTTTTTAAGTAGTTTTTTTTCCACACAGGATCTGAGTTTGATGGAGTGATAGCTCCACAGATAGTATCAAGATCCTGACATTATTCAAAATAGTGGATTTGGATGGCTTTAGGCTCTGTTGTGTAGCAGCATAGCAAGAAGTGGGTGTAATTCAATTTTTGCTGAAGAGGTGACACAGCTCAATATTTGCTTGGCTCAGTCTACACAGGCTCATTTTTGGAGCAATGTTTTCCTAGGTCTGCTTTCACCAGGGCTGTAAAAATACAAAATGAGCGGCCACCTTGTCTTACCTGGCAATACAGGTGAATGTGAAGCCTTTCTTGTGAATTATTCATTCCAGTGAAAATTTATTCACTGAATGGCAACCCCCTGTAGTGCAGGACCCTGTAAGGAAGAGGGTTTATTTGGAATTAGAGCTTTTGACAGACTTTTAGCCAGGCTCAGCCAGGAGCCAAGTCCTTCCATGTCCTTAAGGGCAGCCAGGGAGTGAGGAGGGCCAAGGTGAGTGTGATAAAGTGCCTGATCCTGGCCTTGCACCAGGAGTCTGGCCCAGAATATCCTGATTTTCCAGCACAGGTCAGTTTGGATCCCGTGGCCATGAGTCTGTTCATTCCTTTCACCTCCACCACTCATGCTCAAGGAGAAGCTGGGAACTTTCCCACTCTTCCCCATCCTCCCCTCTCGCAGTGCTGACCTCCCCAAAGATCCACACTTGTGACTGGGTGGTGGAGGGAAGGTTTGAGCCATAAAATCCCAGTTATGGGTCCTTTTTTGGCCTGGCTCGTTCCCAGCCTCCTGCCCTCTGCCCATTGTGTTCTCTGGAGCATCTCAGGAGCTCTGCCGTGGTTTTTGTCTCTCTCTGCATGCACACAGAGCACTCAACCATTTTCCCTGAACCATTCAGGTGGGTGTGAGCAAGCCCAGATTCAAGACCAGTGATCTGCACCTCAGCTCACTTTGGTGAGCTACCTACTCCCAGGTTTGTGTAATCCTCCTCCTTCCATGCACTCTTCTCCTTCCTGTGCACACTCCCACTTCCAAATCAGCAGACCTAAGATTTTTATCTGTAATGGCTTCTGGTGAGAAGAAAAAACCCAGTTGTTCTTAAACATTCGTTTTCTAGGCCAACAATAACCCTGGCCTAGACGAATAACTCCCTCCTAGTTCCTACAGAGAGAAGTGTTAGACTACACAGACAGTGAGGTCATTCGTAGCCACTATTGTTTCTTGATAACCCAATTAAGAAAGTGCAATTTATCTCGCCTGTTTCCATTTAATTATCTAATTTGTCTGCCCAGCCTGGGTAGTTATCTCCCCTGCACTCTGGGGTTGCTCTCCTGCCTCGGCCGTGCTCCGGCAGCGCTCCCCAGGTGCTGTTCATTCCTTTGACCTATAGCCAGGGACAGTTATAAATCAGGGGGGTGGAAAGAGCCATCACCTCCCTCTGCCTTCCTTTATCATGAAAAGGGGAGAAATGTGTGTGCTGGATGGAGAGGCACGGAGTTATTGCCCTCCTGCCAGTCCCAGACTAAACTTTAGTACAGATATTTTATAGGTTTCTGTTTAGGATGGTTTGGGGGAAAAAAAAATAAATAAAAAAGAGGTTGGTGTGTGAGGAGAGGGATTTGTCAGGGTGGGTGTTCCACAGCAAAGGGTGGCACCCACAATATTAATATCCACTGGAGGAGTTATTGGTATCTGTAATCCTGGTATTAACAGGCTCTAATGGATGCAGTGTGTGGGAATACTGCTCTACCTGAGATTAGTTCTGCTGCCAGCTTCACTCTGGCTCTGAGCAACCCCGGGATCAACCCAGATCCAGGAGCACCCTGGGGAGAAGGACTTGGAGTGCTGGTGCTGGGTGAGAGGCTGGAAATGCCCCAGCCCAGAACCTGCCTGGGTCCTGGGCTGATCCCACAGCCTGGGCAGCAGGGAAGGGGGGATTCTGCCCCACTCAGGTGAGACCCCACCTGCAGAGCTGCCCCAGCCCCGGGACCAGCACAGGAAGCTGCTGGAATGGATCCAGAGGAGACCAAGAGGATCAGAGGGATGGAGCAGCCCTGCTGTAGGGGGAAGCTGCAAGCATTGGGATTGTTCATCCTGGAGAATTTCTGAGGACCAGCCCCTGCAAGGCCCACCCATAAACATTGTTAGACACGCTGCAAACCCTTATCAGAGATAGAGAGCTCAGAGATTTGTGTTCTGGGTGGAGATCTAGAGGCCAGAGAGCAACTTTTGGGGCTTAAAGTGGTGAAAATGAGGCGCTTGAAAAACGCTGCTGGGGAGGGATTAGAGAACATTTCAGTTTTTCCCTGTCCTCACGTTGCTGTGGAAGTAGAGCAGCCGTGACCTCGTGTACTTTCAGTTCTGAGTTTGGGAGCCAGGGCCATCCACCCTTCCGAAGCTGCTGGGTGTGTGTGTGTGTTTTCAGTTTTGTTCTGAAGTTGTTTGAGCTGCTGCTGTTTCTCAAGAGGTGTGTTCTGTGCTACTTGAAGTTAACCATGAACTGTGCTATCTGCTGATAGCTCAGGGATTGTGTTTGCTTTGCTCCAGTCCTGTGCAGTCCAAGCAGGTGGACAAATACCTCAGCAGGGTTTGGCTCTGTTTGTGTTGTGTTGTGTGTGGGTTTCTTCCTCTCTCCTCTCCACCCCTGTAGCCCTGGAGCAGAGGAGCTCTTGCACTTGCAGGGGTGCAGGCTGTGTCTTGCTGAATCATGTTTAGAGAGGAGTTCAGGAGTGCAATCAGAAACTTGGCGCTCTGCAGGGGTTTCCAGCAAATCTGGCCAAGGGAACCAGGAGCAGGTATTTGGATTTATCCCATACATCAACAAGTGGGGCTCTCCTGCCATGTTTGTAGAGTGCCATAATTCAGTGTATCTCTGTGATTTTGTGTAATCTGCTCTCTCCTTTTGACAGGGATTATCAGATCACGTGGCTGAAGCAGCCTGTTGGGAAATGCCTCTGGAGAAGTTTCTGAATGTGCTGGTTTTGTGTAGTGTGTCTTCAAATCCTTGGGTGTTTTGCTCAGGAATGGTTATGATGATTTTTACTGATGACCTGGTGCAGCCATAGCTGGGGAGACCCCCAGGGGCTCCTGGCTGTGTCTGCCCTGGGCTGGGCAGACACTGGGATGGTTGAAGTGAAGGAGGGAATGCCCAAGGGATTGCAGGCTGGATGTGGTGTCCTGTCCTCATCATGGCCAGAATTCCCAGGGGATGAATTCTCTGCCTGGTTTTCTCTGATTCTTGTTGGTGTAAGGGTCCTGTTAACAATTCTGCTTTATTCCCCAATGGATTTTGTGTCACAAAGTTCCTGTACCTATCCCTCTTTTCCAAGAGAAATTTCAGCTCCTTTACTGTAAACTGTAAATAATTAAAAGCAAGAAAAAGCACAGCAGTGGAAATCACTCCACCAACAATGACTGAGATGTTTATTCACATCTAAAAGAGCAGGCTTAGGTGATTTGATCCTGACCCACATTTTGTCCAGCAGGATAAAACCTTCCTGTTGGGTTCATAATCCCTTGCAGCTGGTGGCAGAAATCCTGAATTTTCCTGGTGTGTGTAAGAGTAGAAGCAGAGTGACAAATAATCAAACATCTTCTGGCCCTCAAAGTTTGCTTCGTCCTTTCAGGGTGATATTTCTTGGGTCTTTTCACGTGGATGCATGGCTGGCTGCTGGGAATGTTGATGAAATCAATTTTCTCCCACAGAAATGGGAGAAATCCCTGCTACCAATATCAGGTGTCCTACTGTCTGATGTGCCATTCCACAGAGATTTGTGACCTCCAGCTGTCCTGGAATCCAGGCTGTCCAAAAAATTGCTTAGGTTTGGGGTGTACCTGAAGTGAAACCCCCCAAGGGTTGTCTTTGCACCTGTAGTTTGATTTTTGGAAGATCTGTTAAGTGGGAAAATCATTTGAAAATCCTGAAAGCTTTGTGGGTTTCTCCTGGATGATGATTTTTAGATCAAATATTGATTAGGTGAGAAGCCATCAGCCACTCTTTGCTATTTTCCTGTTTCAAAAGGTCCAGCCCAGGCACTGTTTTGTGGGGGTGTTTGCAGTGACCAAGCCCAGGTTCCTGCAGGGAATTTGGGAAGGTGTAGCTCTGTATTTTGGCAGTGCTTTTGTCATGGACCTGCAGGAAAGAACCTCAGCAGCTGAAATGAACTGTTTGAGAGTCTGAAGCACTGAGTGTGATTGATCCAACCATTCAGCACAGGCTTAAAAAATCAAACACATTCAGAGAAAACCCAGCCTGTTGGCAGGAGGGGCAAAGTGTGTGGTGTCTTTATCTGAATCCACATGGAATTCTGGATCCCAAAGCAGAGGATCTACTCATCAGCTCCCCCATTATCACATTCTTCTCCAGGAACAAGAGAATCACAGAATGGGTTGGGTTGGGAGGAACCTTAAACTCATCCCATTTCACCCCCTGCCATGGCAGGGACACCTTCCTCTGTCCCAGGCTGCTCCAAGCCCTGTCCCCCCTGGCCTGGGACACTTCAGGGATGGGGCAGCCCCAGCTCCTGTGGGCACCCTGTGCCAAGGCCTTTCCTAAAGTAAAGAATTCCTTCTTAAAAAACCACAGCCAGTCAACCCAAACTAGACCAAAACACAGAAAGGGTTCAAGGACACTTTTTAGACTCATAGGGGATGACACCCAGCAGATCCCATGCAGAACTTGGGCAAATTTTAATTCACAGAGTGCAAGAGCAGAGTTCTGGGGCTTGCTGGCGCTCCATGAGCATCTTATTTAATCCTTCTTCCCCTGCACTCCCTCCCCCGTTGTTCTGGGGAACCACAGTGGTGAAATCTGCCTCCTCTTTCATGGCAGAAAGCCTGGGAAGGATCCCGTGCTCGTTTCCATTATGATAAAAGACAAAACAACTAAATTAAATTGGAAGCAATCTCTGCATTACACAAGTCTGCATACTCCAAAATTCTCAAAACAAAAGAGGTGCAGAGGAAACCAATCACTATTGGAAAAGAGGAAAAAAATTGTCTCTGGACTAGAACTTACACTGCTCCTTAACTCAGAACTGAACTATTTTAACTCCTCCACAATCAGAGCTGTAGAAACAGCAAAGGCGGGGAAGGGGCACAGAATATAGGAAGGGTGGATATTCCCTGAACTGAGTGCATTTAGGGAATGACATCACTGCAGAGCAGAGCTGCCCCCAGTTGCTGTCAGAGCTGCTGCAGCAGGGCTGGCTGGAGCTGCAGTCTGCAGATGTTCACAGGGAGATGTGGTCGCCAGCCAGAGGGAAAACGCGACTTGGCAGGGGGAGCACGCCGAGGAAATCCAAACTGTCTTCCAGCACTCGGGTTCTTCTTTCCCCTAAAAATAAAAAATAAAAAGTTGAAACTTTGAAAGGCTAGACTATTATTTGTTATGGTTAAATTGGCCGCTGACCCACTGGCGTAGAGCGCAAGCTTTTGCATAAAGTTGTTGCTAGATTTTATTTCCTTGGAAATGGAGGAATGGAAAAGTTTGCTGCTCAGGTATCTTGCCTCATGCAATTAAATTATTTTAAGCAAAAAGGAAAAAAAAAAAAAAAAGGTGGGGGCTTGTGGGGGAGGGAATTCCTTGGAGCTCAAGTCACAATGTTATTATCAATTCAAATTCAGCTTTTCTGTCCCTTTACTCTGGATGGAACCTGATCTGATGAAACAGAGCTGCTTTACCTGCTGCTGTGTGTGCTCATGTGCACTGGAAATTGTTGTTAATATCTGCAGCCTTCTTTAATCTGTGCTAAAAACAAACGGAATAGACTTACACTATTTTTTAAATTAGTATTTTATGTTTAAGTAATAAATATTATTTGCATAAGAGAACTTCCAGCCTTTTCAAAGACCAGAACTGGTCTTTGCTGCCTGCTTGTGAATTAAATTTTGAAAGCAATATCAGGTCACATGATACATTAAACACATTGTTAGGAAAACCTTTGCCAAGGTGACACCTGTGGTCTTTGTGGAGCTCTGAGCTCAGTGCAGGGGAAGCTCTGTGGGAGTCACTGACAGCATGGGATGCTCCCAGGAAATGTTCTCAGCACTTTGCAGGATCATCCCTGCCCTGTGGAATTTCTGAGAAGGGTCAGGACAAGAACTGATGCCCAATGTAGCCCTGAGTGCCCAGCACAGCATCCCTGGCACTGGGCTCATCTCCTGGGAGCAGTGAAAAGCAGAGAGGGGTCTGCATCAAAAGATTTAAAATAGGATTTAGTAAAAGCCCAGACAGATCCATGGCCCTCACTCCATCACCTTGGCCAAACCACATCTCTAGGGTTTCAGTTTTTAGGGTTTTGCTTCTCATCTTTCTTTTTCTGTCTGTTCAGGTCTAAAGTTTCCTGGGATTCTGTGCAGTTTTTGTCTCCCTGGCCCCTGGCACCAGAGGAGTTTGCTGTGGGTTGTGGCCTCTGTAAATGACATTACTGCACACAGGCAGGGATGGCTGGAACTGGCTGGGTGCACACAAAACCTGGATCTTACAGGGAATATACAGATATGTGAAAATGCCCAGAAATTCCATGAGCCTGCAGTTCACAGCTCTGGGTTTTCCTCCCTGGTTACAGCTGCTGTCACCAAAACCCAGCAGAGTGTGGGGAGCGTGGCTGCCCCTTGTCAGTGACAAAGGTGTGCAGAAAAATAGAGATTCTTGAGTCTGAGGGTTGGCAGGTACGAATTCACCTTCCTGGGTTATCAAGAAGCATCTTTTTGGCAGGGATTTATTCAGGGATGAGGCCAGCATTGTGTTTAACAGATGTGGGATTATCCAGGATAGGGTCAGCAGTCAGTGGTGCTGGGATTACGAACTGGAATGAGCAAAACCGCTGTCATTCCTGCAGGATTTCCCATTTGAGATGGCTGTGATTAAGAAATATCCCCACAGAAATGATACAATCCCATAAAAGTTTGTGATGAAAGCGACGCAAAAGTTTTTTTTTAAAAAAAAAGTGGAGGTGTGTAGATATTTACAACAGGGGAAAAATAACTTTTGTTTTTTTAAAAGGATTTCAAGCACAGTGTGGGAATTGCAGGCCCTGCTGCTGGACTCTGCAGTCACCTGGCTCTGCCTCCCTCGTGACTGATAAGTCCCAGCTCTGTTCTGATAAGGCTCCATGGTGACATTGCTGGGACAAGGAGAGGCTTTCTCCAGTTACAGACGGGGCTCCCCCCAGGTGAGGCCACTGGGTTGTTGCTGAGTTGACCCATTGACCTTCTAATCACTGACAAATTATCCACTGCTGTATTCCACTGCCTTCCTTCTGCACTGTTATTAAACACACTAATTTCTGTTTTATTAGGGCAGGAGCAATAATGACCCATTTTGTTGACTGCACTGAGGGGTTATGGAAATATTTTTATGTTTTTTCCATAAATTTTAGTGTCTTGCAGCAATGCCCACTGCAGTTTTTCAGGCTCTGGTGGCACAGTGGGCTTTCAGGTGTTGCATTTTATGAAATATTTAATACTTCAAAACTGAAGTCCCTACGGAGGAAAAGTCTTCACACGAGGCATCCCCCATCCCAGAGCTGAGAAATCAGGGGGCTCCTCCCTGGTGGGAGCCATGGAATGTGCAGCTGGCTTTGGATTTTGTTGGGATAAACTCTTCCCAAGCTGGGCTGAGACCTGCCAGTGGCTCCTGGGCTCAGCACAGGTGGAGGTGCTGCTGCAGGAGGATTTTTCCCCCAGGGAAGCCCAGCACGAGGGACCTGCCATGGACGGGACCCAGCCCAGGCTCCACTGCAGGCCTGGAGGGAGCCTGAAGGGGAAAAAAAGCAGGAAACACATTTGGCCTAAAATAACACAGATAACTTGATGTTGCTTGCCTGATATTTTTTAACGTTTCCCATCAGTCTTTTCACTAAAGCATTTCCAGTTTTTCAAAGGATTTATTGTGAAGGTATAGGGAGCATGGGGGAGGGCAAACAAATTAGGGGGTTTAAAATTACTATTAAGTATCTTATTTTCAAGCCCCTTGACTGAGTCCCTCAGTTCAGAAGGGAAGAAATCAATGAACCATAGTCTACATTTTGAAAGAGAACTGGAGAGCTTAAGTTTCCAATATTGGACATCTTAAAGAAACCAAATTTTTCAGAAAAGTGCCCACATTCCACACAGACATTTCCTTTCTGGTGTTTCCATTGGGAAGCAAATGCTCAGACACCTAAATTAGAATTGAGAGCTTAAAACAGTATCTTTGATAGTAATTTATTTCCAGTTATGAAGGGATGGAATTTGTTGTACTTCAGAATGTAAAAACCAATCTAAATTAACCATTTTCCTAAAAGTGCTTTCAAACATTGGTTACTGGAGGAAGTTACCAACAGTCCTGGGTGTACAAGGTGATCAAATGAGAATTTAGCCCTTATTAAGGTTTTGAGGAATTTCATATTTGATCTTTCTCCTCCTTTTATTGTTTATTTGGATTCAATTGAGCTGCATCATCAGGAGCAGAAGCAGAACTGTTGTATTCTCAATATACTGATTTATCTTTATATCTAGTGTGTGGATATATCTTTTATAAAGATAAAATGACCATCCTGAGTCTCACCTTATCCTTTAAGCACACAGAGACAGAACCCCAGTGACATTTTAGGACAGAGCTTAATCAGAGCACCATGACAGAAAACTGTCAGTGAAAAAGCACAAAACCAGAGCATGAAATAATCCAGGGAACCACAGCACAAGGACCAAGCTGGTGATAAATCCCTGCCCATGGGTGGCTGGTGGGTGCAAGCCGGGGGTATTTCAGTCCCAAGACTTTTGTTTCAAGGTTTAAACAATAAATAAATCAAGTGAAATCAAAGCCTGGCTCTGCCTGGAGGGGCTGGATGAGGACAGGGCCTGCACTTGGCGGCTCTCACCAAACAGGCTCCGGGTCCAGGTTCACAGAATTATTTCCCCGTTATCTTTGTTGTCGATGCCCTGATTGTATTTAGATTTCCCCAGAAGGGCTCTGTTATTCTGGAGTAAAAGGGACCTGCTGTATTGTTTGGGAGGCACTTGTTCCAATTCTGAGGACTTTCCATCTGTTTTCCTCTTTCCTTCCTCTCGATAGGAGCAGCATTTCCTCCCCTCCTGACGCTGCTGAGGGGTGGAGATGGAGCCTGTGCTGAGCCTTCCTTAGCTCTGCCTTGGAGGATTGAATCCCTGTCTCTGGGCAAAGAGAACAGGGAAAGAGGGGAGAAGGAGGCATTTTTTCTTCATTTATTCAAAGGCTTTGGAGAAAGGACACATGGAAGGCTTGGAGAGCAGGATCAGGAGTTTTGCTACCTAAGAGCTTGTGGGTGGCCCACAAGACACAAGTTTGGGCCCTTGTCCAGGTCATGGTGAATTAGGGGCCCGCAGCAGAGAAAAACCTTCTCCAACCAGTGCTAATTTCTCCCTCTTTCCTCTCCCATCCCCACACACCCTTCTCTTCACATCTCCAGCGAGAGGTCAAACGTGCTGGGCTGGCAAAGGAGGGTTTATTCTTCTCTCAGCCTTGATGTGTGCTTGCTGCCATGAATAACCCACCCTGAGACCCTCTGGTGACACCTCTGTGCTCAGCACAGGGCTCAGCAGCCTCCTGCCTCTGCCAAACCAAAGCAAAGAGAGGAATTAAGAGGAAGAACATGCAGGAAAATCCCATTTTCCCAGGAAACCGAGCACCCTGAGGTGCTGGCAGCGGGGCTCTGTCTCCAGGTGACCCCCAGCTGCCTCTACCAGCTCTTATGTAACCTTGTCCTCCCCTCCGAGCCCGATGGGATAATGGATTTCTTTAAATTAATAATGCGTAAAAGGAGATTTACACCGCGCCGCTGCAGTATTGTCTTTGCCTTTTATTCCTGCATTTGTCACTGTAATCCCCGATCGAGGTGTGCACTCGGGGGGATAAATAATGAAGGCTAAAAAAACTCTGTCACCAGCCAGAGCCATTTGCAAATTCATCACCAATATTCTTCGGGAGGCAGAGACAGAGGGGAATGAAAAATAAGGAGTGGTGCTAATATATCTCACTGATTTCCATCTCCCATTTATTCCACTTTGAGCTATGATAGAATGTGCATCCCAGGAACTGCTGTTCCTTTTTTTAGGGATGAGTCTAAGGTTGCTCCTGAGCCTCTCAAGCCTCAGAGTAAATACAGAGTAAATACCAAGTTAATGGACTTTATATTCAGATATAATATACTTACCTGGAGGTTTTTGATTAATTAGGGTTTAACCTCGTGTGGACAAAATAGTGAGGAAGTTGTGGCAATTCTTTAGCATTTAAACTACTGGGAAAGATCTTTAAGATGTGTTTTAAAAAGCAGGGAGATATAAATAAAATAAATAAAGTAACTATTTTAAAGTAGAAATCCTGTAAAGATATCTTTTTTTTTCATTATTACAAGAATGTCTGAAATAGGTTAGAAGAGTCACCCTGAACCAGATGCAATTTCTGATTTCTTTAACCTTCCTAAAAAAATGTTGCAACTCCTAAATTTTGAAATGGTGGTCTTGTGACAAAAAGAAAATGTGATATTGCAAAAAAGCTTCCCTTGCCATATTCCCTGAGCATCCCAGCCTAGGGATTCTTACCAAATTCCGAGGGTAAAACCAATTTTTTTTCCCCCTGAGATGAAGTGTGACACGCTGCAGGGGTATTCAGAGTACAACAGAGTATCTAATATAGTCATTTAAAATAAATAAAGACCTTTATTTTTTAACTTTTACTGGAGCTTTGGAGAATGTCCTGGTACCAAACTGATCCCACGAGCTTAAAAATTCCTGAATTTCCAGAATCCAGCGTTGGATGCTCAATCCCTGCCAGGCCCAGGCAGCAGAGTGAAACCAGAATGTAGTAGCACTCGGAGAAGGGGGAGAAGATGAAATATATCACAAGATAATAAGAAAATAAACCATTAAAAGGCTCTGTTTCCCATTATCATGTGGTTTTATGTTAATGAAGTTGTTCCAGGCCTGTTTGAGTTTAACTCAAGCAGGGGAATATGAGTAATATGAAAAATATGTGGGGCTGAAGACCCTAAGTTGAAAAGTCTGTGAGCCATGGGATGTTTTTGTTCAGCAGGCATTTCACAAGAAGGAATAAAGCAGCCAGAAAGTGGCACGGAAAAAGCCCTCAGTGCCAGATTTTCCTTTTTTTCTCAGTTCTCGCTCCCCAATTCGTGTCCACCAAGGCAGGGCAGCCCTGGTTGGTGTGGAAAATTGGGATGTCCAGCTTAGATTCATCCTCTTGGTTGTCCATGTTTTTACAAATGCTTTTATGGATCTTAAAATTAAAAAACAGACAAAAAAAAGAGATATTAGTGGTAAATTGGCTGCTCTGTCCAGGTTGAACTAGAGTTGGGTGTTTTTTAAACAGATAATTGTTTTCTAAAAGAACTAAAAAACACTGGAGGTAGGATTTGGAAAGCAGCTTCCTTCGGAAAATGGAAAATTGTGGAAATGGCCAGACTTGAATATTTTTTGTAGTGTTTTATTTCAGAAAAGCTGAAAAATTGAGCTCTGACCTGAACTGACCTGATTTTAATACCAGAAAAGAGTAAGCACAAAAGAACTAAGATATCCCAGATGTAACAAAACAGATTCCACTGTGAATTGAATAATCTAATTTTTAAAAAAATTATTGTTATTTTCAGTTAATTGAAAATATTGAACAAAACCTGTCATTTAAATACACTGAGCTCTTTAATTGTTATTTTTTTTCCCTTTAAAAATGAATTTTAAAAAATCATGTTCCACAATAACAAGGTTCATATCCAGGAACTGGATTGGAAAAGTTGTGAGGGATTTTTTTTTTGTTTGTTTGTTTGATTGGTGGGAGGGCAGATTTAGTCTTGTTTTTATTTTTATTTATTTATTTTTAAAGTAATTCAGCTTTTTTTTTTTTTTTGCTGCTGGATATAAGCAGCAGATTCTGGATCTGGCCTTTGCCCTCGGTGAGTAGAAGATGCTCATTCTCCTTTTCAAAGGCAGATATTTGTGTTCTCTAAGCAAAACCTCCTAAAAATCAAAACCCAGATAAAGAACCCATCCCTGATTTCAAGAAAGTAATTTTTAAAGCATTACCTCAAAAAGAAAATAAACCAGGATGCTCCAACCTGGCCTTGGACACTGCAGGGATGGGGCAGCCACAGCCACAGCAGCTGACAGGAGCAGAACTTAACCCTGAACCGAAATAAAATGTGAATTTTCAGTGCTGTCCTTTCAGTGCATCCACATTGCGCCCTGAAAACTCAGCCGTGAGAAGCAGCAGCCCTGCAGACACACGGCTGACAGCAGAAGAATTTTCCCTCTCTAAAAGAAAGCCTGAAGCCCCACTCGCCAGCAGTTAATATTTCAGACTGTGAGACAATCGCTGGCCAGCAGAAGCAAAATGTAAAAATATTTTTATCTTAAATATTTTTCTTAATAATAGCTTCAAAGGCAGAGAAATGGCTGGTTGGACTGCAGCTGACTGCTGCGTGCTGTGGCCTGGCAAGGCCGAGCTGGGGGGAAGAGAAAACCTTGGATTTTGGTGTGTTACTGGCCAGGCTGGAATGTGGATTATTTTGCCCTGGTGTACGACCCAGCAAAAATATTTCTAGAAGGAGAAGCACAGGAGGAAGAGGAGGAGATGGTGTAGATCTGTGCATGGAGATCCCACCTGGAACGAAGCAGTTGTGTGGATTTCACGTTGAATCCTTCTGGATTTAGCTGTCGAGTTGCCATGAAAATGTTCATAATTAACAGCGCAGAGTGGAGCTGTGGGTGAGAACGGGGTGGAACGGAGTGGGAGCCACCAGATGCTAAATGGGAAAATTCACTTTATTTCATTATTCTAATCAATAATCTCCCTCCTGTGAGTGAGGAGATCAGTGTGGAACCCCCGAGGAAGCTGGGGATACTCATGGGGTAGGTCTGTTGTAAGGCTGAGGGCTCTTTCCCCATCTCTTCTCGGAATAAGACTTTTCCCCTTCTCTTCCCGCAGCAGCTGTGCTCTCTGTGTGTCAGGGAATGGGACTGGGAGGCAGGAAAAGCTCCTGTCTGAGCCATAGGCGTGCTGATGTTGCAGTTGTCCCCAAACCTGGCTGGGTTTGGGGCACACACGCAGGCACAGCTCATCCAAAGAGCTGCCCCATTTCTGGAAGTGTCTGGGCTTGGAGCAACCTGGGATGATGGAAAGTGGAACGAGGATCCCCTCCCAACCCAAAACACTCTGTGTCTCCAGACAGGCACAAATTTTAAGCAGAACTCTGCTTTTTAGCATTAAAGCTACTTTAGCCTCCAGCCCGAGCTCTCAAACCAAAGGGACTCGCTCGTGTGGTGCGTGAGGCCCCAGGAACCTCTGCCAGGGCTGCAGGACCCGTGGTTTGCACCTCCACTGCTTCTTGTTCCTGCTTTGATGTTTAAATTCACAAAAGTTGCAAATGGGACCAAATGGTTTGGGGGTGGAAGAGCCTAAATTGGCCCAAGGTGGAACTCGGCGCTGGCACCGGGCGCACATGGGATCCCTTAGAGCCCCCTGGGAGTGCTGCAGAGGGGCTGCAGCATTAAACAGCAATATCACCTTGCCTCCTGTTTTGCTGAAATGAATTAGCTGGCAGGAAATCATGGATTTCCGAGCCCGGCTTTCCTTACGACATTCCTTGCTGCAAAAGGAGAATTAAACCAGTGAAAGTGAGTAACAAGAACCAGGTTCTAGAATTATTCTGTGGGGTAAGAGGGGAACAGCATTGACCTGGGGAGTTGCAGCTCTTTTAGGAAAGGGGTTTGGAGAAGGGAAAGTGGCTGAGGGAATGGAGAGTGCAGAGAATTGATCAGAAGATGCTGGGTTTCAAAGGAGGCATAAAATCTGTTAGAGGTGAGAATACACCAAAACCACCCCAAAAACTGGGGCTGTGTCACAGCAGTCCTGAGTTATTGGAAATTGTTCCAGAAAGTTCTCTTTTTAAAAAAATAATTTTCTTAAATCTCTGATGGGTTCTTTATCCCTGCTTTGATTTGTAAGAGGTTTTTCTTGGAGAAAACATATCTGGCTTTGAAGAGAGAATAACCATCTCTCACAGCACTTGGCTGTGTGTGTTTGCAGAACTTGGGGGAAGAATCCACTAAGCACTTCTGAAAATTTGCTCTTAAATCCCTTATTAGGTCATGAATGGAAAAAAAAACCAAACAACAAGACAGCAGCTAAAGGTTTCGAAGGAGATTTTTTGAATTCTCACCATGGTTTTATCATCTTCCCAACACTGAATGGTCTCACTGTTGGAACTGCTGTGGTGGGAGTTGGGGACTGATGGGACAGGGCAAGGCTGCAGGAATGTGCTTTTCTTGCCACGGATTGTCCAGTACAGCAGGAACATTCAAGCCATTGCAAAGATTAATTCTTTGCCCTGTTCCTCCAGAGCTTGTGTGAGCTCCCCTTCCTTGTGCGCTCATACAGGACCACATTCCTTCAGATTCCCCTTTTCAGCTGTTTCTGATGACTTCTGAATTTAAAACTTGCAGTTATATCCATTTATTGTCCTGGATTGCTGCAGCACTGTCTTGAAGAGCACAAGGACTGTGCCACTGGGAAAAATTCTGTTTCCTAAGGCTTGTAGTGTCTGGGTTTGGGGTGTTTCTTCTCTAAACATTGTGCAGTGTTCAGAAACTTGAAATGAGAAGCCATATTCCAGGAAAACAATGGGGGTTCCTTGCCATGTTCACTGATATCTTCTTTCCAAGTGCTGCCAGGCTCGAGTGGCCAGAGCTGTGGGACCTGGAAGCCAGCAGCTCTCGGGGACCAATATTTTGGAGGTAGGATGGGAGGATCCATCCAGTTCCCTGTGGAATGTGGCTGCTCTCAGGAGGAGAGGAAACAGTCTCAGGCAGGGTCAGGGCAGGCTCAGCTTGGACACCATCAGGAATTTCCCCGTGGAAAAGGTGCTCAGGCTTTGGCAAGGGCTGCCCAGGAGGTTTGGAGTCCCCATCCCTGGAGGTGGCACTCAGGGCTCTGGGCTGGGGACAAGGTGGGCATTGGGCATAGCTTGGACTCGATGGCCTTAGAGATCTTTTCCAGCCTCAGTGATTCTGTGACACTTGAAATGTGCAGGGAGAGAGAGGGGAGGCCTTGAGGAACAAGCTTTGATCAAACCATCCGAGCTTCCAAGAATTTCCCAAATCGTCCCCGGTGAAGCTCTGTGGATTTAAAATCAAATTCCTGCAGTCTCTCCTACTTGGAAGTTGCAGGAGGGACATCAGGACCAACAAGAGATGCCCTCACCTTGCAGACCACA